>JAUKNK010000320.1:2932500-3335000 GCA_030765055.1 Mantis religiosa | reverse complement strand
CGTCCAAATAGTACTCGGCGTTTTTCAACATAGTCTCCTTGCAACTCTACACACTTCTCCCAGCGATGTTCCCATCTCTGTAACCCGTCCAAATAGTACTCGGCGTTTTTCAACATAGTCTCCTTGTAACTCTACACACTTCTCTCAGCGATGTTCCCATCTCTGTAACCCGTCCAAATAGTACTCGGCGTTTTTCAACATAGTCTCCTTGTAACTCTACACACTTCTCCCAGCGATGCTCTCATCTCTGTAACCCGTCCAAATAGTACTCGGCGTTTTTCAACATAGTCTCCTTGTAACTCTACACACTTCTCTCAGCCATGCTCTCATCTCTGTAACCCGTCCAAATAGTACTCGACGTTTTTCAACATATTCTCCTTGTAACTCTACACACTTCTCCCAGCGATGTTCCCAACTCTGTAACCCGTCCAAATAGTACTCGGCGTTTTTCAACATAGTCTCCTTGTAACTCTACACACTTCTCTCAGCCATGCTCTCATCTCTGTAACCCGTCCAAATAGTATTCGGCGTTTTTCAACATAGTCTCCTTGTAACTCTACACCCTTCTTCCAGCGATGTTCCCATCTCTATAACCCGTCCAAATAGTACTCGGCGTTTTTCAACATAGTCTCCTTGTAACTCTACACACTTCTCCCAGCGATGCTCTCATCTCTGTAACCCGTCCATATAGTACTCGACGTTTGTCAACATAGTCTCCTTGTAACTCTACACACTTCTCCCAGCGATGCTCCCATCTCTGTAACCCGTCCAAACAGTACTCGGCGTTTTTCAACATAGCCTCCTTGTAACTCTACACACTTCTCCTAGCGATGTTCCCATCTCTGTAACCCGTCCAAATAGTACTCGGCGTTTTTCAACATAGCCTCCTTGTAACTCTACACACTTCTCCTAGCGATGCTCCCATCTCTGTAACCCGTCCAAACAGTACTCGGCGTTTGTCAACATAGTCTCCTTGTAACTCTACACACTTCTCCCAGCGATGCTCCCATCTCTGTAACCCGTCCAAACAGTACTCGGCGTTTTTCAACATAGCCTCCTTGTAACTCTACACACTTCTCCTAGCGATGCTCCCATCTCTGTAACCCGTCCAAATAGTACTCGGCGTTTTTCAACATAGCCTCCTTGTAACTCTACACACTTCTCCTAGCGATGTTCCCATCTCTGTAACCCGTCCAAATAGTACTCGGGGTTTTTCAACATAGTCTCCTTGTAACTCTACACACTTCTCCCAGTGATATTCTCATCTCTGTAACCCGTCCAAATAGAACTCGCCGTTTTTCAACATAGTCTCCTTGTAACTCTACACACTTCTCCCAGCGATGTTCTCATCTCTGTAACCCGTCCAAATAGTACTCGGCGTTTTTCAACATAGTCTCCTTGTAACTCTACACACTTCTCCCAGCGATGTTCTCATCTCTGTAGCCCGTCCAAATAGTACTCGGCGTTTTTCAACATAGTGTCCTTGTAACTCTACACACTTCTCCCAGTGATATTCTCATCTCTTTAACCCGTCCAAATAGTACTCGGCGTTTTTCTCAGCAAAATAATTGTTCACGAAGGTGATTGCCTCTCCATTTAACTAAACTCTCTATCCTCCGAGCGCAATTTTCAGATACGGAAACAAAAAGAAGTCGCTTGGGGCTAGATCTGGTGAGTAAAGCAGTTCAAAGCGTAATTCGTGGATTTTCGCCATTTTTCCGCTGAGGTGTAAGACGGTGCGTTGTCTTGGTGAAACAGGATTTTCTTTTTATGCAAATGTGGCCATTTTTCCGCAAGTTCTGCCTTCAGCTTGTCAAGTAATGATGCGTAGTATGCTCCTGGATGGTTTTTCCTTTTAGAAGATAATCGATTGAAATAACTCCATGACTACCCCCCCCCCCCCAAAAAAAACAGTCGCCATCACTTTCCCAGCCGAAAAAAAAAGTTTCTGCTTGTTTTGGAGCCGGTCCCCCCTTTGCAATCCACTGTTTGGACTGTATTTTTGTTTCGGGCGTATAATGGTGTATCCAAGTTTCATCTACAGTAATTAATCGGCGCCAGAACTCGGATTTATTGCGCCTAAACTGCGCCAACAGAACGTTGGAAATGTTCATTCGAACACGTTTTTGGTCTAACGTGAGCAAACGCGGCACCCAACGCGCGGACAGCTTTCTCATGCTTAAATGTTGATTTAATGTGACAAACACGTTCTTTTGACATGTTCATATCCTCTGTTATCTCTCTCACTTTAATTCGGCGGTCGTCTAGAACCATTTGGTGAACTTTGGCGATGTTTTAGTCGGTAGTTGCAGTTTTTGGACGTCCCGAACGTTCATCGTCTCCCAAGATTTTACGGCAACGTTTAAATTCAGCTGCTCAAAATGTTACTGTGGTAAATGAAACAGATGCACAGCGAAATTCACTAGCTTTTATTTACGACTGCAGCCATCTTCATGTTGAAGTCGGAAACTTTTCAGACCACCCTCGTACAGCAGTTTTGGCAACTTCTCCGCTAAAGTTTAGACAGTATCATCCTTTCATACACAGTCACACATACCATACATTGCTTTCAAAAATAAATTAATTTCAGTTTTTTCTTTCATTTCGGGAAAAATAATTATATTAATTACGTTTTATTGAATACAGTTTTTCAACTACATTGTTAGATCAATATTTTAAAATGGGAACCCTGAGATTATAATTATGTTGCAAACAGAAATAATATTTTTAAACTGACTGACATTGAACGACTTATTCAGGAAGAAATTGACAAGGAACACAACAAGACTGGGAAAACTGCGTGAGACATCAGTTAAACCACAAGAAGAGGACTTTTGGAAAGAAATAGCACGAGAGGAGGTTTTGGAAACTATCATCATAAATTTTCAGTACTCAGACGATGAAGACAATGACAACGACGAATTATCTCTTAACGTAAGTAACATTCACAGCTATACGGATGAACCGCTGGTATTTTTATTGGATTAGAAGAATAAGTAATTCATAAAATATAATTAATTTTAAACTAAATATTTAAAACATTTGTATAATATACGAATATCCATTACTATAAAACTTTGGTAAATTCAGTTTGTGTTCCCTTACGTCTAGCACCACGAACACTCGCCAGTGTGCGAGAGAGAGGGAAATATAAAATCAGTAGGGGTAGCGAGGTGGGTACGGTGAAGACTCTAATGCATCTGATTCGCTACAGGCGAGAACTCTTCCCATTTGAAACACATAATAATTTATTTTGTCATTAGAAATATCTAGACTACAATATTTAAATTTAAGTAAGTTTTTTATTCCTCTGATCGTTTACTTTCAAACAAGCATTTGAAATCTGACTCTTTTTAACTTTCACATACCAAACACATATTAAAAATAAAGAAAATTAAAATAAAAACAACTAAAATAAGATAAGATTTATATTATTTCAAAGATCAGTTTACTAAATATGTTTATTTTGTTTAAAATTCATGTGTTATATTGTTTACACTTACAAAACTCTCGGAAGATTACATAAAACTATCCCATGCTATATTGGCACGTTAATAATAATTCTAAAATACAGTTATGAGAATAATAATATAATATTCATATCATTTATTTCCTTATTTAAATAAACAAGCTCATAAAACAAGCATATCTCTTGAAAGAAATTAAATATATACATATCCAATTTCTTTTATTAATTTATTGATAGTCTTTGTGAACATAGTTGAGGAAATAAATCATGAAGCTTTTTATTGTCTGTGTGACTGCATGATAACAAAAATATTTGTCTGCAGTAAACATAAGTGTAATTTGTTTATAAGCTTGTACATAGATTGTGCAATCACACTATAACCTAAATAAAACTAACTTTAAAAGTCAACATTATTAAGTCTGTCGACCACAATGTTATTATTTTATTTAAAACAAAATCACTTCACTTGACTAGTTCTGACAGTTAAACTATTTTTAGTATATCTTCCATTTTAATAATACCTAGGTATTTACAATAATGGAGCTGACACAAAATTGCCTATCAATGATTATCACCTGGGCCTGGATTCTGATGACATATTTTAATTGTTGCATCATAGGCACTGCTAACATGCATGTACATTATCATGGATATCAGATTACCAAAATGCATATTACGCAAAGTCATGCTTTTCGAACCGTTACCATGGCTTTACCTTTGTCAACGGAAACCTCTCAGAAAAAATGCACTGATTATTCTTGTAAGAGTGAGAGGGTAACTGCTGTGCTTCCCAATGAACACATCACTTCAACCAATGAAATTTGCAGGAATCACAAATGAGGGATAGATGTTTACTCCACGTGGAGTAATCAGTGCGTTATCTGAGAGCTATCTATTACCACAGATAAATCCATGTTAACCGTTCGAGCAGCATGACAATAACTGTTTTGGTCATCACTCTTTTGCTATTTACTTCCTCTTTGCAACTTTATTTAGTAATTTTCTTGCATTAACACGGAGTATAGGGATGGGTCCTCGACACTCACAATACTGGCATGATATCAACTCGAACAATACTTCAGAAAATAAACTCAGTACTTTTTTCAATACTTCGGTGGTGATTCTGCAATTTTTATTTTATTTTAAAACCATAATTATTGCCGCAAGTACAACACGAGAAATTGTCAGGAATGTGGTAGCTGTATACAAGAAAATAATCATGTGTCAACTGTCAGTTAACAGTTCACTACATATCTCACCTCCTCTTTCTAGTGTACTGCATTACTGCAAAACAAATTCAACATTTACACAACTAAAACAATATTTGTGTATTCTACGTACAACAGTTTTCTCTGAAAGACTATTTAGTACAGCAGGACTCATATGTGACAGAAAAAGAAGTACACTTGACCACGAAACAGTGAAAATGCTAGTATTTTTGAACAAAAACTTATAAAAGTGGACTGTCATGTTTTTAAATGTTTAATGTAAAGTTTAAAAATAAGAACACTGATAGTTTTAAGTTTTGTCTCATTAAATATGTACACCTATTTAATTTTATTGACATTACACAGTTCTACCAACATTCTATTTTGTATAATTTTGAGTTGAACTAATACTCATGCTCCACTTATTGCTAGTATTTACCTAGAACGCATTGTTTTAGGATCTTCCTAATATCATCAGCTGTTGTCGACTGTTTGTCGAACATGATTTTGGTCTAATGTGAGCAAATGCGGCAACCAATGTGCAGACACATAAATGAGAGCAAAATTAAAATTTGAACATATGTACAAATTCTAGAGAAATATAAGTATTTAAAACTCAAAAATAAATTGAAATGAAATTTAGAAGCATTATTTCTATTGTTAGATTTATTCTGGACCAAAAATTGTATAAAATTATAATTTTAAACACTGAGTCGACAACAGTTGATGATGTTAGGAAGATCCTAACGAAATATGTTCTAGGTAAATACTAACAATAAGTGGAGCATTGAGTATTAGTTCGACTCAAAATTATATTAATTTTGTGCTTCATTGTATCATAGTCCTTACACATTGGAATTCTATTTTGTATTGAACCTAGAAGTAGAAATGGCGATATTGAGTATCAAAGTATCAAGGAAAATATTGTGTATTAGTTTCAAGAATCACCATCCCTAATTGAGTATATAAAAATGTTTATGTTTTCGATATTTTGCAAAAGGCTTTCTTTTCAAACATCATCTTCTTTATTTGTTATGAATGTTGTATAATCAGAGAACATAAAAGAGTTAAATCTAGTTTTGTTAAATCTGCTTTGAAAGACTGTTCTTAATTCTCTTTTCAGATTCTTCAAACAAGAACATGGAACAATTATATTTTAAATTAGCTTTACAAATTATCTCATTATTCTTACGCTTAATCTTCCACTTGCATATCAGCAGGTCCATGTATAATAAAGTTCTAAATTTCTGTGAGTTCAATTTAAATGAAATAGCAGTGTTAGGTCATTTATTTAAAATTATTTTGTAAATCTGTTTCCAAGCATTTTAAAGTCATCAAAATCTGGGCCCCAGTTATCACAAATTTAACTGTACAAATATTACAAAACGGAGCAACTTTTTAACAATACTAAGAGAAATTTGTTGTGATCACAGTTTGAAGTCACTGTTCCTCAGACGAGCAAGTCTTGCAGAGAAAGTTACCTTAAAAATCACTGCTCCAGTAACTTTAAACAACTTTCAAAGTGGTCCTTGCTTCAGTAAAAAACATTTTTCAGAATTAATCAGCTACAAAGACCTTCAGTCTGTAAACCGTTATGGGCACACAGTATCACTAACACTGCTATACTGCCAAAGTCTGGAAGGCACATATAAACTTAACATAATTTTTTGTACATTTCTGGAGGTGCAACTGTCATATAAGTTGTCTATTAATACAATATTTAGTGCAATTATTAAAGTAAAAGATGCTTTCAGTAGCCTAGAAATTACATGGTTCATTAATTTAAAGTCTGAAGAAAAGTAGTGCGAGGTTTTCTGTCAAAAAATGTGGCACCTCAGCTCACTCCTACTGAAAGAACTGACCAAGGCATTAAGACGTGGACTTACTATAGGAGGTTTGTGGTACAAATCCTGCAAGTATTGTTTTCCTTGGATTGGACTGTACTGGATTGGACTATGCTACGAGGGGATTTGGCACGGAGGTCCAAACTCGGTCTATTGTACCTAAAGTCCCAGTGGACATCTCCCGGAGGAAGGATAGGTGAGAGGAGACAGAGGGACTGGACTGCACTACACTATCGAGGGGATTTGGCACGGTGGTCCAAACTTGGTCTATTGTACCTATGTCCTCAAGTGGGATATCCCCGGGAAGAAGAATGAGGTGAGATGAGATAGAGAGACTGGACTGGACTAAGCTACGGAGGGGATTTGGCACGGAGGTCCAAACTCGGTCTATTGTACCTAACGTCCCAGTGGACATCCTCTGGAGAAAGGATGAGGTGAGAGCAGACAGAGGGACTGGACTGCACTACACTATGGAGGGGATTTGGCACGGAGGTCCAAACTTGGTCTATTGTACCTATGTCCTCAAGTGGGACATCCCCGGGAGGAAGGATGAGGTGAGAGGAGACAGAGAGACTGGACTGGACTACACTACGGGGGGGATTCGGCACAGAGGTCCAAACTTGGTCTATTGTACCTATGTCCTAAAGTGAGACATCCCCGGGAGGAAGGATTAGGTGAGAGGAGACAGAGAGACTGGACTGGACTACACTACGGGGGGGATTCGGCACAGAGGTCCAAACTTGGTCTATTGTACCTATGTCCCCAAGTGGGACATCCCCGGGAGGACGGATAAGGTGAGAGGAGAGAGAGGGCAGCTATCCTAGGGAATCACGACAGCATAGAGAGCAGGATCCCTACAATTCACCAGTTGGAAACCCCCCGGCAGGCCAATGCAGCCAGCAGCCCACCCTACTGTGGTCCTGAAATGGTCCACCAGGTCGGCCTGGAGACCGGAGACCATTCCTACCAGAGGACAAAGTGTTTACCAGGAACATATCATCCTGCCATGCACCACCGCAACACCCACTGACACTTCTACCCTGAAAGAGACCACTAGATGAGAGATGATGTGAAATAATGGAGATGAAATGGAGGGACAGGTAATTTGGAGGATGTAATTCACCTACGCAGCATTTGGCTGGTGAGCCAGGAAATTCGCCGAGAAAACCTATGGGTCAGGTAGGTCGGCTACGGGAATCGAACCTGGACCTCCTGAATGTGGGCCACAGATGAAACCACCTGAGCCATATCACTCAGTACCACAGCAGTTAAAGAAGCATCTGTAAATTAAAAACTAATTTCAGTTTAGTAACAACGGATACCTTTGGGAATCGCTGATGTGTTTGATGTACCATGTGCCCTAAGTTACACTTACATGTATACTTATAGACTGAAGGCCCTTGTACTGGTGGGTCTGCTTACAATTACCTTTTGATGTTACATTCCATCACAAAACCTTACATTTAGTACATACGAGGGGAAAAAATATAAATTCTGATGAAAGTGAGCTCATTTAATAAGATGTTAACTATAAGGCAACTACATTCTTACACTGATAACACTTCTAAATGGAAAGTGTCATCTGAAACATGTCCCATCAGTCCTTACCTTCTCCAGGTACAACATCCTGAATTAATAAAGTAGTCATGGTATCTGATTAAGCTGAGAAAATGTTAGTTTAAAAGATTGTCTTTTCTCTATTTAAATAAATAAAACTAACATAGCTGTATGTTGATAATAGTGAACGAGAGGAAAGTAATATGTGGCAGCTTCATGACTGTGTACCAATTAGACTGTACATCAGAACTTTAAAAAAGTGCCACTAAATGTACAAGTTTAATTGATCAAAAACAAAAGTTACATTTATCATAAAAACTAGTAAGAAATACACCATTACAATTTTTTAAAATAACTGGGGAATATATAAAATAAAACACATCTAGATTGTCATTTCTGCATTGATGATACATTTTATCTTAACCTATAATTCCTTTCCATACATTTCAAAGATCAGTATTTTAATGTCAGTTTCAGGTTGTTTATTTATGAACTGGGTGTAGGTATATTTCAAAAATAGGTTGTCTTTTTCCTCTTTCTTTTCTTTTGAGCAACTTCCTTTCCATCCGAAGGGGATTGTTTACATTTCGAAAAAACTATTATGATAACTATCCAGAATTGAGGATCTTACAAAAATATGTTTATTAATACAACCAAGAACTAACGCACAGAATTGTCAAGAATTTACTTCAAAGCCCCATATCCACATTTTATTAATTTTGCATAAAAAGCTATTTACTTTCACAGCTCAAAAGCAACAATGTTTAAAAGTATAAAGTTCAAGACAGTTAAACATAATTTCACTAATAAATAGACACTGAATTTGTATGCACTAACACATCTAGAAGTAAAGATGTTTATTGTTGTAAGATTTGAAGCTTTCACAGCGATGATTATTAAGTGGAGCTTCTCGGGTTACCAGCCGTGCAATATTTGTAAACTATATTATATATCTGAGTATATCATGGATGAAATGTCTGAGAGCTAGAGGAAATAGTTTTAATATGGCCAGCAACTCTCTGCCGAACCAATGGTAGAACACTGGTTCCCGATTGGACAGCGCCATTTAGCCCCGCCCCTCTTCCCGGAGATATATATATATATATATACCACCCTGGACTGGATGCTCATCCTGAAGAAGGCCATAGATAAACAGGCCGAAAGTTCAAGCAACTTCAAAAATATTACATGACTGGTAACCCGAGAAGCTCTACTTAAAGATTTTATTGGTTAACTCAAGTTTGTATGCTCAGAATTGGAAAGCACCTACTAACTCTGGAGAAATTTCTTAAGGAAACATTGTTTTCATCTTGAAGACATTGTGATGCAGCGGATGTGCCCCAACATTATTGAGAGGTCAACACTGGGTAGCCAGAATGGTAACCAGATTAGCAATATTTTCTTCTAATGAAGAAATTAAGTAGCATTTGTTTCCAAATATCAATTTTGAGGCACAGTGTAAATTTGAATACATTAAGAATAGCGTATTTTGCAAATTTTCAATCATTAATTTCTTATGGTATAACAGTATGGGGAAATAGTAGTAGCATTATCAAAGTATTTAGAATCCAAAAAAGGGTAATTAGAATTATGATGAATTTAAAGAGAACAGATAGTTGTAAGCAATGATTCAAAAAATTAGGCATATTGTCATTACCAAGCATTTACCTTTTAGAAATAATAGTAAAGGTTAAAACGAACTTAGATAAATTTCAAAAAAGCAATGACATTCATGACCATAACACGAGAAATAGTTCAAACTTATATGTCACCTATCATAAAAAAGAAAATGTATGAGCACAGTTTTCAATTCAACGGAATTTATATCGACAATAAACTGCCAACTGAAATAAAAAACATTGAGTCCTTCACAAAGTTTAAAACCACATCAAAGAAGTATTTGTTACAAAAGTGTTACGACTCAGTAGAAGAGTATTTAAATGACAAAGGGTAGGAATAAAAGGAACATAAATTTTAATTATTAATTTAATTATTATGCTTAACAACTTATTGTAATTCTTGTTTCTTGTTACTATTTTTTGTGTAGTTAGTAATTTGACAATTCCACATCATGAATGTATGATTTACGGATGCAATAAATGAATATGAATATGAATACAAGGGTGAGTTGATAAATAATTTGCAAATGTCTGTTTCCCTTATACCATTTGTAAAAATATGTGAGCATTTTGTGCCAGTTAGCAGCATACCTATGCTTGCTGTACAGCTGGATCATATTTCTTCAGCATGCGGTCAGTCAGTGGCAGCCAATGCACGTTAGCAGGTGTGTTGCATGATTGTATTTCAACAGAACAGCATGCAGTTGTGCTTTCTTGTGGGCCAAAGGATTGTCCAAAGAAGAAGTGCAATGCAAAATGCATCTCATGTATGGTGACTAGAGTTTCTCCTAGAAAGCTGTGTTCAATTGAATCTAGCAGCTTAACAAGGGAAGGCAAAACATCCAAGATTGGAATAATTGGATTCACCACTTTCAACCAGAATCAAAAAGTTCTTCCATGGAATGAAAACGTTCCATCTCACCAACAACAAAAAACTTCAAGGCAGTTTCATCAGCCCGCAAGGTTGTGGTCACCATGTTCTGGGACATACTGAAGAATTTTCAGCCTGTGAATGCTACGACATACTCCACCACTCTGCAGAAACCCAACAAACCATTCACCTCAAGAACCTGGACTGCTGACAAAGGGAGTGATTTTCCTGAATGACAATGCTTACCCTCACACAGCAAGATTAATGTAAGAGCTGTTATGAACATTTCATTGGGAATGTTGGAACATCCACCTTACAGTCCTGATTTAGCTGCCAGTGATTTCTCTCTGTTTTCAGGCCTCTAAAAAGGTCCTTTGGGTGGCCGACACTTTGAAACTGGTGTTGTAATCCGAGAGGTTACCTGTTGGCTGTGATAACAACAAAAAGACTTCTTTGTCACTGGCGTTCAAGGACTTGCAAAGAGATGGAATAAGTGTTTCAATGTATAGGTTGATTATGGCAAAAAGTAAGATAAATTTCAGATAGTTATTTTGATTATTACCTTTATCCAGTTTTGCGACTTACTTATTGACTCGCCATCGTATGTAAGCATTACTGGCAGCTAGCCAGAATCTTCAAGAAGTTTCACCATCTAAATATTCTGGAACTATGTGTAAATATCCAGTGGTGCATAACTAAGTGCTCTCTTACATGAGTCAGTATCGTGAAGTCAACAAGTCACAAATGAGTGTTAGCAAGTGCCTTTCTGTTTTGAATGTAAAGTGGTGTGCACGTTTGTGACAACTGTGGGAGCTTGCTGTTACTGCAAGAGATTCAAATGTCTTGTGCTCAACTTTCCAGTGAAGAAGAATATTAAATTAACTGATATTTGTGAAGTAACAGTTTAAAAACCAAAGTCATAATATTTATACACATAATATAAAACTTTGATGCCAAATTTTCTGTCTAAAACATTGCAAAATTTTCCTCAATACTTCAAAGGAGTATCCTTAGATGGAGGGATCAATTCTGAACAGTTTCGATAAGTCTAATCTTTTTCGATGATGATTTTTAAATATTCATGTTAAATTCCTTTTATGGAAGTGTTGAAAACACTGTTGTGGTAATAAATTAAATTTAAAGGGAGTCGATTAATGACACTAAATAACACTTACTTTTAAATTTCTTGAAACATGTTTCAGAGGCTATTTTCCTCCATTGTCAACCGGACATGTCAACCAAAACATGTTCCAAGAAATTTAAAAGTAAGTGTTGTTTAGTGTCATTAATCGACACCCTTTAAATTTAATTCATTTTAAAGTTAAAAATTTAGGAATATTATATTATATGGTCACTGCATGGAAAAAAGATGGAATATGCAACAACTTTGGAAATATGTAACCAAATGTAATATACAAGAAACATACTGCAAAACTCAATTCCTTGTTACAAGAGAAATTAACTGAATATGTACTTGCAGAGAAATCCAATGTCTGATAATAATATATGCTGGACAATTGCTACTACATTTAAATTCTGAAAGTAAATCACCTTTTTTTGTTTTGTTCTAATGCTGTAACTTTTGTAAAATGCAAATCTGTTTTTTTTTTGCAGGTTCATTGATATTTATAACATTGTGTAATGTATAAGTTCAGTACTATACATTTATAATATTCTAAAAAGTTATATAACACTAGCTGTAAGTCATTAGTTTTGATTGCTGTTGTATTTGCACATTAATGATATTTCTGTCAGAAGAATTGATTTTAAAGAAATAAATCTTATATCAACATCTATAATCTGTTCGCTGTAAGAATAAAGTAAATATCAAAGAAGCACGTGGTGAAAATGAACCGCAATGGCGATGGGTTTTAATACTGCCATATTCTTCAACAATATGGTTTCACGGTTACGCCTCTTGCTTTACCTACTTTCAGTAAACCATTCAATTTGTTTTAATATAGAATTAACATTATAAAGTAATTACAGTAAGAATGACTCTCAAAAGTTAAAAAATGTACTGGTTGAGTAACAACAAAGATGGCAATTAAATTCTGGTGATGGCATTGCTGTTTAGGTGTGCATGCACAGAAGTTATGTATAACCAATGACGTACTAGAGGTGGAGCTCATTGTAGAATGTGGAATAATACTGTCACAAGTGACTGTTTTCATTAACACAATAGAAGTTCATTTGAGTTCAATAGTACGTGTGATGTCATTCCCCCACTCCATCACCTGTTGGATAATAAGTTGGTGTAAGTCAGTTTCTCACTCTCTCTTGGACCATCCTTTGGCTTGAACGGATGGATTTGTCCACAGCCTCTTGAGGCAGGTAAGCGGCTGCTGTAGCCACCTATATACTTTGCTTTATTGTAAAATATTCTTATTAAGTGAATTGTAGTTTTAGTTGGTATTACCCATACCTTTTGTAGAAATGAACGAAATAGAAAACCCCAACCTTTCACAAACATGTAAATCCTACCCTTGAGCTACTCTCCCCCGTGTACAATCTAGCCATGTGTTCCTTATCCATTACCATCTGTGGTTAGGTCGTCACAATACTTTATTCTAACAGCAAACAGATATTACAGGAGAGTCGATGACCTGAAAACCATCTGCTTGGTGCTTTTCCATTGGCATGTGGACACATCCACCTGGTGACCCAGGAAACCCCCCCCCCAAAAAAAAGTTAGGTAAGCCAGACACGGGAATCGAACCCAGGCCTCCTGAATGCATGCCGCAGACAAAACTGCCTGAGCCATCCTGCTTGGTTTCCATAGCGCCTTGCAATGGTAACTATGACAGATGCTACCTGCAGTCATTTAATGATTGTTCTAAACACTAAGCCCTTGGTTTTGGCTTGCAACCACTATGTTTTATTTGTGCTTTTTTTTCTTGTTTTTTTAATTTTTAATGTTTACATTATTTGTGCGTTGTGGAAAGGACTTCTTGAACATAAATGTCAGGTAACGAAACATTAGCAACATCATTCCCTAGTTCCAAACTTTGTCAGTTCCCAAGTCTCAAAATTAATAATGTAATGATGTCAGATCACTATAATATTACCAACATTAGAAAACATATCATGAATTTAAGCTTTTTTCTTACAATGTTGCAGCTTGTCAGCCATGCCTAACGCATTCATTCATTTTACACTGTCCTTGAAGGGCAGGGAGCAAATTAAATCAGAGTGGTAACAATCTTGATTTACAGGAGTACCATCTGTACATCTGGCAATGCTCCGGATCTTATTTCATGAGCTTCTTTGTAAATGCTTACATTTAATATTGAATAACTTTTAAGTTTCTTTAAATAATTATGTTGTTGATATGTGGATGCTTAAGAGAGTGACAGAAGATATTCTTTTAAGAATGGAGGTTATTGTTCTAATTAATTACTACTTGAGCTTTGTAGGCTAGAGTAAATAAATTAAGGAACAACTTAATAAATATGGACTTCCTCAATGTAAAACAATGTATATAGGATGGAAGGCAAGTAAATAAAGCTAAACATACAAGTTCAAATGGTTACCTCCTTTTTCTGTCTCTTAGAATCAAGAGAAAAACTAAATGTATCTCTCAGTGGGAGTAAGACAGCATCACTGAATTCTTAAAATTCTTAAAATCCCTCAATTATTAAAATTGAAACTTATAATACTTTTACTTTTAACCATAGTGTTGATATTTATTGTTTCTCTTTGTCTTATCACAGGTTATCATTTGTTTACCTTAGCAACCCAAGTTCAATGTGGATTGACATGTTGAACTGTGCTTATTACAGAGATACAGCAAATGTAACATTATCCAGATTCTGCTGTAGGTTACACTCCTTTCTTTCTTTCAGTTGCTTACTGTACACAAATTTATTCAGATTAACAGAAACTAAAAGTAGGTAATTAAAATCAAACAATGACAAACTGTATAAACAAGTGAACTCACTACTGATGAGCAATTGTTTCCAAACCTCAAAGCTGCCAACATATACTACAGCAGTATGTAAGATCAGCAGAAAGAAAAGAATAATAAAGCACATTATTCCCTTTGTCATTATTACAAAATATTATCCACTAACACTATGGAATAACTAAATTCCTTCCATCCTTATTGATATATAATTATCTAAACCTTATATGTGCAGTGTTTTATATTGTACGTACATCCTTCAATGAGTAATAAATTAATAAAAGCTATGAATGAAATGAGGATTGATATTACTGATATAAAATATGGCAAATTATCACTAAAGATGTATTTTCTGCAAATGAAGAAATAGTTATTTAAAATGTAGAACTATCTTACTCAGGCACTTTTAAAACAATTCTTTTGGTACAGAATGCAATAGAAATGGTTATTTTTTTAACAAGAAATTCAGTAGCCCATAAATAATGTTTCACTTATTAAATTTTAGATGAGTCGCATTTTTTAACACATCTGCTTCACTTATTTGTGCAAAACATGTTTCACTTATTTGTGCAAAATATGTTTTCAATGAATCACATACTCCCAAGTAATTGCAGAACTCAGTGGGTTAGGCCAGAGCAACTGAGAGCAATGTGAAACCTTGAGATGACTAACTACCTTGGCCCATTGTTTTTCAATGTTTACTCTGTTCATCACAGAAATGACAGGCTGGATCTCGTACTGTTCCTTCCCATTTCAATTCTTTCCTCTTCTTCTTCAAGGGTTGCTGGGCCTAGTCTACATCTGCTGATATACCCTGAGTAAACAGTTCTATTCTGACTTTTGGCACAGTACTTTATGCTTTAATCTCTGCTTGTGTATAGCAGTAACTGGCATTGGAATAAATTTTTAAGCAATGTTAGAGACCCCGCCTGCTTCATGCCTGCTGCTCCTAGATGCAATCACTCTCTGAACTTCTTTCACCTCCTTCCTCCCTTTCAGTGCTGAAATTAACCTTTATTATTAACCTACACACAGGATGTAACAAGATGTGGCCTGACTTCCAAGACTGTTTTTCTCTTGTGGAAAAAGAAAATATATAATATGGCTATTGGTCTGGGAAGGCTTTATTTCCATATTAGAATTCATTTTATATAGCTCTTTGTGGTACACGAAGCTCCTCCTTACATGAGATGTTACAAGACATAGATGGGCAAGAGATCTGGGAAAGCATAGAAGAAAAGAAATCTTTGAAATTTTATAAGCAATTAAAGACAGAATGGGGCAGGTAGAAATATATAGATCAATGTGACAAAACTGGAAGAGAAGGCATAGCATTGACGAGAGTAGGAATAATATATCTAAAAGGGTTGAGAAGTAATGAGGTAGGGATATGTGAATTTTGTGGAGATGAAGAGAGCACTGTTCATTACCTGGTAGAATGTAAGGAGTTAAGAAATTATAGGAGAAAAATATGGGATAAGAAATGGGACAGCGTGAACAAAGAGGTAGTGGCATTACGCATGTTAATGGGGACGAGTGAAAAGAAAAATAGATGTACAGGAGAATTCTTAAATAGGTTAAGAGAAAAGTGGATTAGGGTAAAAGAAGTGAATGTCAAGAAGAAATGACACCAAGCTGCTCAGGAAAACTAAAGGCTTATGGCCAGGGGATCTGAGTCAGTGAGTAAATCTTAGGGTCAGCAATTTTCATGTATTTGTACAGGATGTATAACGATGTTAAAGTCATTGTAGTCAAACTGTAATGGAAAGTATACAAATATCATATCATATCATACATGAAATGTTTAAAATGCCTTCTAGGTTATGTTTGGTTTAGCTGTAACTCCTAGGCTCACTGTGTTCAACATTAACATGAAACTCACTTCATTGTTTTACTACAAGTAGCATCAACTGTTGGTAGACTGTGTAACTGTTTACTCTGTTCATCATAACTTTGCATCTGGTATGTATAATGTACATGGACCTTTTGTACAAGATGCAGAACAGTCTTTATGTATTATGGAATATTGTGAAACAATTGCAAAATTTCAGAGATGCATTCAGTGCAACAGCAGAATAATGCATGTATCAATACTGTTAATTTGTATCAACAATCTTTAATTTGACTACTAGAATTTTTAAAATGGAGCACGAGAGACACTGTAATTGCAAATCAGCAATTATTAATACACTGAAAGCCACCAATATGAATTTAAAATTAAAGGTGGCATGTAATTAGAGCAAAACCAAAAGACAAAAGCACATGTGAAAGAAACCATTAAATATTAGAACTCAGTTTTCTGTAGGAACACACTTCTTAATTTGCAAACAGTGAAACATCATCTATGAATTTCCCTGCATACTGATCTTTCCTCATTTCAAACCAATTTGCAGGAAATGTGAGCCAGCTTCCAAAATCACCTGCAATAACAATAATGTGCCTTTATTTCACATTGCTATGGAAACATTTTGTGGTCAAAGATCGAGTCATTAACATACATTTTTTAACGGATAGATTTAATGGTTTGGGAAAAGATATTTATTTAAAAAAAAAAAAGCATCGCATAATGAATTTTGAAATACCTGCAGTCGATTCTGTTTTTAAATTTGTTTTATTTTCAGATTTTGGTAGTACTAACAAGAACATATTAACATCTAGCATTTGTAACGATGGCGACAGCTTTGTTGTTTCTGGCTGAGGATGTGTAAAAGTTTTACATGAAATTACGATCCTAGACAATTTATAAGAAAAGTATCATTTCTTATAAGATAAGTGAAGTTTTAGTTACAAATTGTTATATTTGTATATATTTGTTTGCTTTACTATGAATAGCTTCATATTATATGTACTTCAGGTCTTATTTTAACAATCTGGATGTCCTAAAGGTCCATGTGACCATAACCTCTTTGGTTATGGAAAACCACAGTTGCAGAAATGAAACTGTTAAGTAGAATAAATACCTCACTGCAAACTTCAGTTACATTTGTTTTACTGCATACTGTGGGAACTACTCTTGTAACATTGTCGGCATATTGAACTCTTGTAGGCTATTCCTCATAACATTTAGTGCTAAATGCATATTTGTGTTATTCTTTTCGTTGTTGAGTTTGTTTAGGCTGTAACATGGCAGATTATTTAACAGACTGAGCAGATACAAAATTTAATCACAATATTTTATGTAGTCTAATTAATAAAAATAACAATTATGTAAATAAATACTATAGGTAAACATAACGGACAATCAACTTTTTGGCAAAAATGAGTTGCCTATGACAGTTTGTGGCAAAATAAAGAAAAGAATATGCTGCACAACAGATATCAACAGTTATCAGACTCATCTATAATTTAAGATATCAATGTAATTTATGTAGTCACATAATTACATGCAGTAACTCTACAAGGATTAAGTGGAAAAATGAGGAGCATCGATGTTAGAAACCATAATGTTGATCTTGGGATGTAACTGGAGAAGGAAGGAGATAAATTAAGTGTAACATACATATTCAAATGTCAAATAAATTTATTACCCAGGCCCAAAAATAATGTTCTGTTATGCGTTAGGTCAAAAATTAAAATTCATACAAGAGGTGGCACTTAATAGACACAAAACCAGGAGAAACTTTCTTTTAAGCAACATGAAAATATTTTCTAAGTCGAAAGGTGCGCATATGGGCATGCGCAAGCAGAGGACCAGCTGGTTTTGGCATTGTGGCCAATATGAGAGAGATATGTAACACTTGTATCCAACCTCTGCAAAAATGCCCCAGACATCTGCGGTCCCGGCCACGTCGTTCAAATCGACGAATGCAAAATAGGACGATGCAAGTTTCATCGTGGGCACATCGTAGAGGGCAACTGGATCCTGGGAATGATCGACGTGGAAACGAATAAGGTGCAGATGACGATATGTCCCAACAACAGAAGGGATGCAAATACGCTCCACAGTCTAATTGCACCAGCACCATTCACACCGATGCCTGGAAGGGATACTATGGGTTGATGCCTGGAGGGTTTGTTGCACACCTCGCAGTACATCACTCAGTGTACTTTGTCAACCCAATGACAAATGTGCACACAATAACATAGAGTCACACTGGCGAGGACTATGGCATCGTCTAACAAGGGGCGGCATTCCTAAGGACAGTGCAGATGCTCATATTTCTGAGTATTTGTAGCACAATGACTGCAAAAACCGGTCAGCAGACCTATTTCAAGAATTAATTGAAGACATTAGGCAGGTCTACCCTGTAGTGTAACGATGTTTAGCGTAATTAGTTAGCTACTTGGTGAAAATTATGTTTAGTGTAATTAGTTAGGTAGTTAGTGTAAATTAGGGACTACTGTGTGTGTTTAGTGTTAAGATTTAGGTATTACTTTCAGTTCGTCTGCTAGATAGTGTAATTTCAAGACAACTAAGACTGTTGGCAGCATTGTGTTCAGTGGAGAAACAAGCAGTTTGGCTACACTGAATTCTTCAATATGGCTACATTACACATTAAGTAAATAAACAGACAGTAAATAATGTTAAAAGAATGCCCTCCAACGAAATTGCACTAAAAAGTAAAGAAATAATATTAAAAATCATTGTTGTACATAAAAACATAAAAAAGTGTGAAGAAATTAGATAAAAATCCTCACGTCCCATATTAGAAAGAACAGCCCAAAACCTTATTTGCTTCCGACTTTGGAATTGCTTATACTCATGGTGTATACTCAATGACAGAAAACCCCGGAAAATAACTCATCCAGATAACTCACCCTGAACCAGATTCAAACTTAGAATCTCTTGAATGTGATCTCTTGAAGTTCATTAATATGTTTTGCAAAAAGAGTTGTAACGCAAGAAAAGCGAAACAAGCCCAATTAACTGAAAGGTTAAAAGCGGGACCAATTTCTAAATAATGTTTGCTTCATACATATTGTTTGTAAAGGCTCACTGCCCGCCTCGGTAGGTAGATGGTAGCATGTCTGCCTCACGTTCAAGAGGTCCCGAGTTCGAATCTCGGTCAGGGTGAGTTACCTAGATAAGGTTTTTTCTGGGGTTTTCCCTTATCCTTCAAGACGAATGTCGGGTAACTCTAAGTTCCATGGACCCTGGACTCATTTGAGCATCATTTCACACAATTCATTCACCGTCCGATATAACTTAATGTTGGGGTGGACGTAAATTTAAAAAACAAAAAATGTAGGCCCACTGTATTACTTTAAAAAAAGATGCATTATCAAAACCTCATTTGTAAGTAATTCTGAGTTATAAGTAAAGGTTCCTCTTCCCGTTGATATACATATAAATCAGGTGCAACTGTATAATCATATATAGCACTGAATCAGGTTTCCTTTTTCTGCTAACATATGTGCTTTCTCATTGTTACTCATCTGCTATGTGCAAGAATTGAATTGGAATTCATTGTGTTGTTCTAAATGTTATGAAAAAAGCACTTTCATTGATTCTCCTCATTTTTCCACTGCAGTTCTATTTTCTTATTGTGAGTGTTGACAAAAGTATGCAGAAAAGAATATATAAATTCTTTAGGGCATAATTTATAAGTGCAAAAGTATGCAGCACAGATCACTTTGTATGTCTAAATGCACCAAAACTTCACTATGGCTACTCAGGAATAGAAAGACATAAGCACGATGATTAAATAAACCTGGAAACTACTATGTACAATTGCATGCATGTTTATTGGCATTATGTAGCAGTTCTATACACAGAGCATCTCAGTCTTCAAAGGCGTTCACATGCAAAGAAGGTAACAACAAATTGATAAACAAAACTAGAGAAATATGTTCCTGCTTATTACAACAATGAAACAATAAAGTTCTGTAAATGAAACCAAACCATAACAGCTATGATATGCAATTATAGGCAGAGTATGTACAAAATATGTTCTGATAATAAAAACTGCTAAGATATTATACACATTTCATTTATTAAATAAAATAGTGTTGTTCATGTAAACTGAGAAAGGCATTAATTCATTAGTCTCACATTTTATACAATTGTAAGTAAATTAATATTGTTTTAATTTCACTTAATAAGTTTCCATTGTAAGGGGGTGTCAGTTGAACCACCATCTACTTGCTGCATTTCAAATTCCATTACGCTTTGTGCATTTTTTATGTTTATTTTTTTCCTATACTGACAAGGGACAACTTTGACCTCGAAAAAGCTCAGAACTGCATGGAGACATGCTTAGAATAATAATGGATCATAAACAAAACAGTTGTCTGTATCATTTCTACAGAAAACCTTACATTCTACCACCAGTGACATTTTAATAGAGAGAAACAAATAACAAGATATTATTAATTTTTAGATGAGTCGTATTTATTACACATCTGCTTCACTTTCGTACCTATTTTGAGGACATGTTTCGCAAATCATCGTTTGCATCTTCGGCTCTTATGCGACTCAAGACAACCAATGGCATTGTTGTGCTTGCCATGACAAGCATGAGTTGGGCACATGGACAGGAGAGCTGGACGCTTGCCAAGAGAAAGAAAGAGACAGAGGTAGGCTCCGGAATTTTCTGTCTTTCTCTTGCCGCCATCGCGAATGTCCTTGGAAAGTCTATGGCATTCTAGAAACAATGACTGGAGGGATAAATACCGGCAATTGTCAGAAGCAGCAGTTGTGAGATAGTTATTGCGACTGTCGACGTTTGAAGTGTATTGCTGTGCTTTCCATCATTTGTTTACGTGCGATGGAGCACCGAGTCGACCTTGAAGACAACTGATTGTCCATTTTATGTCTTTTTACTGTAATAAAAAGTGTTTTAAATTCCTGCAAACCAGACTTTTGATTCTACGTAACCCTCACAGTCACAATATCAATCCATACGAAGAAATTATATGTAATTCAATAATGTAAGTGTGTAATTAGGTTTCAAGCAACAGTGCTACAAACCCTGTGCTTAAAGTACTTATGACAGTGCTAAACTTAACTATAGTCACCTGATTATCAGAGCCCGGATTTCTAAGTGAAATGCTTATAAATGCTTTTTTTTTATGAAATAAAAGTTCATTTTCAGCCAACATTTTATAATTCAAATGGTTTACATTGTCTCGCTGAAACAGGAGCCAATATAAAGATGTGGATCTTCTTGTCTCTTGCGTAAAGAAAGTGTTTGTACTGTTACCGATTAGAATTAAAATATTTCATGAAGTCCTTCCAAATTTGTCTTTACCTCCTCAGTCTGTTTTAACTTGATCGGGTTCTTGGTTAAAGGATGTGTCATACTACACAGAACATTTCAATGAAGTTAAAACAGTGTTGTACTCCTTAGATATAGAAAATGCAAGCAACATTACCACTACACAGGAAAGTTTTGCTAATGTTGGCATCCAAGATAAGATAGAGTACATCCATAACCATTTCTCCAAAATACCTGTTATTATAACACAGTTGGAAACTCGAAATAATATCTTGCAACATTTACTTTCTTTGACAGATGAAATTTCAGTAACGTTGTCTTCAGAGACTTGCATTATTGTTAAAACTATCTTTGAGAAACTCAGTAAGGTATTAATGACAAACCCTGATTACGACACACTGTGTAAAATTTCTAAAAGGCTTTCTGGTACAGAAATGTATATTGAAGTGGCATTCACTCAAGAACTGTGGTGCTTTTCAGATATTCCAGTAACGTCATGCAATGTCGAGAGATCCTTTTCACTGTATAGAAAATTCTTCACTGACAAACCAGGAGCTTCACACAAGAAAATATCAAGACAACCTCCCTCGTGTTTATAACAAGCTTATGTAATATTATTTGAAGCAAAAGGTTAGAAACAGTGATGTATTTAACATTTGAAAGTAATGAGTCGGTAATTCAAACACAAACATCACTTAAATTAGCCTTACTTGGACATGTTTCGTAGAACGTTTTGCCCCCATCCTCAGCAGTTATCCGACTCATCCCGAATGGGTATATCAGTGCAATATTCTGGTGCATTAAAAGGCTGAAATGACACAGATGTAGAGGGACATCCTTTATCTCTATATTGTAACCTTACTGTAGTCTATAAGGTTGTACCACTAGAAGAGACAAACAATCAGTGTAGGCAACAATTCACGTTAACATGTTTAAAACATCTCAGAATATAACTTTCCCCAAAGTGATTTAAGTTTATGATTTCTTGATTTGTTAACTACAAAAACTCACTCTGTCTTTGTTCATTTTATCACTTATTTATTAACGCTGTTCTTCATATCCAAAGTTTTTTAAGGAAGCAATCGATAATATAGCACAGTTGAACAGTTGATGCTCATTTAAATTGTTTTCATAAATTGTTTGAATTCCTGAGGGAAACATTCTGCAGATCCATTGTAGTCTCCCTCAATTCTGGTTTGTCCTATACCATGACAAAATTTCCACTTGCAAAAATCAGCCATCAGATGTATTATATTATCTGTCCCATGCAAATTTTTATTCAATTTTACAGCTTGAGCTCTAATAAGTCCTATCTCTTCACTTCATTTTAATAAAAACTTGTATAAACATTCATCAAAATCACTATCTTTACCCAATTTCTTTGTTTCCCCCTTTGTACTTTGATATCACTTTCCACAATGTTTATGAAGTTTCAAAGTTTATTTTCCTCTTTCATCCATCCCCTAATTGTTCCCTAAGGAATTCCATACATACACAATAAATTTACCTTTATTTCTCCCCTTTTCACAAGATTAATAATTTTTAGTTTTTCTTCAGCTGAATATGCCTTCTGCTTCTGTGTCATTTTGACGCCGATATGTGATTTGGAGTGGAAACATACTTCAACTTTCTAAAGTTTTAAAAATACTCTATATCCCAGGTAGAGACTGAACAATACAAAACAAAACACTATTGTTCCCATGTACCCTTACTTTTCTGAGATACAGCGGTCAATCTCAATGCACAGGAGCGGTGGTGAAAATTATACTGCACAACCCCTACTTGCAGAATATTTTGTCTCAGCTTTTCAAATAAAAAAAGGAATATAATTAACTGCAGTATTTTTTAATGGGGACGTACTTTTACCTGCATTAAATCTGAATACGTGGTATTTTGAAACACAGAATTTCAAGCATGTACTGTACTGTCAGTTGAAGAATACTTAAAAAAGATAAATCTAATTAAAACACATCACAGTTTCTACATAAATTAAAATTACATTGCTAAAAATACTTCAGCGTGAATGTTTCATTTAATAAAGCAAAGGACTGAGAAAGCGTCAGTGTTCTTGTTTTAGGATGACATTTAAAGATCGAGATGTATAGTATGTGATTTAAACAAAATGGTTTACATACGTTCAGCCTGACTCAGTTTACATAAACAACATCAGCATCACTAATTTTAATTTTATATTACAAATTAAAATAAAATAAAACAGTTGCCTAAGCAAGCTTTTGTTTCTTTTTTCAAATAGATGACGACACATGCTCGGGATAATCAAAATGTAATAAAATTTGTGCTAATGGAAACTTCACATTTTGTACCAGAGATTATTTTTTCTCTACCTGACCTATAGTCTTTAGTCTTTATAAGTTTGTCTTTTTTTTTACATAAAATCTCTCTGGGCATTTTAATTACTTCAGGTTTTAAGACTTAAGGGTGAACTCCCTATGTTTTATCACAACACTGGATAAAAACTAACTCATAAAGTCAAAATTTAAAAACAAAAGTGTGCTAATGTACTTAGTTTTTAATAACTAATATAGCACCCTTGCTCAAAGTTTCAACTTCTTGATTAAATATTCTAAGGTGGCTTTAAATTTCCATAAGAACTAACTATTTACAAGTATATTTGATATTCCTAAGTGTCAGAAAGATCATAGAGGTAGTCTGACTAGAGAACCTGGCTCACATCTTCCCTAATTCATGAAGGGCTATCCCCCATGTCTCGATGTTGCGTCTGCAGTTTTGGAATGGAATAGTTTTCTACTTTTACACTAATATTACTATCTCCTGAACCACTCTCCACACTGTTAAGAGTGGAACGCTGGCTACGCTCTAAAGTTCCATTTGGTGTCCTTACGCTACCGTCAGAGGAAAACAAGAGAGGAGGGTTTATTATAGCTTTGGGTGGTATTGGGGGTGGTGGGGGAAATGACTGTGTCCTCGGGGACAAAGTCGGAGGGGAGATGTTGACGTGATCACCGCTGCCCATTCTTCTATGTGTGGGAAGCTCAAAATCCTCATATGATAAGTTGTTGAAGTTGTTGCCAATGCTTCCGCTTGGAGTTTGTGAAAATTCTGAGTAGCCCGAGTCTCGAAGGTCGTGACCATCATTGTTGCTTTCAATCAGTTCACTGTTGGAAGAATCCATGCTGATATCTATTGCAGAATCAACATTGAACACTCCAGATGAACCCTTGAACATAATCAAAAACAAAACAAAATAAATGATTAAATTTGAAACCAATTAGTTCTAGGGAGAGAATCACAATATAGTGCAAAGTCAAAGTATAAAATTGAAAGAAGCATAGAGACAGTGAAGCACAACTTAGCACAAAAGAGAATCGAGAAGATATTGACACACTGCTTCACTCACACTGTTTTTTCACAGGACATGATTCAAGAGCTTTTGCTCTTATCATCAGCTGGTACTCGACTAGTGCAAATTGTAGTGGTTTCCTCTTTCTCTGTATCGTCGATAGATGGCGTGATGTACTTGTCAAAGATGTCTGGTTGTGGAGTTTCAAAATTAATGACTCTATGACGACTTTTGTTAATGAAGATTTTTTTCCCATATGGAAAGGTCTATGGGGTGATTAACTTATTTTATTAAAGATGTTTCCAAGTTGATGTCATGTCTGGTATTCAAAAAATGAAAAGCCACTGCTAATTTTTCTGTTTCACCATTTTTAATGTTTCTTATACGTTCTTTAGTTGTTATGTCAATATTTCTTTTTGTTTTCCTATATAAATTTTAGGGCAAGTTTCACATTTGATCTCATAGATTCCTGGTTTTTCTTTGGTAGGGATTGAATTTTTGGGGGCATAATAAATTCCAAAAAATCTTCTTAAAGCACAACGTAATTCTTGCACCTCAAAATAGATTTAATATCAGAAATTTGTTAAAAGCCCCCCCCCCCCACCCCCCAAATTCAATTACTACCAAAGAAAAACCAGGAATCTATGAGATCAAATGTGAAACTTGCCCTAAAATTTATATAGGTAAAACAAAAAGAAATATTGACATCAGAACTAAAGAACATATAAGAAACATTAAAAATGGTGAAACAGAAAAATCAGCAGTGGCTTTTCATTTTTTGAATACTAGACATGACATCAACTTGGAAACATCTTTAATAAAATACATTAATCACCCCATAGACCTTTCTGTATGGGAAAAAATCTTTATTAACAAAAATCGTCATAGAGTCATGAATTTTGAAACTCCACCACCGGACATCTTTGAGCAGTACATCATGCCATCTATCGACAATACGGAGAAAGAGGAAACCCCTACAATTTGCACTAGTCGAGTACCAGCTGATGATAAGAGCAAAAGCTCTTGAAACATTTCCTGTGAAAAAACAGCGTGAGTGAAGCAGTGTGTCAATATCTTCTTGATTCTCTTTTGTACAGTGCAAAGTGTCAAGCTGTATAACCATGTAAAACTGGACTTATCGTAAAGGTTATCAAGAAATTGTCAAATTGTGAGTTTCTTGATAATGTCTTCAAGTGGAGGCAAAACACATTGAAAGAAAATTTGTTGTATGTGAAGTACAGTATTTGTGGTCAGCTTTTTCATACTATGTCATTTATGTTTTCAGTTTTGAGGTTCTAGTTTTGTGAGCTGTTGCTACATTTGAGAGATGTATGACTTTAAATGGACTAGTATCTAATACAGATGGGTATTAATGAGAATTAGAAGTGCTTACCTTCTTGACTAATCTCTTGGGAGGTGCTGGCGGAGTTTGATTGGTATCAATGAAGAGACCAGTGTTACGTTTATCAGGAGCTGCAGAACATCACAAAAGTTATGTTACTTTTGTAAAAATGAAGTGTCCTTATTTTTCTATCTCTTGTACAAATTATTCTTACAAAAATGTATTTTTCTATCTATAATAATAAAAATTAAAACATTCAGCTCTGGAATCCTACTTTGTTGCCAGACTGTGCAGATAATGTATTCAGTAATGTTCAATTTTCTCCTTTATCTTTCAAGACATATGAAATTGTTATGGGACTTTATTATTTATAATATTTGGATCTCCCAGTTCATGAAATCTGTGCACTTATACCTCTGATACCCCGTATAAATGGAGTCACTTATCACTAATGCCTCACACATTGCTCCCTCTGGAACACACTGTGTAAGTGAGGCAGACAAGAACACAAGTACTTACTCTGTCCACGAGGTGGCAGTGGTGGAGCCTCTTCTGTACTGGACTCTGACCATGAGTTCCTCAGCTGTTGCCCGTCTGGAGGACTGTTTGTAGAACTTAAACTGGCAGTGTTGGTGGGCTTGCTGAGTGAACGCTGGTGTGTTGGTTTTGGGGGTCGAGGTATTGGACTACCATCAGAGTCCTGACTTTCTCTACAAGTAATAAACAAACAAATTATTTCACTCATTTATTATAAAAACCCTTAACCATCAAAATCACAACTTTGCAGAAGAAATAAACATTTTAAGTTTCAAGTTAATTTTTGTCAGTTAGTATTTTTCATTTAGAAGGACATCTTACAATGCGTAAACAAAAGCTTGGGTCTTTAAGTAATTATGAATTGTAAGACACCATTGAGGTATCGAATTTGAGATTTGTGGTCTACTGGAAAAATGTGAATACATTGCAGAATTTAATGCTGCACCAGAATGTTGCCATGGAGCTCGGTGGTAGAGCAGATCTGTGGTTCAAATTCTGTTATGATACAGAATTGTTGAGTTCAGTGAGAAATTATCATAATTTTTTTACAGTCATAATTTCTCAGACTAGAATTTAATCTTATGATACTTTGTTAGCCTAATATTTAACAACACAGTGCAGTAGTACCATTGTTGGTACTCCTGGTTTCTGCCTGTGAGAGGTGGGCATACAGAGAAATGTTCATTATCTCCTATTTAAATAATGGAGGTAACGCGCATGGAACAATATGCACCTTTGAAATTCTGCTTTCGTCTCAACATATCTTCAGCTGAGGCCTATACAATTTTACAGGAAACCTGTTCTTTCCTACAGCAGCTTGAAGGTGGTTTAAGTTGTTTAAAGCAGGGAGACAATCAGTGCTCCAGTTACTGTACTTTTAGAAGAAAACATCAACATTGCTGCTGTCATTGTGAGATAAGATCAGCAAATAACGCTTTCTCAAATACTAAAACACAATGTAGGTCCATATCAGGTGCAAAAGACTACATTTCTGTGAAACAGGCTGGATGCTGCAGCATGATAATGTTCAGCCACATATTGCCAATGTTGTTCCTGAATATCTTGCAAAAATCAACATGAAGTGTGTCCCTATAGACCGGATTTAGCCCCTAAAACTTTTTCCTATTCCTTAATGTAAAGAAACACTTCATCGGAGGCATTATCCATCTTCAGAAGCAGTAGTGAAGACTGCGTATTGAACTTCTCCAAGAAAACTAAGACTGCACCACTGAAGATTTCTGCTGCACTTGTGCACGAAACATCTGGGAAGTATAACTCCAGCAGACCACGGCATAATAGCCCAGAAATAACTTCCAGTTATAAGGACAAAGTTTCTCTTTTCCCCTTTATATCCAAACAAAGAAAATAGAAAGTCAAAGCCATCACATAACAAGCAACTCTTAAAGGATTTGACTATCACTTAAGGCTACTATATTATCCTATTACAACAAGGAAATAAGAAACAAGGACAACAATAAGCTTTTGTAAGAGTACTTTGTAGAATAGTGGGCAGAGAAAATTAAATGAATAAGATTTTTTACATTCTGTGCCTTGAATTTGCCTACTTATTATAGATGTCTAAACATCGTTGCTTTAGTTGTGACCTACTTGTTTAAACAAAGTTAAAATAACAAAAACTTACCGTGAAGATCGCATGACAGGTAAGGAAGAATAGTCGTTTCCTCCACGTGTTGGCGTCCTAGCCAGAGTGTCTGTGTTGCCAGCTGACATAACATAACCTGCTGATCTCGGTCTTGTTTCTCGCTGGGGGATTGGGGGTGGTGCTGGCAGTGTTAGTGACTCTCTGTGGTTGCCAGTATATTGCATGTTACCGTTCATTCTCTCCAGAAGCTCCTGAAAATGCAAGTAAGTGCACTTAATCACAATAATTATACAAGGGTTGTATAAAAAGTAATGAGTACTCTTTTTATCTGAAATGCCTTTATTGACAGGGGTACTTATAGTTACACAATTTCAATATAATCACCCCCATTATTTATGACCTTTTGCTAAATGTTTGGAAGGCATCAAATACTATCTGTGCACCTATTTCTGTTAATGTTCCATAGTGACTGCCCTATTACCAGGACCGTGCCATCTCTGGGGTTTTTCTGGATCTCTAGCAGTGGTTCTTTCATTTTGGAAAAGGGATGATAATCACAGGGACTCATATCGAGAGAGTATGGTGGATGTTCTAGAATATTGCACTTTCTTTGGACAAGGAGAACTGGGATTGTTCCAATCATTGGATTGGCGCTTCAATTGTGGTTCATATGAGTGAGTTCAGTTTTGTCCATAATGATGATTCATCGAAGAAGGTCATTATTTTCCCTTTGATATCAGCCCAATAAATCTTGTGTGACTGCATTGTTGTACCTCAGAAAGTTCATGGGCTATCCAACGTGTTGCAATTATGTAAGTTAACTGTATGTCAAAAAGTTAATTGTACCACAACTTGTGAAACATTTTCTCCTAAATTCTAGTCCCAAAAAATGTATGAAGATGATGCAACATTCTGCAGACAACAAATAGCAATTAATGCACGCCAGACTCAAGAAGAACAGAATGTCATGCAGAATGTGGAGCAAATTTTGTGACACTCTGACTTCAGCTGCCAACTCAAGTGCAGTCCATTGGTGATCAACATACAATAAGGAAGCAAAGAGTTGAACTGTACTGTTCTCCATGTGGGGTTGTCCTATGCGAGGGTTATCTTTCACTCTTTCTCTGCCTCCTCTGAATGACTTAACCCATCTCATGACTGTGCTGTATGGCAATGCTGCATCACCACAAGCTTCACACAGATCTTGAAAACATTCTTGCATACTCTGACCTTGTGCCAGCTCAATTTTGAGCCAAAAACATAGCTCTATCTTTGTAAACATGATGTTAGGGTGGTTGCACTATTACTGTGAAGTTTGATGGTCTATACACTGCAGTAGAGTGACAGAGTACTGTCCCCGTTCACTGTACAAACTTGTCTATCAGGCCTTCGATCAGTCAACAGAGATGGTAGTTTGTCAATATTTTATGTTACAGCAGTGTTACCACTACTTTGTATCCAACCCTTGTATCCCTCCAAATGACATCAATACCAGTAAGTATTCCCTGCAGATATCCAGGTAAAGAGATATGGGTACTGCCATAAAGTTTCTTCAGTGCTACCATGATGGAGAAGATTTTTTAACAAATTGTCATAGCGGACAAGACATGGGTCCTTTACGAAACTGAAGAAACAAAAAAGCAATTCAAACAGTGGATGTATTCTTACTCCCCATCAAAACCAAAGAAGTGCAAACAAACATTCTACAACAGAAAGTGTATGGCTACTGTGTTCTGGGAACAAAAAGATTTTCTCTTGGTGGAACTTACGGGAAGTGGCCCAACCATCACTACAGTCTCACTCAGCATGACTCTTCAGAATCTACGAAGGCAATTCAGAATAAATGAATAGAAATGTTGTCATTAGGCATTGTTCTTCTTCTTCTTGACAACATTAGGGCCCACATTGTAGCTGCAACAAAGAACCTCCTGCAGCATTGTCAAGGGGAAGTGTTTGACCATCCACCTTACAGCCCAGACTTGGATCCTTCTGATTTTCATCTCTTTTCTCTCATGAAAAAGGAGCTAGGAGGACTGTATTTTGGCACAGACAATGAGCTACAGTCCAGCGTACAGACTTGATTGAAACACAGGCAGCTGGCTTCTATGACGAGGGAATTAGAAAATTGATATCTGCTACAAAAATTGCCTAATGGCTATGTAGAGATGTAGCTGGTAGTGTAGCCAGATATTGCAAATAAAACATTTTTGGATTTCACTGCGCTTTTAATTCCATGACCGATCGGATCTTGAAAAAAGAACAGGCCTTGTATAAAGAATAAATGAAGGTTCTATAGCAGGATATGCACTGTTTCACACACTGATGTTTATGCTTATAGCTATAGTACAACCAAAGCATGACGCTATCTATAGGATTTTCTGAAATCTTCAGCTTGCTTACCATTGGTTTACTATAAATATCTTCATCATCAGTGCCATGTTCTTCAGCACTCAGTAGTAAATGTCCATAAGCACTGCTGCTGGAGGCTGATGACCGATTGCTTGGTGTCTCGCTGGAAGTCGGAGGGTATTTCTTCTCTGTGGGTAGCGGAGGTAAAGGAGTGCTGCAAATAACAACAAAATAATTGCTAAATGGTACAATATTAAGTTATTTAAGTGACTAACATTTTTCTAGCAAATGATAAGGTATGCCTGTCTGTAGCAATTTAGTAACAGTGATGTCCAAATTAACTGAAAAAACTATTTGTAGTCAGTTTTTTACGCTTCTTACTTCTTACTTATTTTATTTTTTGAGGGACTAGTGTTGGGAGCTGCTGATTCCATTTTGAAACTCAGTATTAAAATTGTTAAATTCAAAAACAAAAGAAGAAATTCCATCAATTAATTGATCTGGAATATGCCAAATAAGTTGTAAAGATTATAAAAAATAAGTGATTCAAATGACATCTATGGCATTGCTCTTACAGCTAAGCTTGGTGTAGTAAAAGAAACATATTAAAATACAGCCAGTCCTAATAATTTACACTTTGATTAGTACTTCTACAAACGCTGATATCCAAAACATAAAACACTTACTTGATTATACTAGCGGTCTGAGAGCTGTCAGACTGAGACTTGCCTCGGCTTCTACCTAACATTGTACCAAGATCTCTCAAACCTTGTTTCAACTGAGAGAACCTTTCCTGTAGACGTCGGTGCAATGGTTGTACTCCTGGAGGTGCCAGTTGCCCATGAAGATAAAGACCATTTTCCAGCACTTGTATCTGTACATACACACACAACAGAGCTTTAAACATTTCCTTCGAATATACAAGATTTGTTTGGAAAGTTCTGGAAAGAAAATCTTCCCGAGCTCAACCACTACTCTGAACTTGTTAACTATTGTACTGAATATAAATTCAATATACAAAATGCACCTACCTGATCAAGAGTTAAAGCTTTTAGTCTGTATATATGTTCAGAAAATTCTGGATGTTGTTTGGCAAACTCTGTGCTGAAGAACGCTTGTTGGTATTTAGAGATGCCTCCCATCACATTTGCATCAATTATACCCTGAAAATATATTAAGACATTATACAAAGAAGCAAAAAATAAATTAGAAATAACAGACTGTACACCAATGATTTACCTCATGGTATAAGTGGGAATCCAATATTGTATGCAGATGACACGTCAGTTATTTTACAAAATATAATTCATCATTGTTTGCAAACTGATATAAGTAACACATTAAATAAATTAGATAAATGGTTCGCTGATAATGGTATGAGCTTTAATAAAACAAAAACTAGTGTTACACAATTTACACATTTGTATACAATCTACACATTAGAATTAGTTTTCTCTTTTATGTTAATTCTTGTTTTATATATAACTCGACGAGTCACCAGATCACCAGCTTATGCTCACAATGTAATCGTTATGTGACAATAAAGATTTGATTCTATTCTATATATTATTTTTTTTTTTTTTATTATTATTTATTATTTATTTATTTAGCATTTAATTTCTGTACAGAAATATTTGCTTTTTCAAGATACAGTACAAACAATACAAACTAGAAATTCAGGAAATACAGAATTAATTCTACATGCAATAATCAGATTAAATTGTATCAATGTCAACAAATACAGAAAACTTACATGAATTGTCAACCATTAGTATCATAAAATTATTCTTATGTAATCATTTACTCTACTTAATCTGGTACCTAAAATATTCAAAGAACTCTTGAGTACTATAGAAGCACTGATTTATTAAAAATGATTTCACATCTCTTCTGAATCTTTTCTTATCATTGTTTTCGATTTTCTTTAAGATTAAGTTATACATGTGAACCCCTTTATGAAGTACTGAGTTAAGTTTTTTATTTGATCTTGATCCCAGTATATGTAATTTAGCACCATTCCTAGTATAATGTTCATGAATAGTGTTATTTGTTTGAAAATATTGTATGTTGTTGTTTATAAAGCATACGGTTTCTAAGATATACAGACATGGCAGAGTTAGTATATTATTTTCCTTAAAATATTTCATACAATGAGTCCTTTTGCTTAGATTAAACATTCTTCTTATTATTTTCTTTTGTGTTACAAATAAATCTTTTATTTCGGTAGCTGATCCCCAGATAAAGATACCATATGCAAGATAAGACTGCACATATGAATAGTAAATCAGCATTAATGTTTGTGTATTACAAATTTTCCTTAGCACTGATATTATGTAGTGGGCTTTATTAATTTTTGCAGTAATATACTGAATATGCGGCTTCCAGGTTAAAAATTTGTCAATAATTACCCCCAAAAATTTTGTTTCATTGGTATATTGTATTACCTCATTGCCAAAAGCGATTACAGGAGCTATATTAGCTTCATTTCTATTTGATAGTGAAATATGCATACTTTGTGTCTTTTTAATATTAAGTAGTAATTTATTATTAGTTAGCCAATGCATCATATTTGTCATCACAGTATTAGCATAATGTTGCAATTCAGAATTATTGCAGCCTTTGATAATTATATTAGTGTCGTCAGCATATAGAATAGTTTCTGCATGGGGAATATTAAGTGGAAGGTCATTAATATATACTAGAAAAAGCAGTGGTCCCAGGATAGAACCCTGTGGAACCCCACATCTCACAATTTCAATATTGGAATTAATATTATGACCATTTAATTCATTATTAACTACAGTATACTGTCTTCTACCCTCAAGGTAGGATTCAAACCAATCATGAGATACCCCTCTTATACCATAGGCTTCAAGTTTGGATAATAGAATATTATGGTCAACCAAATCAAATGCCTTAGACAAATCCATAAAAATCCCAATAGTATAATTATTTGCATCAAACCCTTCTAATGTTTGTTTCATAAAGGAGTATAGTGCATTAGAAATTGATTTATTTTTCCTAAATCCATTTTGTTTATCACTGAATACATATTTTTCAAGAAAAGGAGATATCCTGTTGAACATAACAGTTTCCAAGATTTTTGAAAACCCCGATTGAACTGAGATAGGTCTATAATTATCAACATTTTTTGTATCTCCCTTCTTAAATACTGGTACAACTTTTATTAATTTTAAGACATTAGGAAATTTGCCTGTTGATATAGAACAATTACATATATCCATTAATGGTGCTACTATATATTCTTTGCAAGATTTGATTATACACTCTGGTACATCATCAAATCCAGCAGAGAATGTGTTCTTTTTTGAATGTATTATTTTAAGAATCTCCTCAGAAGTTACTGGTTTGAGAAATACACTTTTATCGTTTCTGATTAATTTGATAGGAGTATTTGTTATATTGGGATGAGTCAAAGGTACTCTATCAGCAACACTAATAAAGTGTTTATTAAGGATATTTGATACCTCAGCAGGATTATCTAATTTTGTATTATCAACTATTAAAGTAATTTTGTCTCTAGTTCTGACCATGTTGTTAGTGCTTTCATTTTTTACTATATTCCAGATAGTCTTATTTTTATTCGACGAATTTGAAATGCAAGTATCTATATATTGCTTTTTTGCAGCTTTTATTACCTTATTATATATTTGCTTATACTTCTTATGATATTCTATAAATGCTTCAGTTTTGTTTACTTTACTCAACTGATTTAGATAGCGTTTTCTTTTGCTAGAGATAATAATTCCCTTTGTTATCCATTTCTTCCTTTTACTAGTTTGCTTCTGTTTAACAACTGTATAAGGAAAAGCTGTATTAAAATTATGCAAAAATGTCAGTAAAAACTTTTGCAATTTTTCATCTATTCTTTTTTCATTGTAGACATCAGTCCAGTCTTCAAGGTTTAAGAGCGTATTGAAATATTGAATATTTGCAGTAGAAAATACCCTTTTATAACATGTTTGGGGAGTTATTTTAGCATTATTAGTCCTAAAGTTTGTTAAATTGGATACAATAGCATTATGATCTGAGTAACCAGTGTTAATATTCTCCAGCTTGACAGTAATGATAGATTTGTCTAGAATTATAACATCAATTGCCGTATTTGACTGTAAAGTTAATCTTGTGGGGTTACTAATTACATTTGAGAGATTGAACAATGCTAGTAAGTTTTTTAATTTATGTACTGATGGGTTGTCTTTTAAGAAGTCAACATTAAAGTCTCCACATATAAAGATTTGTCGAGAGTGTTTTTGGAGTGTATTAATCAAACTCTCAAGTTTATCTAGGAAAGTAGCATAACACCCATTTGGAGAGCGATAGATACATACAATAAATAATTTTAGTTCCTGTATATCAATTATAGAGTGTTCAAATATCAGTTCTTCATTTAGCATATTGGTTTTTAAATACCTCTTATATTTGATTCCTTTTTTTACTGCAATCATGGTACCCCCATGTGTGTAGTTTTCTCTACAGAACAAGTCTGCAACTATAAAGTTTGAAAAGATATGCGAATCTAGGCTAATGGAGGTTTTTTTAATCCAATGTTCTGTAAAACAACATACCTGAATATTTTCCATTGAGTTTAAGAAAATTTCAATTTCAAGAAGCTTATTGCCAAGGGACTGTACATTATGATACACTATACTCAAGTCATTTATGTCTGTTATTTTGCTAATACTTGACTCATATTTTGCATGACAATACATTCTGCAGTCATCATTTAATTTGTTATAATTTCTTATTTGTTTGGAATCCTTAATTGCTTTATATTTTACTCTGCCAAAATTATTATTAATATTAGATATTGCTCTTAACTTTATAAGATCACAACTACCATTTAATATGAGTTTTTTGGTTTGCAGCATGCAATGTATCTATTAAACAATTTACCAATAATTAGTGAACCCCTTCTATTTAAGTGAAGTCCATCTCTCCCAAGATCCCTATCTGTGACCCATGAGTTTCCGTCAATAAATATACAGTTCTTTTGTTCACACACCCATTCTAACACAGAATTTATTGCATCAATGTATCGGGGGTCTTCGTCCCGACGTCTCAACACTCCACTGATACACACTTTTACTCGAGGGAATAGTTCATTAATCACTTCCACAAGCTGTTCCATTTCCTCCATAATCTCATTTGGATCCTTTGCTGTAATGATATTATTTGTTCCTGCATGAATTATTATAACATCAGGGTCGTCTTTATTCTCTAAAAGTTCCCGCTTCAGGTGTTGAATTTTTGTACCAGGATAGCAATACACTGTAGCTTCTTCGTCTATAAATTTGTCAGTATACCTCACTAGCGAATCACCGATCACAATTGCCGTTTTTTTATCGTACATTGTTTCATCTGGTCTAAATATCGACGCACTTCCATCTTCGAATTCCCTCGCTGCATTGAAATTCTTTGTCCCAGATACCGGTGTGCTTCGATCATCATAATCGCTCGCTGCGTAGTATCTCTTTGTTTCTAAAACGCCGGTCTCATCTTCTATTCCAGCTTCTTTCAGGACATCACAGCTGTTGTTTGAGTCGATTCCTTCGTTGGTATTCTGCATGCTTCTGTTCTCAGTGTACAGTTCATTCCTTTTCACCACTTTGTTAATATTTCGACTAACCTTTACATCCCTTGCACTTAGGTTATTATTCACGGGCGTGTTTTCTTCATTCTCTCTTCTATTCTTACTGCTATCTACGTAATTTTGCTTCAGTTGTTTATTTTCTTCCATTAGGCGTTCTATTTCACATCGTGCTTCCTTCAAATCTCTGTTAATTATTTCGATTATATGGTGAAGTGACGCCACATTTTCACGTGATTTTCTACAGCAATCATTCTTATTCTTCACGCCTATATTGTTCACAAAATTAGAACCTTCATTTCCATTGCTGTGGCCGGTGTTGAGTGTTGGATTTGTACGTGATTTGTCATTGAAAAGATCAGTTATTTGATTAAAATCAGTAAAAACCGAGATATCACTTTCAGTATCGGCTTGTACCACCGCCATCTTGTGAAGCAATCTTTATCAAATAAAGTCAAATAAATACTTACCTGCAACCTCATACTAAAAGGATTGATGTTTCTCTTCCTGTCTGCAGTATATTGACTAATTAGCTGTCTCAACTCCTTATTTACACTTTCCATTGTTTCACAGGCAAACTGCACTGGTGCCACTTCCTCTACAGATTTCTCCACAACTTCAAACCAACGTAAGATTCCTGGTAGAGAGCTAGATGTTGTTAAAACTGTGCGTTCTATCCACAGACTCTGTAAGAAAAACAATTTACAATTCACTTTTATTTGAGAATGCCATTTGTAGCAGTTTTCAATTACTCTACAACTGCTATAAAAGTTACACACATATCCTCTTATTTATTAAGTTATCAGTCTGTCAAAAGAATAATTATATCAACATATAATCAAAAAATTAAAGAACATAATATATTACAAACAAAAGGAAAACTATTGGAAAATGCAAGCCATTTCTGTCCTATGAGCTGTGCATTCATTTAAATATAAAACTTGCTCCTATTTTAGTTACTTCCATGTTTAAATGGCATAGAAGGCCTTAGAATGTTGTGCATTAAGAGGGAATTTGATTGTAAATTCACAAAGCAGAAAAATACAACTATACCTGATGTGTGTTTGGAGGAATTTAGTAACAGTGACGTCAAAATTAATATAAAAATTATTTGTGGTTGGTTTATTGACACTCGTCACTTACTTTTTCATATATTTATGAGAGACTAGTTTCAAAGGCCCTGGCCTCCATTTTCAATCTCTTTCCAACTGGCATCTGTTGTTGTCTGCTCTCTCTGGTGGTGGAACTATGAACTTTTTTGTCAAATTATCTACTGGCGGGATTTCAAAGTTCATTACGCGATCCTTATTTTTTCCAGATGAATATGTTCTCCCATGTTGTCAATCTATTTTGGTTTATCACTCCTTTTAATAATTTTGGATTTGGATCAATGTCATGGTTTTCATTCCAAAAATGAAATGCTACTGCTGACTTGTCTTCTTGTTTCAATTTGATGTTTCTAAAGTGTTCTTTGACTCTGGTTTTTAAATTTCTTTTTGTTTGACCTATGTAGCATTTTTCACAATTCTTACAATAATCTGGAATATACCAAATAAATTGTAAATTTTTCTAATCTGGAATATACCAAATAAATTGCAGTTGCCACGCATTTTTGGGAAAAAAACCACAACATAAATCCAGAACCAAAATTACTAAAACATACAACAGGAAAAGAAGAACTGTCCACATGGGAACAAATCTTTATTTCAAAAAATAGGAACAAAGTATTCAATTTCGACATCCCCCAGAAAGATTTGTTCAGCAAGTTCCTCGAACCGCCACCAGAGGAGACCGATGACAAAATATTGCCAGCTACACTAATGAGAACAAGTCGATGTCCGGCTGAAGATATAGGGGAAGACCTCAGAAACCGGTTCCGGGAAAATTTAAAAGTGAGTGTTGTTTTGTGTTATTAATCGACTCCCAATTAATTTAATTTATACAACAACACTGTTTTCAACACTTCCATGAAAGGATCATAATAAAGTGTTTAAAGTTATAAAATATTTCATTGTGTAAGGACTTGATACAATGAAGCACAAAATTAATATAATTTTGAGTCGAACTAATACTCAATGCTCCACTTATTGCTAGTATTTACCCAGAATGTATTTCGTTAGGATCTTCCTAACATCATCAGCTGTTGTTGACTAATGGACGTCGGTTCGGTGAACTCCTCGGAGGTGATAGGTGCGTCTCTGTCGGTATCTTGATGAACTTAAAATTTGGGTTTTCTTCAAAGGTAGCGATAGGTGCGTCTCTATCGGTATCTTGATGAACTTAAAATTTGGGTTTTCTTCAAAGGTAATGTCGAAATTAAACAATTTTTCTTTCATGTTTCTTTATGAAGGAGAATCATGATATAGAACGAGAAATTCACTTATTAAAAAGTGTCCAAGGTCCAGCTGCATTAACCACATGGGAAAAATCTTCATAAAGAAACATGAAAGAAAATCGTTTAATTTTGACACAACCTTTGAAGAAAACCCAAATTTTAAGTTCATTAAGATACAGATAGAGACGCACCTATCACCTCCGAGGAGTTCACCAAACCGACATCCATTAGTCGACAACAGCTGATGATGTTAGGAAGATCCTAACAAAGCGCATTCTAGGTAAATACTAGCAATAAGTGGAGCATTGAGTATTAGTTTGACTCAAAATTATATTATAAAATATTTTTGTAAAATGTTTTAAATGTAAATATATATGCTTTATTTATAGTGTACATTTAAAACAAATTTATGGGATAATTTTTTTTATATGTGCTGCTATCTGTGTTAATAAGTGAGAGCCTCATGATCACATCCACCAGTAAGAGTTCGATAAGTGTTATACACCCTGACGTGGATGAAGTAATTATGACAAAGAGCGGTACATGTCTCCATAGGAAAACCTAGCCAACTGTATGAGAAAGAAATACCAGATGATGAACAGAATTATCTCTAAAATCAATTCTTTATTTCACATAAGTGAAATGTTCAAAGTATAAACTTGAAAGAAGCGTAGGGACAGTGAAGCACATGTCAAAAACCTAACAATGTAACGAATCTATCCACATGCAACTTCACGGAGAAAGAAATAGTTTTTCTAAACAAAGGCCTAAAAACATGTGTAGATTACACAAAAAACATTGAAAACTATATCGTGGACATTGAAATAGCGATATATAATTTGCCCGATAACAAAAAATCTACGATCAGAACACAGTGCTTAGAAACTCTAGATCATATTCAAAATGAAAATTCAAAAAGATATTCATATAAAAAATTAATCAAAAATTTAAATGAAAAACCGGTAGTCTACACAAAAGCAGACAAGGGTAACAAAATAGTAATATTGGACGAAGAAGACTATCGCAAAATAATGGACAACCTTTTAAACGGAAAAGAATTTGTTAAACTAGAAAACAATCCATTAAAGAAAGCATGCAAATCTGTGGAATTAGAGATTAAAAACAGTAAAATCATGACTAAAAGAGATAAATTGAACAATAAAATAGACAGTCCAAAAACACCATACATATATGGTTTACCCAAAATACATAAACCTGAAATTGCCCTCAGACCAATAATTAATAACATTGATGCACCCACTTACCAACTATCAAAATGGCTGGTTCAAATCTTCAGATCCTTCACAAAATTTGAAAATTTAAGTATCAAAAACTCGTTTGAATTGTTAAATCTCCTGAAGGACACAAAGATCAACTCTACAGATGCTTTAGTTTCCTTTGACGTCATTTCTTTATATCCAAGTATACCTACCAATGAGCTTATTCCACTTCTCAAAAAATGGCTGGAATCAATACAAATAACACCTGAAGAAATAGAAGAACTTTCACAACTTCCAGAAATTTGTATCAATCAAAATTTTTTCAGCTTTAATGGACAGATCTATAAACAAAAAACGGGCCTAGCTATGGGCAACCCATTGTCTCTCTTCTTGGCAGATTTATTCATGAGTGCTTTTGAAACACATATCACAAAAGCTTTCCCAAATTATTTCAAAGTGTGGTATCGCTATGTTGACGACATTTTTGCAATAGTACCTAAAAAACTCATACAAGATGGTCTTAGACTTTTGAATATACAAAATCCAGCTATAAAATTTACATTGGAAACAGAAGAGGATGGTGTGCTCCCCTTTTTGGACATCAAGATCAAAAAAATGAACAACAAACTCACCTTTGGTATTTACAGGAAACCGACACACACAGATTATTACATCAAGAACAACAGTTTCAACCCAAAACAACACCAACATGCCATTTTCAACAGTTTAATCTTTCGAATGATCAACTTTCCACTAAACAGAGAAGATTATCAAGAAGAATACCTACACATAAAAAAGTAGCTATATCCAACGGTTTCAACCCAAATTTAGTAGACAAAACTGTTAACAGACTCAACAAAGCTAAGAAAATAAAAGAAACCACCACCCTAGAACCTACAGGAGAAAAAGAGAAAAAACTTTTTTAAAAAATTCACCTTCCACCCATCAGCCTATAACAAATTCCAAAAAATCTTCTCAAAACACAACATAACTCTTGCACCTCAAAATAGGTTTAATATCAGAAATTTGTTAAAAGGCCCTCCCAAAAATTCAATCACTACCAAAGAAAGACCAGGAATCTATGAGATCAAATGTGAAACTTGCCCTAAAATTTATATAGGAAAAACAAAAAGAAATATTAACATCAGAACTAAAGAACATATGAGAAACATTAAAGATGGTGAAACAGAAAAATCAGCAGTGGCCTTTCATTTTTTGAATACTAGACATGACATCAATTTGGAAACATCTCTAATAAAATACGTTAATCACCCCATAGACCTTTCTGTATGGGAAAAAATCTTCATTAACAAAAATCGTCATACAGTCATGAATTTTGAAACTCCACCACCGGACATCTTTGACAAGTACATCACGCCATCTATTGACAAAACGGAGAAAGAAGAAACCACTACAACTTGCACTAGTCGAGTATCAGCTGAGGATAGGAGCAAGAGCTCTTGAAACATGTCCTGTGAATAAACAGTGTGAGTGAAGCAATGTGTCAATATATTCTCGATTCACTTTTGTACTAAGTGAAATGTTGTTAAAACATTTAACAAATTCTTGATGCTTCAGTGTATGCATTACTTAATATGACAAATAACATTTTTTGGACTTACTTTGAATTCATTGTCTTTGTCCACTGGTCCTTTGTGAACTGGTCTGTCCAACTGAAATCTTCGGACATCATTCACTTGGTAGAAACTAGCTATTTTCTCTGGGATGTCAGTTCCTGCTCCAGCAAATATTGGATTGTCTTCAGGTATGGGCTTTACATTACATATTTGAATATCTGTGTGCAGTTAAGAAATACATGTGTCTCAAATATGACTGAAGATTTTAATAACCCTGCATACATTTTAGTTGGTAGGGTACAACTTAGAAAAAGTAGTGGTACTTTGCAGCTCTATCATTATCCAGCTTCTCACAGAGGAACATGTCACGGGCTACTGACATACACAAGAGGAATTAATACTGTCAAGAAAAAAAAAGGATAGGTAAACTTTTGGTGTAAACAATTCCATGACAGACAAGACAGAAGCAGTGGCGGATCATGGGTCTAAATTCTGGGAAGGCCAGGCATGAGTTTTGAGCTTATCTTTCTGAAGAAGGTGTAATGTCAGTGTTGGGCATACTTTCTTCAAAATTTCATGACATTTGGTTTCAGTTCTTCTCGAAAACCAATACTGCCTGCGGTGCCGTATATAGTAAAAGCAGGCGTTAAACACTACACATTTCATTTCGAAAACCAAAGCTCCTGCAAAGAAGCAATGATGCCTTCAATAGAAAGTATGACATCAGTGCTAGTTCTAGGTTGGTCTTCATCCATATTCACTGCACATGGCACAATTATGAGAAAATCTCAAGAGGAGACACTGGAGAAAGTGGCCTCCTACAGCATGGAAAAACAGCACTATGCTACCAGACAACATATACCTCCTCTCCTTCCCGTAGCCGTGACATAATGATTACCGTGGCAACCGCATGCTTGCAGGAGGCCTGTGTGTGTTGGACCTCCATACCATAGAGTAATGATATGACACACACCTTGGGTTGTTTACATTAGGCATTCACAGTTTGCCTTAGTTCTAGCGCTGCCCAATACGAAACTGTTACTATGTGGGTGATTCACACAAAGCAAAGCAAACTTGCTTACATCTTTTGTGCCAGTTTACATAATATAATAAAGGTTTATTATAGAAGTGAGGAAAGCTGCCAAAAAAAAAAATAAAAAAAAAATAAAAAAGTGAAGAAGTCTGGCCAACCTTGCTTCCTGTGATCAGCCACCACTGCACAGAAGCCATAAGCAATACCCTAGGATCAGCGTCACTCCAGACAATAATACAGCAGTAAGGGCATTTATTGAAGGTCACTGTTGCCAGACAGTGATGCAAATACATCATAAACTGGCAATTAGTCACCACAATAAATTCTCAATCTTCAATATTCAAATTAAGAAATTTCCAAATCACAGGAAAAAGTGATGTCACTAACTATATAGGAAAATGAGATATGCATTATGTTGCAAAATAATGTCCCAATAAGCATTTAAATATGAAGGTCAGTTTTAATTTGATCTACCCTCATAATTCCACATAGGAAGAATTTAAAATAAGGATGGCATTAAATTACTCATAATACAATAATAATGCAAATTAGTTTCTTATGTTCCAAATATTTTTCTTTTTAATTAACATCCTCCAACATTAAGTCATTTCAAATGATGAATAAAATATGTGAAATGATGGATAGAGTCGACATGAAAAACCTTAGCCTCTAAACGGCTAGTGTGGAGAAATGATCAATTTCCATCAATTAACTAAAATGTGAAATGATGTTCAAATGAGTAAAGGGTACATAGAACTTAGAGTTACTTGACCTTCATCTTTCAAAATAAGCTAGAACCCGTATCCAGATAACTTGGAACATCTTGAGCTTGAGGCAGACACCCACTACCTATGCTACAAAGTGGGGTTAATGTTCCAATTAATGTAGTATTGTCTGTATAAAAAAGGATACACTGCCCTTCCGAATTGATGATAGTGTCATCTGGTGGAGTATTTTTCATTAGAATTTGTGCTGCTGGAAACTCAGTCTGCAGTCTCTGTGTAAAAGCTCCTATTCTTTCATATTCCAAACCACGATAAACAAACAACTTGTTCTGCAAAGAGAAAACAAAATTAGACGAAATATTACAGTTAATATTCACTTTAATTTAAAGCAATATTTTTGCAATTTAAAATCTTACCCTAACGAAAAGAGGGAAACTCTGGCCATAAAATCCAACTCTAAAGTATTCTGGTTCTGGCCTCAACTGTGTCAGAATGTTATCAAAGAACTTTGCCTGTGTTCTCAGAATCTGACTTAGTTTAGCGTAGTCAAAAAGACGGAATTCATACAGCTCTGCAAGCTCCTTACACAGTGGTATGCCTTTCTCCCAACACTGAAACAAATGAACAACGAAATGTACATGCTTCTTATACTCACTTTTGTCAGTACAGTAGTTAAGTGCATACATAAAAACCAATTAATTTTTGTCTCTGATACTACATGAAAATATTAGTAGAGAAATAGCTGACGCAAAACATCAACAAGATCTGCCTTTTAGTCAAGGTTATGTTCAATATTCTTGGAGCAATTTAAAAGGCATATTGGAATTAACACTGTGAAGTAATGTAATAATCACATACCACAAATTTTCTTTCAACGTGTTTCGCCTCCACTTGAAGGCATTATCAAGACTTGACAACTGGCTAGAACTTTTGTGTTCCAACTGATCTTGGATCTCTGGAGTCTGTTGTCACAAATTCGCTCTGACAACAACATTTTTCATCTCATCAGAAATGCACTTCAAATGACTTGCAGCCCGCGTTGGTACTGTAGATGGTAGCGTATCTGCCTCACGTTCAAGAGGTCCTGAGTTCGAATCTCGGTCAGGGTGAGTTACCTGGATAAGATTTTTTTCCAGGGTTTTGCCTTATCTTGATAGACAAATGTTGGGTAACTCTAAGCTCCATGGACCCTGGACTCATTTGAGCATCATTTCACCCATTCCATTCATTGTCCGATATGACTTAACATTGTACAAACATTGGAAGTTTCCAAAATTTTTGAGATGGTAAAACTTCTAGATGATTCTGGTTATCTGCATATTGTGTTTATACTGGATTTAGCTCTTAATACTAACTCCCCAGTGGCAACCTCCTGTGTTACACAAGGGTATTATATTCTGGAGAAATTCTAAAAATAGCTTTAATGTCTTTAGGTTTCTATCTCTAATCTCTACTATTGTTAAAAAGATAAGTGTTTCACTTTTAAGATACTGAATAAAAACAGATATTTAAGTTTTTAACAATCCTATCATAAACTTTGTTTACCATTTGAATCTTATACAAGATAATAAGTTTTGTCAAACTTATAAATTAAGAACATTATAAAGAAGCATATCGCTTGAAGCTATTTAATTTATTAATTTATTAAACTGACTCTCCTGAATAGCTTCAAACGATACACTTCTTTATAATGTTCTTAATTTATAAGTTTGACAAAACTTATCTTGTATAAGATTCAAATGGTAAACAAAGTTTATGATATGATTGTTAAAAACTTAAATATTCTGTCTTTACCTTGTATCTTAAATGTGAAACACTTATCTTTTTAACAATAGTAAATATTAGAGAATGCCACCATCACTTCTCGTTTTACAGCTTACATCCTTTTGTAAACATTTTCATTTTAATTGGAATAGTTATGCATAAAAGCATTGTTAAAAGTGAAGCTAATTTCATATTAAAAGACTAATTGAGTCACACTTTATTAAAACTTAAAATTTCACTGACATCTTTATTGAAAAGAGGAAACATTTTTGGGACTGCCATAGTACCATCCTCAGCTGATTGGCAACTCAGTGAAGCTTTAAGTTTGCATGACTCAATAAGTCTTTTAATATAGTATTGTCATTTTATTTATCGTTAGACCCCAATTATGTGCAATTTCATCTGTTATTCTAATAATATGTAATTTATTACATTTGCAAACAAAAAGTTAATACTTACCTTGCCACGATCAAAGTAAGAGATTATTTGGTGGTAGAGTTGTTCTTTTCTTTGCCATTCTTGTTGTCCAGGATAATGAGGATCTGACACCAGCGTTCGGGAAGTCCAACTCAACTGGTCAGCATACAACTTCATGGTAAAGCCAGCCTCTGTGTAGTTCTCAGCAGGGAGATGTAAGTCATGAAGCTTGTAGATGTATCGCAGGTACATTTCTTTTCTGTTTATCTCATTCTTATAGAAGTTCTACACAAACAAAAAGTTATCAGTATTAGCTTCAGATATCTAATGTCAATTAAATGACAGAAACTAATATGCAAGAGGTGAAGAGATATAGGTGATTGAGTTAGAAGTGGAGCAGATTTGTGTATGTACTGAAGTCAAGATAATTAATTCAATTCTCCCTCTGTATCAATTTTTAGTGGAGTATGTACAATACTTTCTCTCTAAATAAAGTAAATACAAACATGTATTAAGCTTATTAACTTTAAAGAGAGTCGATTAAAGACATTAGACAACACTTACTTTTAAATTTTTCCGGAACTAGTTTCAGAGGCTTTGCCTCTATCATCGGCCGGCTCTCGACTGATTCTCGTTGGTGTAGCTGACGATACCTTGTCACAGGTCTCCTCTGGTGGCGGCTCAAGGAACTTGCTGAACAAATCCTTCTGGGGGATGTCGAAATTGAATACTTTGTTCCTATTTTTTGAAATGAAGATTTGTTCCCATGTGGATAGTTCTTGTTTTCCTGATGTATGTTTCAGTAGTTTTGGTTCTGGATTTATGTTGTGGTTTTTTTCCCAAAAATGTGTGGCAACTGCTGATTTTTCTAATTGTTTATATTTTATGTTTCTAAAGTGTTCCTTTGCTCTTGTTTCTAAATTTCTTTTTGTTTTTCCAATATAAATTTGACTACAGTCATTGCATTCAATTTGATATATACCAGATTTTTTGTTTGATGGAATAGCATCTTTGATGTTTGAGCAAATTAGGTTTTTTAAGGAGAAATGGTTGACTGGTGCTAGTTGAATATTTTGTTTTTTGAAGACTTTTTTGAATTTATCATAGGCCCATGGATGGTAAGTGAATTTTTTGAAAATCATATTAAAGACACTAGACAACACTTACTTTTAAATCTTTCCGGAACATGTTTCTGAGGCTTTGCCTCTATCATCGGCCGGCTCTCGACTGGTTCTCGTTGGTGTAGCTGACGATATTTTGTCACAGGTCTCCTCTGGTGGCGGTTCAAGGAACTTGCTGAACAAATCTTTCTGGAGGATGTCGAAATTGAATACTTTGTTCCTATTTTTTGAAATGAAGATTTGTTTCCATGTGGATGGTTCTTGTTTTCCTGATGTATGTTTTAGTAGTTTTGGTTCTGGATTTATATTGTGGTTTTTTTTCCCCAAAAATGTGTGGCAACAGCTGATTTTTCTAATTGTTTATATTTTATGTTTCTAAAGTGTTCCTTTGCTCTTGTTTCTAAATTTCTTTTGGTTTTTCCAATATAAATTTGACTACAGTCACTGCATTCAATTTTATATATACCAGATTTTTTGTTAGATGGAATGACATCTTTGATGTTTGAGCAAATTAGGTTTTTAAGGAGAAATGGTTGACTGGTGCTAGTTGAATGTTTTGTTTTTTGAAGACTTTTTTGAATTTATCATAGGCCCATGGATGGTAAGTGAATTTTTTGAAAATCATATTAGTTTCTGTAGCTGAGAGGGTTGTGGTTTCCTTTAGTAGCTTCTTCTTTTTTGCTAAGTTCACTTTTTTGTCCACTAATGATTTGGGAAAGTTATTTTTTTGTGCTATTTCAATTATTTTGTTGTATTCTGTTTTGTATTCTTCTGCTGTGAGAGGGATGTTGACCAGTCTGTGTGCTAAACTATTGAAGATTGCCTGTTTGTGGGATCTTGGGTTGTAGCCATTAGCTTTTATGCGGTTGTCTGTCTGTGTTGGTTTTCTGTAAATGCCAAAGTTTAGTCTGTTTTTATTCCTCATTATTTTTAGATCCAAAAATGGTAAATGCTCATCTTTTTCTATTTCTACAGTGAATTTGATGCTTTTTTCTTGGATATTTAAAAGTTTTAGTGCATCACTGATGTGTTTTTTTGGTACTATTGCAAAGATGTCATCTACATATCTTTGCCAGAGTTTGAACATCCAAGGGAAACCTTTGTTGATCCTTATTTCTAATGCACTCATGTACAGATCGGCCAGGAAGGGTGATAGGGGGTTTCCCATTGCTAACCCTGAAGTTTGGTGATAATATTTTGTTTGAAACTGGAAGAAATTTTGTTCTATGCATAATTTGGTTAGTTCGATGTAGTCTGAACCAGTCGAGAGCCGGCCGATGATAGAGGCAAAGCCTCAGAAACATGTTCCGGAAAAATTTAAAAGTAAGTGTTGTCTAGTGTCTTTAATCGACTCTCTTTAAAGTTAATGTATTAAGCTACTTACTTTAAATAGGAAAGGAAAAGATTGTTGTTTGATATATTACTGTAGGTAAAATTAAGACATTTTTTTCAAAATATTAAATCAGATTTTCATATAATACTTACCAAAAGATTTACTGTACAAGACATTCGTTTATCTCTGTTTTCGTCTCCCTGTATCACACTTCGGTAATCCAGCAATCTCTCTAGGAGCCGAGTCACTGAGCTAATGAAGGCTGTACCACTTTCCTTCCACACAGGATCTTCAGACTTAACACGATCTAACAACCTGCAATGAAATTGTGTTTCTCACGCTGTTCTCTATCCCACTTTTGCCAGCATTGAAGCAACTGTATACTGAATGATTCAATGAAATAATTTAAAGAATATTTTGAAAAGTTTACAGTAACTGGAAAGTTTAAAATGATGAAAAAAAAAGCTTGTTTATTTTTGTGTTCATAAATAACTTGATGTATATTTTACTGTATTAAGGTCAGTCAGAAAATTATTTCAACCTTGTCTTGCATTTTCCCAAAAACTAATTTTTGTGATACAAATGTATATTTTTCACAGATTGGATTGCTCAATTAGCATTAAATTTTTTATATGCATAGAACAAATGATTACAAAAGCTAATAACCAGAATTATTAATTTCTTTCAATATATTGTCACGAATGCATTGTTGCGGCGAGGCAGCGCGGTGAGGCATTCAAAGAGACGGGCAGTGCAGTGCAGAGATAAAAGCGCACCGAAACAGTGGGGGGAAGGAGACGGATTTCTCGAGAGTTTGTCTTTCTTCTAGCGCCATCTTGATTGAGAACATTCCACATAGTGAGTAATCTATAAAAAGGGAGCAGCCGCCTGCCAGAGTCAGTCAGTTGTTAATTGAACTCGCATGCATGAACAGCTGTGTGAGCTGTGGTCGTTGACCTTGCAAGTTGTATTGTGTGTATGACGTAATTCTGCTACTGTAAGGGTTGACCAAAGTGTGTTTCTATGGAAATAAAGAACAATTTTTGGTGTTTGTAACCTGGACTTTTAACTTCACGAACCCACAAAGTCACAATATTAATTAAAATATATAAATTAATAATAAACGAATCATAAAATAAAAGTGAATCGAGAAGATACTGACAGATTGTTTCACTCACATTGTTTTTCACAGGACATGTTTCAAGAGCTGTTGCTCTCATCATCAGCTGACTCTTGTCTAGTGCAAATTGTATGTCGAGAATCACACAAATAAAGTAAAAATTACAGAATCACCATCGAAGTATCGAAAAAGTACTGAGCAAATTTTTTGAATTATCATTCAATGTTGATACAATGCAAGTATCGTAAGTATCGAGGTGTTGCAAATATTGAGGACCTAAGCCCAATTACAACAAAATTTTTACTCTTTTATATTCTTGAGCTTGTATAAGTTCTATTTTTCTCTGTGTTGTTTTAACCTATATCAAATTTAAAATATGCATAATGTTGCAAGGCATTGTTTTACTACTGCGTAGATGAGCACTAAGAGATATAGAAGCGGGGAGTGAAAGAGACTGATAGCGCCCAAGCCACGCCTGCGGACCATCTAGCGCTGAGAGAGAGTGAGAGAGCAACAGAGGGAGAAAGAGATGGAGACAGTCTGGACATTCTCGCTGCACCATGAAAGTCCGTGAAGCTTCATGAGTTTTCATAGCTTCGGGAACTTTCGAGAAACAGCAGCTCATGTATAAAAGCGATTGGACTGAAGTAGACAGCCAGTGTCAGCAGGGAGCTGCTAAGAGGAATAGAGTCGCTAGTGAGCCGTCTATTGTATGTGTAGACATTTGAACTGTACTGAGTTGCAAGTTGAGAACTGATAAACGTGTAGTGATTTGAAAGTGAATTCTTGTGTTTATTTATGTGTGCAGAAGCCATGAGAGACTGTGTTGGTGTATGTTACGTCACCTTGCTGGTGACATACAAAATGGTGTACAAAAGTGTCTTTCTTCAGAAATAAAGAACATTTTGAATTTCTGCAAACTTGACCTTTAATTTTACAAACTCACAAAGTCACAATAATTACTTGTGTTTTTATTTTACTATTAATATGTTGCAAATATAATTAAATTTATTTCAAAAGTCATTGCCTTTTATCAGTCTTAAGTTTTACTTAAAACTGCTAACTACTAAACGCACAGATCAAAATACCCTACCTATAATCTGTTGCAGTTCTATAGCTCAAATTTAATGAACACCAAGATGCACGTTTACTGACACTTTACTGCATTTACTTAAAACTTGAGATGCAGAATGTTAGATAGTCACTTTTGGCTGTGTTTACTCTTACCATTTATCTTAAGTATATTTCTTATCTCTGACATTTACTTATCTCTGTCAACCCATTTCCAAACTTTGTTTAAGTAATAAAGATTTAAAGGTTTGCCTTCCTTTCTTTTTGTGACTTGAAATCCTATGTTACTTCTAGTGCAATTGATGATAGCTTTTGTTGCATTGTAGCATACCACACAGTTTGTGATTAACTCCAGCCTTTTAATTTGCACTGTGGTTGAACTTCAGATTGTGCAACTGATATGTATTTTGTCGTATCTACTCGAGTTACAATTTCCTTGCATGTAACTGACCTATGCAGCAAGTGTCATGTTACCAATTACATAAAAAATAATACAGATTTTTCATTTGACAAAGATCACAAGTTTATGTTGAAAATTATATTTGCTTACATTTTTGATGGCCAATATTATCCTATATAATGAGTTTGGTTTGCTATTTCTGTATCCTTGGGAGAATGTCCCCACCCAGAGATCTGATTGGAGGACTTATCTTACCTCCAGATTTACATTTCTTTCCCCCACAATTCATATAGCATGTAATAAACAAAGTAGTGGGTACCATGCGCTTGGTGGTTACATCACCCAGATGATAGAAGTATTTATAGGATCTCCTAGGCCTCAAATTTTCTAATACAGTCAGGGTCGAAGAAAACAAGAGTCCAGTCAAGAGAAACTGCTTAGGAAAGTATAAAGAGGGAATTGGTATAGGGAAATGAAGAAATACCAATTTGGTCAGTAACTCACCAAGTTTAATTGGCACATTTTTTCCCATTGCAATGACTGAACGATGGGCCGGAGCATTGTCGTGAAGAAACAAGATTTTCTTCATTGTCAAATGAGGTCTTTTTCTTTTTACCTCATCACTCAAACGTTGCAGTAAGTTTGCGTAGTAGTCACTAGAGATACTTTTATCCTTTTCCAAGTAATCAATAAAAATAATTCATTGTGTATCCCAGAAAACTCTCGCCATAACCTTGTTATGACTTTGTCTTGTTTCCAGTTGGTTCACCTGGCGCAATCACTGTTTTGACTGAGATTTACTCTTTGGAGTGTAGTGATGTATCCAGGTTTCATCCATGGTAATAAACCGTCTCAAAATTCACTGAGACTTTTACGGTAGAGCTCCAAGTTCTTAACAGAAACAGTTAACAGTTTTTCTTTACAATTTTTGATCAGGTGTCAACAAACGCAGGACAGATTTTCTGAAAGCCCAAAAGATTACTTAAAATATTACCTTCTATTATGTTCTTTTGATATGTTTACAGCCTCTGCTATCTCAAACAACTTTAATCTGTGGTCTTCCAGTACTAAACGATGAATTTGTTCAATGATCTCTGTAGTTGTGACTTCCACAGAACGTCCAAAGCGAGGTTCATTACTAATACTCGTACGTCCCATTTTAAACTCTACAACCAACCTTTTAATTATTGTATATGAAGGGACAGAGCGAGGCTCATCACTAGTACTCGTACGTCCCATTTTAAACTCTACAACCAACCTTTTAATTATTGTATATGAAGGGACAGAGCGGCGCTCATCACTAGTGCTCGCACATCCCATTTTAAACTCTACAACCAACCTTTTAATTATTGTATATGAAGGAACAGAGCGAGGCTCATCACTAGTGCTCGTACATCCCATTTTAAACTCTACAACCAACCTTTTAATTATTGTATATGAAGGGACAGAGCAGGGCTCATCACTAGTGCTCGTACATCCCATTTTAAACTCTACAACCAACCTTTTAATTATTGTATATGAAGGGACAGAGCGAGGCTCATCACTAGTGCTCGTACATCCCATTTTAAACTCTACAACCAACCTTTTAATTATTGTATATGAAGGGACAGAGCGGGGCTCATCACTAGTGCTCGTACATCCCATTTTAAACTCTACAACCAACCTTTTAATTATTGTATATGAAGGAACAGAGCGGGGCTCATCAGTAGTGCTCGTACATCCCATTTTAAACTCTACAACCAACCTTTTAATTATTGTATATGAAGGGACAGAGCGGGGCTCATCACTAGTGCTCGTACATCCCATTTTTAACTCTACAACCAACCTTTTAATTATTGTATATGAAGGGACAGAGCGAGGCTCATCACTAGTGCCCGTACGTCACATTTTAAACTCTACAACTAACCTTTTAATTATTGTATATGAAGGGACAGAGCGAGGCTCATCACTAGTGCCCGTACGTCACATTTTAAACTCTACAACCAACCTTTTAATTATTGTATATGAAGGGACAGGGCGAGGCCCATCACTAGTACACGTACGTCCCATTTTAAACTCTACAACCAACCTTTTAATTATTGTATATGAAGGGACAGAGCGAGGCTCATCACTAGTGCCCGTACGTCACATTTTAAACTCTACAACCAACCTTTTAATTATTGTATATGAAGGGACAGAGCGAGGCTCATCACTAGTACTCGTACGTCACATTTTAAACTCTACAACCAACCTTTTAATTATTGTATATGAAGGGACAGAGCGAGGCTCATCACTAGTGCCCGTACGTCCCATTTTAAACTCTACAACCAACCTTTTAATTATTGTATATGAAGGGACAGAGCGAGGCTCATCACTAGTGCTCGTACGTCCCATTTTAAACTCTACAACCAACCTTTTAATTATTGTATATGAAGGGACAGAGCGGCGCTCATCACTAGTGCTCGTACATCCCATTTTAAACTCTACAACCAACCTTTTAATTATTGTATATGAAGGAACAGAGCGAGGCTCATCACTAGTGCTCGTACATCCCATTTTAAACTCTACAACCAACCTTTTAATTATTGTATATGAAGGGACAGAGCGGGGCTCATCACTAGTGCTCGTACATCCCATTTTAAACTCTACAACCAACCTTTTAATTATTGTATATGAAGGGACAGAGCGAGGCTCATCACTAGTGCTCGTACATCCCATTTTAAACTCTACAACCAACCTTTTAATTATTGTATATGAAGGGACAGAGCGGGGCTCATCACTAGTGCTCGTACATCCCATTTTAAACTCTACAACCAACCTTTTAATTATTGTATATGAAGGAACAGAGCGGGGCTCATCAGTAGTGCTCGTACATCCCATTTTAAACTCTACAACCAACCTTTTAATTATTGTATATGAAGGGACAGAGCGGGGCTCATCACTAGTGCTCGTACATCCCATTTTAAACTCTACAACCAACCTTTTAATTATTGTATATGAAGGGACAGAGCGAGGCTCATCACTAGTGCTCGTACATCCCATTTTAAACTCTACAACCAACCTTTTAATTATTGTATATGAAGGGACAGAGCGAGGCTCATCACTAGTGCCCGTACGTCACATTTTAAACTCTACAACTAACCTTTTAATTATTGTATATGAAGGGACAGAGCGAGGCTCATCACTAGTGCCCGTACGTCACATTTTAAACTCTACAACCAACCTTTTAATTATTGTATATGAAGGGACAGAGCGAGGCTCATCACTAGTACTCGTACGTCACATTTTAAACTCTACAACCAACCTTTTAATTATTGTATATGAAGGGACAGAGCGAGGCTCATCACTAGTGCCCGTACGTCACATTTTAAACTCTACAACCAACCTTTTAATTATTGTATATGAAGGGACAGAGTGAGGCTCATCACTAGTACTCGTACGTCCCATTTTAAACTCTACAACCAACCTTTTAATTATTGTATATGAAGCGACAGAGCGAGGCTCATCACTAGTACTCGTACGTCCCATTTTAAACTCTACAACCAACCCTTTAATTATTGTATATGAAGGGACAGAGCGAGGCTCATCACTAGTACTTGTATGTCCCATTTTAAACTCTACAACCAACCTTTTAATTATTGTATGTGAAGGGACAGAGTCTTTCAATATACTGTCCATTTCCTCCTTGATTTCTTTAGGCACTAAGCTAAACAAGTTATTGACCTGTAACTATGGATACAAGCTAGTCTAGACTTAAACTATATAATGATATCCGTCAAACTGGCCTCGTGGTGCCATCTCTATGTTAGGCACGGGACTTATCACTCAATCCTCATATAATGAACTCCTCCTCTACCTACATGTCTGTGAAATTTGTTTTTCAATTTGTACTTTTGTTTCAGAGATATTTGCAGTGAACTCACCTGGTAATGTAGGAACAATAATAATAAAGTATTTATCTACTATCATTTTTACAAACAGTAATATTAGTCACAATACAGTAGCCTTCCTAGCTTAAAAGAATGCAATCTAATGGCATGTATTAATAAATGCATGCATCTGTGCAAAAGCCCTTTTGCACCTGCGTGGTGTTAAATGGTGCACTTCGGTAGCATGCTAAGAAATCCAAATAAATATTTTAAAATTCTATTGATAGCTACTAAGACGACAAATACTATTCTGCAGCTATGCTACAGTAATTAGCTATATAGAATATTGCCAAAAATCACTTGTGGTGTTTTACAGATGCAGTGAATAGAAAAATGAGAAACTAAGAGCAGATATGCATTACTCTGTGTACAAAATGTTGTGTTCATAAAATAATGGCAAAAAGGCATTAGAAACTACATCTTAGAAGAATTTTTATATATCATTTTAAATGCATTCTTTGAACAAAATAAGCTCTCACAAAATGCTGTGCATGAATAGGTGACCTGATTCACACATGGTGTGGCAAATTCTGAGGCAGAAGGTATTCAGCGCCTCCCACATCGTTGGCAGTGCAGCAGGGGACTACTTTGAGGGTCTTTAGGTCCACGTTTGTCATGTTAAATGTATGTGTACTGTGTTGTCATTCTTTTGCACTGTGAAGACCATATTGCCCGTATAATACCATAATTAATTATAACTAGACCGCGAACAAAATGCTGTAGGAGGCGTAGCTTACCAACACTGGAGTCCTCTAGCTTTCCCCCTCTACTGTCATTCTTAGAATGCCTCTCCTCCATCGTGCAGGCTGCACTGGTCATGTTTCATTCACTGTTTGCATTTTCTGCCGAATCACTGCGTTGTTCCTCAGGGTTTAAAGAAACTATGATTCTATTTGTTAATCGATTGTGACGTCATGTCTGAGGTAATTATTTTCTGTTAACTTTGAAAATCAAAAAAGCATTAAAATACACTCGTTTCATGTGGTTTGCACTCTGTCGCATGCAGGAAGGGAGGGGTGGGAGTCACGTGATGCTTGGATGGCGAGAAGGCTCTCCTGACGCATGTGCACACCGACCACATTTTGTTTACAGTCTACCTGTAGTGTGTTACGATATTTCAATGCTATTCATTGTCCACACATGTAGTTAACACCTTGTCCTTTTGTCTGTATATGTCACATTTTCCAACTGGACTGGTATGACTTTTGCCCCAGCCCTCATAATAATTTTAACATACTCATTTGTAGCAATTTCCTTTGTACAAAGAATGCATAAGAAAATACAAACCAAGCAGATGTGCATAAAATGGTTACCTTTACCCCTAAGAAAAATTGTTGTTACTTTAACTTACAAAGTTGATTACTCACACTGCACTTAAGTGTTCCCTGGATGGCAAAACAAAGAAACATCACAGTTAAATACAAAGTCTTGGATAATTGTGTTTTGTTTCTTATTGTTACAAAGATCTAACAGTGAACTTACATTGTGTTGAAGAGCTGCCTATATTCGTCATCTCCCTTGTTTTCACTGATGAGTATATCCAACTTATCTATCAGTTCAGACTCCACTTGCTTGAAGTTGCCGTGATATTTCTGTTCACACTCCATCATGTCAAAGAATATGTGGAGCGTGGCTTTACGCAGCTCTGATTCAGGTACTAGCGTTACTTCCAGGAATGGTCCCACCATGGAGGGAATGAAGTTGATTTTGTGTTCAGCTGCACCAAAAAATCACAATCATCTACAATCTATTCTTACATAACCTTATTCTGTGTCTACCGTTTGTTAATCAAGATAATAGAAAATAATAAATAGTAATATAAAATAACAGCCACAACCCAATTCTACATAAACATGCAATAATAAACAGCCTTACACACAGACTAGTCAACATACCCATGGATAAAGAAGAATACGTCAAAGATCAAAAAGCAATACTACACATAGCAGAAGAAAATGGATACAACAAAAGTTTGGTGTTGAAGAAAATTAGAAAAGCTAAACTAAAAAAAATCATTAAGGAAGCAACCACATTTACAAAAGAAAAAGAAAGCAACAGCATATTCAGTTCATTCACATATCACCCAAAAAAATTTAATAAATTTAAAAAAGTCTTTAAGGAACAAAATATAATCTCAGCACCTACTAATGGACACTCAATTTTAAAACTGCTAAATTCAAAAACAAAAGATGAAATCCCATCAGTTAATAGATCCGGAATATACCAAATAAGTTGTAAGAATTGTGAAAAATGCTACATAGGTCAAACAAAAGGAATCTAAAAACCAGAGTCAAAGAGCACTTTAGAAACATCAGAATGAAACAAGAAGATAAGTCAGCAGTAGCATTTCATTTTTGGAACGAAAACCATGACATTGATCCAAATCCAAAATTATTAAAAGGAGTGATAAACCAAAATAAACTGACAACATGGGAGAACATATTCATATGGAGAAAATAAGGATCGCGTAATGAACTTTGAAATCCCACCAGTAGATAATTTGACAAAGAAGTTCATAGTTCCACCACCAGAGAGAGCAGAGCAGATGACAACAGATGCTAGTTGGAGAGAGATTGAAAATAGAGGCAATGGCTTCTAAAAATAGTCCCTCAATAATATAAAAACATAAGTGATGAGTGTCAATAAACCGACTACAAATAGTTTTTATGATTAAAACAATTCTTACCTAGATTGGACCACATAGAGAGAATCTGAAATCCCATTAAAACTCTCATATCTCCATATTTCTCGATGATCTTCTCTCTCTTCACTTCACTAAATTTCTCCAACTGCAGCGAGGGCTGCGTCAAAAAGGCTACAGCAAGATTGAAGTAATTACTCCAAAGCTGAAACAGAACATCAAAACCATGAAGCTTGATTTATAGAAGAGATCTGAAGGTAATAATACTGCCACCAACTTGCTTCTAATAAATGAATAATTTATATAAAAAAGATAGATTTAACACTTTGAACTTTTCCAAAAAGCCACATCTCCTATTCCTATACAGGCCTATTCCTGTATATTTTAAGCAAGTATGCTTCTAATAAAATTATAAAATAGAAGTATTTAGAAACAGTGGAGCTTCATCAATAAAACCTTTTTAAACTACTTGTCAAACTATAAAAACACTTTAGCTCCACTTACATTTAAAATTAGGTTCTTCAGGTGACAAGGATATATGTACGTTAAAAGCTGATGACTTAAAGAAAATATATAAGGCTTTTAATAAATCTAAAAGCATTCTCTGTCATTTTCATATACAACTAGTGCCACATAACAAATACATACTAATCTCTGTTTCATATAACCTTGCCCCGCTGAAATGTATCACTCCGCGTTCAACAACCCTCCCCCTTGCCCTAATTGGCTAATGCTTTCGCGTCATAGGCCATAGGCGGTGCCTTCCCATCAAATTTAAACCTGCAGTAAATGTCATAATAATTGCCGGGAAGATAGATAAAATCATACAAAAATCATACAAATAAGGATATGAAGGCATGCAAAAATACAAGTTTATAATGAACTGAACAAATTGAAACAGAATGACTGAGCAATGAAACTGAAAGAGTTTATAATGAAAGGCCTTTGGCCTTTTCCACTGGGATTTTTAAACCAGCACACATACCTTTCAAAAATGCTTGTCTTTCAGTCTTAAAAGTCGTGTCACACCATACTTTACTTTTCGTGTGTTCTTCGTGTATATTTAGCGATTTGTATCTCGGTGCAGTGTGGTTGTCCTTAAATAGCGTCTTCGCCACACAGCAATATTGCCTCTGTCTTTTAGCACATTTTTCTTGCCTCTTTTTTCATTCACAAATCCCAGCTGTATAAGCAAACTGCTGAAATTTGGTAAATCTGCATCCTCATTTACAGCAGACGAAATGTTACTTATGTTAGGGAGTTCGTTTCTAAAGAAAAACTACACACATGACGACGCACAACACTTTTCACGTATTTTCTCCGAGCATGCACTTTTGTTTATTCCTGCTTTTGCCTGGAATGGTAAGTTTTCCTGTTTCCTCAATTTCATGTCGCGATGTTCCTACGGATCTAACACTCACACCTGTAACTTCAGAGCACAGCTGTTTGACTTCTCTCACTGACAAAGATGGATTCTTCTCTGTGAGTGCATTAAACACATGCAACACAATTCTTTTTTCGCCTGTTTGTAAATAATTATCCTTGCGATACTTCAGCGAAAAACTGGCGGTAGACTCTGCCATTATACATATAATAAGTACATGCGCAATAAACGATCAATAAAATAATTTAGCTCCCGCACTCTCGAATGGCGATGCATGACTAATGCAGTTCAAAACAAGGTCAGTGATAAAAGTCATATAAACAAATGTCACCACTACCGCTAAATCATGTGCTATCGTGCCATGTGCTTGAGAGCAAAGGAACCTCCTCTTTACTTCGTTTAAGAATTAACATGCATATCAGATAAATCAATTCTGTTGCGTAATATATTTAATTAAAACAGTTACGAAAATATAAATTTGACAATTCTCTTCCAACATATAATGATATATCACCATGTTAAATAACGAACTAATTTTTAACTCACGACAGTCATTACCACAACAGCAATCAATGAGAGGTGATTAGGTCACGTGACCGTTAAGAGATACTGGGCAAGCTTACGTGAAACAAGGTATAAATCACCTGCTCAAAAACACAAGTCCAGCCAACAAATTATCAGGAATTTATAGTGCAAAATGTGAGGATTGCCATGAAATATATTGGAAAAACAAAAATAAACTTGGAAACAAGGATGAAAGAACACATGAGATGCATAAAATACAAACAGACAGATAAATCAGCCATAGCCCATCACTTTTGGTCAAAAATATTGTCTGAAGCCGTTATCTACAATAGCGCGGCTTGTGTACACAAAGAGCTGGCAAATAAAGATAGCTGAGATAAAGGACTTGCCGGCATAGATTAAGTTACGCTTCTGGAAGCTGATAGAATATTCGGTTTCTTTATTGTTCTGGAACAGTCTCAAATTTATCAATGAGGTATTTAAGAAGGCGACGACTCGCCAAGAGCCAGTCGTGAACAGATGTTGTAACGAGAGCTGATGTAAGCATATGTAATCAGAACGCTGTTTGTGTGGTCATCGACCTTGGTAGATTGCGTGGTGTATGTGATGTTATGTTTTTACGTGAGAAATGAACAGTGTATTTCTACGGAAATGAAGAATGATTTTAATTTCTTCAACTCGGATTTTTAATTCTACAAACCCACAAAGTCACAATATAATATTTCATAATATTTCCAAAGACGTCAAACTTTTGGTACCGGCAAAAAAGTATTGGAAATTAACAGTTTGGGAAAATATACACATTTTTAAGAATAAAAAGAGAACTATGAACTTTGAAATACCAATTGTGGATGATGTCATTCAACTCGTTGAACAGCACCAGGAGAGGGAGGCGGTCACCTGAAGAACCAGTCGAACATTGTCTGATACTAAAGCAGCATTATGTGCAATAAGTTCATATAAAATGAGGTCAATCCAAATTAAAGAATGTCACAAAATGATACAACAACTTTAAAAAATACAGAAAAGAATTATATTACAGTGGATACCTGCACATTGTGGAATTGCTGGAAATGAATCAGCTGATTTTCTTGCCAAAGAAGGTGCAAATTTAATTCAGAACAAAAGTAAAAACTTACCCTTTACATCCATAAAAAGATTAACTAAAAATAAATATAAAAACAAACAAAACCAATCAATATCTAACAAAGCCAAAGATAAAAAATGGAACATTTTAATTAAAAATCCAGAAATTATTCCAGAAATCCCACGTAAAGCTGCAGTAGCAAATTTTAGATTAGTTACGGAACATGATTATTTGGCCAAACACTTACACAGAATAGGAATTTATACAAGTCCAAATTGTCCTCTGTGCAACAAAGAAGAGGAAATGACTGAAGAACATCTTCTAACCTGTGAAGCCCTACCTGCTGGATCCACTACACAGAAATATTGGAGAGCAAGAGAGCTAATGACTTCATTGACAAAGCCTAGCATTTGACAACAAAGAAGAGGAAATGACTGAAGAACATCTTCTAACCTGTGAAGCCCTACCTGCCGAATCCACTACACAGAAATATTGGAGAGCAAGAGAGCTAATGGCTTCATTGCCAAAGCCTAGCATTTGACAACAAAGAAGAGAAAATGACTGAAGAACATCTTCTAGCCTGTCAAGTCCTACCTGCCGGATCCACTACACAGAAATATTGGAGAGCAAGAGAGCTAATGGCCTCATTGCCAAAGCCTAGCATTTGACAACAAAGAAGAGGAAATGACTGAAGAGCATCTTCTAATCTGTAAAGCCCTACCTGCTGGACCCACTACACAGAAATATTGGAGAGCAAGAGAGCTAGTGGCCTCATTGCCAAAGCCTAGTATTTGACAACAAAGAAGAGGAAATGACTGAAGAACATCTTCTAACCTGTGAAGTCCTACCTGCTGGACCCACTACACAGAAATATTGGAGAGCAAGAGAGCTAATGGCTTCATTGCCAAAGCCTAGCATTTGAAAACAAAGAAGAGGAAATGACTGAAGAACATCTTTTAACCTGTGAAGTCCTACCTGCTGGACCCACTACACAGAAATATTGGAGAGCAAGAGAGCTAATGGCTTCATTGCCAAAGCCTAGCATTTGACAACAAAGAAGAGGAAATGACTGAAGAACATCTTTTAACCTGTGAAGTCCTACCTGCTGGACCCACTACACAGAAATATTGGAGAGCAAGAGAGCTAATGGCTTCATTGCCAAAGTCTAGCATTTGACAACAAAGAAGAGGAAATGACTGAAGAACATCTTTTAACCTGTGAAGTCCTACCTGCTGGACCCACTACACAGAAATATTGGAGAGCAAGAGAGCTAATGGCTTCATTGCCAAAGTCTAGCATTTGACAACAAAGAAGAGGAAATGACTGAAGAACATCTTTTAACCTGTGAAGTCCTACCTGCTGGACCCACTACACAGAAATATTGGAGAGCAAGAGAGCTAATGGCTTCATTGCCAAAGCCTAGCATTTGACAACAAAGAAGAGGAAATGACTGAAGAACATCTTTTAACCTGTGAAGCCCTACCTGCCGGACCCACTACACAGAAATATTGGAGAGCAAGAGAGCTAATGACTTCATTGCCAAAGCCTAGCATTTGAAAACAACAACAACATTATCGGATGATAAGGACGCGTGTTCCTCGAAACATGTCCTAATTTTAAATGTAAGTGGAGCTAAAGTGGAGCTACCACTCTTGACAAGTGGTTTAAAAAGGTTTTTAAGTTTGCTTCTGTTTTTGATTTTCTTTTCTCTCTTTTTTAGAAAACTTGATGCACTGAGAATAAGTGCATTTAAATAGAATACTTAAATAATTGAATTTGATTAGATCTGTTCTTATTACACAAAACATGACAGATATGAACACTGATAATATATGAAATGAAATTATAATTCTTCTTCTCTTCTTCGTTAACTTCCATAGTTATACCACTGTCACAGTGTTAGAGGATTCTTGTTTCTCTAGCCCTCATGCCTTTAGGCGTAAGAAACTCTGGATCAGAGAGAGAACTCAGGATGTCAGCCTAATGTCTGGTATGAGAGTGAGAGAAGTAGATGAATGAAATGAGGGCAAAATGAATGAAAGGAAAGTTGGTAATGGAGAAATTGGTGGAATGATGGCAGGGGAAACCAGAGTTCCCTGAGAAAACCGGCCCCTATGCTGCTTTGTCCACCACAAAACTCACATATGATCACCTGGGATCAAACCCGGGTCACCTTGCTGAAAGTCAAGTGATCCAACTGCTTGGCTGTGGTGTGGAAATTAGAATTCAGAAAAGAAATTTTGGAAGCAAACTTTCCAAGCCTAAGTTCAGGGTTATAAGAACTGAGGAAAGCCTGTAAAGCCACCAGTAGGGAGAATGATTTGTGGACCTCCTGTTTATCAATGTACGAACACTTAAATGAAGTATTAAATTGTGTTACATTACCTGATTGTCAAAATGGCATCTCTGCTCCAGAAAACTGTAGACTAGAGGTTGTGCCAACTCTTGTAGAGCATTGAGCATGACATTGTTGGCAACCATCTTGATGATAAGCCAGTCTGGTGGAAATACTTCCTGCTTGACAAGATCTCTGAACACCAGAAACACTCGCAGCAGAAAATCTTTCTTGGGTTTTCTATCACCCAGCTCCTCCCACAGACGTTTATAATGGAACTCGTCTAGCAGCTGTAGCAATCCTATCAGACTGGCTACCAGACAACCCTGTAACAAAATTGTTGTACATCTCGGTGTACTCATTTATGTGAGGTAAAGAAGAGGTGTGTACTTCAGCATACTTAAGCCTATGTGCATCAACCATTAATGAAATGAATACTGCTGATGTTTTACTATAAAAAATATTTCTTAAAAACAATTTCTTTAACACAAAATATAAAAAATTACTTACCAGAACTGCTGCGGACCGATCAATAATGATAAGAACAGTTTGTATTAACATATCAAGTGTTGTCAGGCAAACAATCTCGATATCATGATGTAAACAACTGCTCATCTGGAAAATAAGTAAATAAAAAACTTGATATGCAATAATCACATACCTCTCTAAACATGTTAACATTTCCTTTGAATAAAATATCAAAAGCTACTCTTGTATATGCTTTGTACTAAACTCATACATACAAATGCTTCCAATTGTATTTTATACAGATTTTTTTTTTTTTTTTTTTTTGATGAGATCAAGTGAGAGAAGCAAGAGAAAGACAAACTTCTCAAAAGAGTTTCAATTGTTTTCCTCAAGGATCAGGTACCTGATTGGCACATTTCAAAAGAACTTGCTTGATGAAAAAGTGCTGTCAATAAACACAACTGATTTTCTTAATGAGTATTGTCGCGAGGCATTGCTTGGCTGCTGCGAGAGACAGAGAGAGAAGTGGGGAGTGAAAGAGACACATAGTGCCCAAGCCACACCCACAAAGTGATGAGCGCTAATCACTTGCCGAGGGAGGGACGGGGTGGGGAGAGGGGGAGACAAAGAGATGTCCAGATAGTTCTCCCCTTGTCTCGCTAGAACATGTGGCTTTGCCAACCTTCGAGAAATAGCAGATCGTGTATAAATAACACTCGGAAGGCTAAGTGAGCCAGTGTGTGCAGTGAAGCTGCAAATGAGTGAATGCAGTTGTCTATGGACATGTAGCAGACAGCCTTGAAGATTGCATTTGTGTGTGTTATGTCATTCTGCTGATATCAGAGTTGTACAAGTGTCTTTCTGCGGAAATAAAGAGCATTTTGAATTTCTGTAAACTCGACTTTTAATTTTACAAACCCACAAAGTCACAGTATGGACTGTGGAATGATGAAACACAAAATTAATATAATTTTGAGTTGAGCTAGTACTCAATACTCCATGTATTACTAGTGTTTACCAAGAACGCGTTTGGTTAAGATCTTCCTAACATCCTCAGCTAATGTCAACTTGAATTTTCATTTGGTAAACTCTTTGGAGGTCATAGAGGTATCTCTGTAGGTACCTTGATGAGCTTAAACTTTGGGTTCGCTTTAAAATTGGTGTCAAAATTGAACAGTTTTCCTTCATATTTCTTTATGAATATTGTGACTTTGTGGGTTTGTAGAATTAAAAGTCCAATTTGCAGAAATTCAAAATGTTCTTTATTTCCGTAGAAATACACTCTGTTCGATCCTTATCATAGCAGAATTACATCACATACATATTACAATCGACCAAGGTCGTTGACCACAACAAAGAGCTTACTCAACTTCCACTGTTTACAACACTCTTGTTACAACTCCTGTTTATGACTCCCTGTTGGCGTGTCACAATCTCTTATATACCTCATTGATAATTTGAGACTGTTCTGTAACAATCAAGAAATTGAATGTTCTGTCACTAGACGAAACACAGACTTTCTAGATGTGAAACTTTATCTGTGCTGGCAAGTCTTTTATCTCTGCGCTATCTTTATTTGTTCCGGCATACTCTTTATCTCCGTGTTGCCTATCAGTTCATTTGTGTGCACAAGCCATGCTATCGCGATCGGGTTCGCAACAATATTTTCCACATGGTTAATGCAGTTAGACCCTGAACACTTTTTAATAAACGGATTTCTTGTTCCATATCGTAATTATCATTCCAAAAATGGTACACTACTGCCAATTTGTCTATTTCTTTGTTAATGGTGTACCTAAAATGTTCTTTAAGCCTAATGTTCAAATTCCTTTTTATTATGCCAATGTAAAAGTTGTCACAGTCTTTACAGTTTATCTCGTACCTACCTGAGGTTTTGTCTGTGGGTTCCTCTTTTGTATATGTGATTTCAAAAGGTGTTGTACACTGAGTTTATTCTGTGGGGCCAAAGAATGTTGTGCTCTTTGAAAACCTTTTGGAAAATATATGTAACTCTGGGATGGTACGTATATTTTCTGTATGAAGTTCTATTACTGATTAGGTAAACAGTAATTATTTGTCTGCATCTTTGTTGTCTTTTGAATTTATCAATTTTCTTTTTGAACAATTCAGCACTGAATCCATTGTATTCTGTAACTGACTTTGATAAGTATCAGATATATGCAGATTCCTGAGAAAATGAGATAAAACTCTCGTGAAACTTTGGATTTTATTTTATTATTCCTTAAGGTAAGTTTTATTAATCCCAGCTTATTTTAACATGTCCTTTGTTGAGGCATTGTAGGCTAGAGCAAAGCAACTCTGGTTTAGCCATGGAATGTTCCTAGGATCTATCCCACCCATAGACGTGAGGCTTTAAAGCACAGTATTCTTGCAGTGCTCAATTCACTAAACTGCCTCCTATCACTAAATGGAAAAAGAAGAAGAGGAAGAAGAAAAAAGAAGAGGAAGATAAGAAGGAAGAAGAAAAGGCAGAGGATCACATCAAGAAATAAAAGCACAGGAGAAGTTTTGTTACTTCAAAGAGTTTTCAAATTATATCATTTTCTTAACATATTAAACATATTTGAAGAATACTTCACTGTTAATAATGCTTCTGCTTTTAATATTTATATTAAACATATTCTTCGTGGCTTCATTGCCAAAGCCTAGCATTTGAAAACAAAAACAACATATTAAACAGAATATTCATGGTGTGTTATAGAAAGAGCCAACAAAAAACTGTGTCTCTTAAAAAAAGTAGTAGAAAAATTGTTAAATATATTTCTTACCTTTCCCTTTTCTTGTGCCTGTTTTTGCTTGAACAAAAAGCTTATTATCTCTCCTAAAATCTCGGTACACAACCTAAGTTCATCCCTATGAGCTAAGTGCACACGGAGGTGTTTACAACTTGTGGACAGCAGCAAACTTCGTGATTCTAAAATAACAATAATACACACAAAATTATTACAATTCATCATTTTATAACACCAAAGAAAAATATAAAAATAAAGGACAAAATTATACACTCACATTTAAGATATTATTAAATTTATAATTTATATAATCAAAACTTTGAGAAAATATGAAATTAAAACTCAGTAAACATGAAAAATATGAAATTCATTTAATTATTCAAACTTCTATGAGTTTGTGAAACGTTTTCCTGTATTTTTAATAAGTATATGTTGTTCACTGCATATTTCTTTATATTACACCAGACTCATAATTCCAAAGTGGCCTGGGTGCAATCCCAGGTGAGCACAACACAGTGGACAACACGGCACTGAGGCAGGGTTTTCTCCGGGATCTCCGGTTTCCACTGTTGCTCCATCTTCATCACATGTATCATCAGTGTCACTGCTTGCAATGCCATATGTAGTAAAATTGGGCGTTAAACCAACACCAACTCCAATTCTCAGACCATAATACGAGTATCGATTGTAGCAAAAATGGCGCCGCTCGTGGCCCAGCATTTTATGTTAGGTTATATCCACCTAGTGAAGCATGTGTTTGTTTACTTTGATTGTGTGTTTGCAGAATTAATGTAATTTACATTATAGTGGCAACTAGTGACCAACGAGTTAGTTTATAGTGAGATTTTAACGTAACATTAAGTTATAAAGTTTGTGTAAATGAATAGTAGTGTGAAATATTGTCAAAATGGGTCATTCTTGTTCTGTTCCCGACTGTAAATCTAATTATGGTAGTGAACGTTATACGACAATATTTAATGTGTGTTTGGAGGAATTTAGTAACAGTGACGTCAAAATTAATATAAAATTATTTGTGGTTGGTTTATTGACACTCGTCACTTACTTTTTCATATATTTATGAGAGACTAGTTTCAAAGGCCCTGGCCTCCATTTTCAATCTCTTCCCAACTCTCTTGGGAAGAGATTGAAAATGGAGGCCAGGGCCTTTGAAACTAGTCTCTCATAAATATATGAAAAAGTAAGTGACGAGTGTCAATAAACCAACCACAAATAATTTTAGACAATATTTAAATTTCCTAAAAAAAATATTTATGGATTAAGTGGTACAGGAACATACATCGTAAACATTTTGAAATAAATGACAAAACTGTAGTTTGTGTTCATCATTTTCAACAGACTTTGTGGTTAAGGAAGAAATTATTCCAACAAATGATGGTGAAGCAATTCGTGTCCCTCGAAAAGTAACAAAATTAGTTGATGATGCCTACCCTACGATTTTTAAGAATCAGCCATCCTATCACACAGTAAAGCTCAACCAGAAAAGACGAAATCCTGAAGAACACATGCAAAACATTTTGCTGAGAGTGAAGAGAATTTTAATAATTGGTGTGCACAAGATGTTATTGGCAGTTTTGAGTCCTTAAAAACAGAAGTGGTGAGGAAAGATTTTAACACATTCATAGTCATATTAAAGATGATTAGTTATGTTGTTTTCAGTAACGTTCAAGATCCCAGCTTCACTGATGTTCTTTCACTTAATGTGAACTTCAAAGTATTTCATAACCTAGAAGTGAGTGTGTTTTGCAATATTATGAACCTACCAGTGAAAAATGTTAGATGGATCTTGCAATGTGAGGGAACTGCCACCTTCAAATTTGACACATGGAGTAAACTGGACAATCTGGTGAGTTCTCTTAAATATTATAGTATAAGCAGTAGGTATGTTCTTCAGAAAAGGTAACTATGTAAACAATATAAAAGAAACTATTACTTGCTACAGATGATGATACAGTCTAATAAGATAAAGTTTGCTTTAGAACAGCTGGAGCTAGCCTGTGCTAGTCGGATTAAATGTTCTCCAGATGTTTTGATTTGGGCTACAAACATTTCATATGCATATCCAGAAGCATATGAAACAATAAGAAAAACTAATGTATTGACACATCCTGTGCATCTAAGGCAATTTTTAACAAAGATGTACAAGCACCCCTGGCATAGAACACTCACAAAAAAAATAAAGTAATATAAATGAGCCTTTACTTGTCAAAGCGAAGAAGTGCGTGAAAGTTCTGGCAAACATATCCATGAACAATTACACAAAATGTTAAATGAAAAAAAAAATGTGTCTGAACACTTATCCAAGAAAGTGCAAAATAGAGAAACCAAAAGAAAAGCCAATGGTGAACATAGTGAGGGAGGAGCTCAAACTTAGCAGCCAGTAAATATTTCAGGTTAGCTTTTTCGTTTTCTTTTTCTTTCTTTCTTTCTTTTCTTGTACATGTGTTCTTGATTTTACCATTTTTGGTGCGTTGAAGAAAACCTTAACTTTTGTTTCATTTAATCATATTTTCCTCTATGTTTTACTGTGCAAAGTGTTAAATGCTTATGAGTTGTCATGCCTTATAAGTTAAATTTTGATTGGAAGTATAAGTTGGAAAATGCAGTGGGTCGTGCTACTATATGTGATAAACGATTAGGATTGGTCATGGTACTTTTTATTTACGTTATTACACGTTTTGGTTGAAAGCATAAAGTAATAAATGCTTAGGAGTTATCTTACTGCTTCTTAATATGGATTATATTATGTTCATTGTATATAGTTTCCTATTTTGCGTAACCAGAGTCACTGGGCTTCGACGGGCACCATCTTGGAATCTGTATTAAGGTCTGAGTATTGGAGTTGGTGTTGGTTAAAAACTACACAGATTTCAGACTCAGAATTTAAAAAACATTTCCACAAGGGTGGGTCAAAAAGTAATGCCTCCCATTTTTTTCTCTTTTAATTGCCAAGAAAATTGAATTCAATTTACATAGCTTGAAAACTACAACATTGACGATTAATTTGTCACTACTCAATGTAATCTCCGTCCTTTTTCACAGTTTTGGTTCACCTTTTAACTATGGCATGTATTCCAGTGTGGTAAAACACACAGTCTTGCTTCCTAAGCCATTGACACACGGACGTTTTCACAGCCTCCTCATCTTCAAAATGAATTCCATGATGAGCTTCCTTTAGTGGCCCGAACAGATGAAAGTCTGATGGTGCCAGGTCAGGGCTATATGGGGGGTGAGGTAAGACTTGCCATCCAAATTTCTCAATTTTTGCAGTGGTGTAACAGCTGGTGTGTGTTCTTGCATTGTCATGCAAAAGAAGAACATCCGCCATAGTTTTTGTTGGGCGAACTCGGCGAAGACGTGCTTTCAGCTTTTTGGGAGTTCTGACGTATTGGACAGAATTTATTGTGCATTCCTGCTCCAAAAAATCAGTCATAAGCACACCCTCTGCATCCCAAAACACTGTCGCCATCACTTTCCCTGCCAACCGCTGAGTTTTGAATTTTTTTTCTTCGGTGATGTTGTGTGATGCCATTCCATTGACTGCCTCTTTGATTCAGATTCAAAAAACTGAACCCACGTTTCGTCTCCAATAACAATTTTTTCCAGAAACTTCTCTCCCTCCAAACTGAAGTGCTGCAAAGTATTCAGAGGCTATTATTTTCCTTGTTTCTTTGTTTTGGGCGGTTAACATTCTTGATACCCAATGTGAACAAACTTCTGAGTAACCCAGTTGTTGAATAATCGTCATCACACTGTCTTTACTGAGGGAGGTAATGCAACACAATTCACCTGTTGTTACCTGGCGATCACCACGAATGTCATCGACTCGCCGAATGTTGCATGGAGTCACTGCCGCTTTGCTTTTCATCTGCCAATGGTGTTTGCCCTTCAGCTTCGTTACAGCGACGAACCCATCGTCTAACAGTGCTGACATCCACCGTTGCATCACCATACACATTTTTTAGCCTTTCGTGAATGCGAATTGGCGTTTCACCTTCCGCAGTCAAAAATTCAATCACAGAACGCTGTCTAATATGAATGTCGATGTCAGTCATTTTGCGAGAGGATGCAGTGCTGCCACCTGTTGACTTAGGAAGTTACTACTGCAGGGGATTGGAGAAGAAGGTTTGAGGAATTGTGCCAAATTCAAAGTTTTCACATAACTTAGTTATTTAAGGGAAAAAAAAAAAGGAGGCATTAATTTTTGACCCACCCTCGTATATGATTCTCTGTAACAGTTCTGCTATGCCCTGGTAAACTTTTCTGGTCTTATGTGTGTCTGGAGTAATTTAGTAACAGTGATGTCCAAATTAATTGAATAAACTATTTGTACTCAGTTTTTAACAATTCATCACTTACATTTTTACTTTTTGAGAGACTAGTTTCAGAAGCTGTTGCTTCCATTTATAACTTTGAACGTTCAACTACCATCTGTTGTGATGATGGTGTTAAAAGCAGACTATAAATATTAATTTATAGATGAGTCATATTTATTACACATCTGCTTCACTTACGTACCAAAATAGGTACGTGTAATGTGTAATAAATTAATAATTAATAATTATTTCACTTCACTGTGGTGTTCCAATACAGTTAAATCTCGATAGACTATAAATAGTTTTTTTTTTTTTCAATTATGGTTCTACATCCCTCCAGGCTTAGAGTAAGTGTTCACCCTTACATTACTGGTTATTATTAAAACTAGGCAAATGAGTCAACCTTGTATACACTTTTTTTCCACTTACAAGATTTTTTATTCATACATTTTTTTCATACAAGGGTGACTCATTTGCCTAATTTTAATAACAATGGCACTCCACTTTCTGAATTACTTCTTTTTATTCTATTACTGTTTGTATTACTCCACCAACAGACACATGCTCCATTCTCTATGCTGAGCTGTTTACATTTCACTCAGGATTATTGTAACCATGATATCTTTCACTGCAGCAGTGTGGGGTTAGGACTGCACTTAGCTCACGCTAAATAAATTAAATTAACTAATGAAAACGAGTGATGAAATTTATAACAGATTTGACTGTGCTTTATGATGTTGGCTGAGTGACAATCCTTCTTATAAAACAGAAAATAATTTACCAAAAACCTAAATATAAGTTTTTAAACAAATTCATTATGGAATGTTTATGTAGTTTTAATTTATTCTGTGTATTTATATGTAATTATTATTATACCTAACAAACATGCCTATAGCTTCATCAGTGTTCATGACTAAATAGACATATTCAAAGGCAAAACTAGAGAGTGACTGGAGAAAACCCAGTTTATACTCACCATCATCCTTAAAAAGTTTACTGCTGACCATGTTGCGAATGGCAGTGAGTTTTGCTTGAGTAAGTTGAGGGGGCAGGTCCCTTGGTAAACTTTCTAACATTGATGCCGCTAGCTTTGTGATTTCTATCACTGGCATTACTTCAACTAGCTGTTCATAAACTGCACTAATACTATGTAACAATGCGACCTGAAACATACATTAAGTACAATTGTATTATTGCACTGATTCATGTGTAATGGTAAAAATAAACAATACATATTGACTCAAAATCTTGTGGTATAAATCATAACTTTGTTTTCCTTTGTGATAATTTTAATTTCTGCAATGATTCATTTTTTTTTCTTGCTTTTGTGTAAAATGTATACAATTGTCCACACTCACTGCCAACCTGACTCCAACTGCTGTGTCACTGTGTGCAAGGGATGCCAGGATTGAGTGTGTATGCGCGAAAGTACAGTTGCCTGATTCTTCCAACGATATGGAACAGTGGACCTTATTTAAAAAATACCCCTCGTATATTTAAAAATATTACACATATTAGTGACAAAATAATGTAACAACTACTGTGGTACTCAAACAAAGTTGTGAGTTACATCATTTGGCATAAAGTGTAGAAACCAATTCAGGTTGTAGATTAAGAGTAGTTAATGCTGGCTCACCATACAAAAAATTTATAAAGCCATCCTATCTGGGTTACATGTTCTCTTTGACTTAACACTGGAAACACATTGTTACTCTGCTCAGCAACTTCCAAAAGCCTGCCTCAGTAGCGTGGTGGTAGCGAGTCTGCCTCACGTTCAAGAGGTCCCAAGTTCGAATCTCGGTCAGGGTGAGTTATCTGGATATGGCTTTTTCTGGGGTTTTCCCTTATCCTGGAAGATGAATGTTGGGTAGCTCTAAGCTCTATGAACCCTGGACTCATTTGAGCATCCTTTCACCCATTGCATTCATCATCCGATATGACTTAACGTTGGAGGACGTAAATTACAAAAAACTCCCGAAGCTATCATACTGTACTTCTCAGTACATCAAGATTGATTAAAGCTAACAACCTAATGTGGCTTTCAAATGGGATGACGTTTTCCTTGAATACTGCTAGGTCAGCAACAATTGGAGTTCTGCAACGTTGTCTTATAGCATTCGCATTAAGTGGAGTGTGACAAATGCCATCTCTAATAAATAGAATTTGCCTTACGACACAAATGCAAATTTTGCAAAAAGCGATCCAAGATTAAGGTAGGAAGTAAAGTTTCCTACATAACCATAAAAACCCCATATTTTTAGCTCAAATACTTTTTGTATTACAAATAAATAAAGTACCAATATATTATAACAATGCACTGCGACATAAGCACTGTAATGAGTATCATTAATGGTTGGTGTGTATGTATATTTGTAATTACTCAGAACTGAAATGTAAACATTTGACATGACATGATAAAATAATTAGTTTAAATAAGCTAAGGTGTTTGTTAAATTCAAGAGAGAGCATACACTACAGTTCCAATTGGCCTGTAGAATGCTGTATCTGCAAAATGTAAGTCATCACATTATGTTTGTTTATGAATGATTCGTAATCTCTATTTACTCTAGAGAGTTAAAATCATTATTAATCAGTTGTTCTTCCATTTAAAAACCAGGGAAAAGTGTATCAGTTGGATCAACTTGCAGCTGAAATGAGACATGAGATAATCTTACACTTACCAATTCCCCCTTACTACTGTCATGTGAGTTAATGTGAGCTCAAATTATGTTGCAAATAAAAATAATACTTTTAAACTAACTGAACTTAACGAGGTAACACGACAGAATTGGGAAAACTGCTAGAGACGTCCACAGAAACTACAAGAAAATGACTTTCGGAAATAAATAGCATGTGACGAGATTTTGGAGCCTATATTCATAAACTTGCAAGACTCAGAAATGAAGAAAGTGACAAAGACGAATTATCTCTTGATATAAGTGACATTCACAGCTATATGAGTGAGTCACTGGCAGTTCCACTGGATTAGAAAAACAGGTAATTCATGAACTATAATTATAACATCTAAAACATATTGTGACTTTATGGGTTCATAGAATAAAAGTCCAGTTTCCAGAAATTCAAAATGTTCTTAATTTCTGTAGAAATACATTTTGTACACCTTTGGCAGCAAGATGACGTAACATAAACAAACACAATCTCTCGTCACTTCTGCACACATAAATAAGAGTTCACTTTCAAAACACAGCTGCACGCACACGATATCAGTTCGGATTACCACTCTGTCTGTCTCAACTAACCCGGCTCCCTTTTATACGTCCATTGATATTTCTAGACATTTCTGGAATGTTCTGTAACAAACAAGGAATCAAAACTTCCAGTCAGCTATCTGTGTCTTTATCTATCTTTATCTCCACGCTGCCCTATTTGTCCCTTTGTGCGCCCGGCCGCAACAATGCTTGCAACAATATGCATAATACTAAGTATTCATATTCCAAATTTAATTTTAAGTGCTTTATTATAAGATTTTGGAAAATTCAGTTCACGTTTCCTTACAACTAGTGCAGTGAAAGAGGGAAATATGAAAAGAGTGGGGATAATGAGGAGCCAACACTGAGCACGTAAATGCATCTGATCCACTGTGACCCAGAGCTCTTCCCATTTGAAAAACATAATAGTATTTATAGGAAATCATTAACTTACACATTAACATTTGAAGAAAAAAAAATCATTGTATACTGCAAATCAAATTACAATGAACGAAATGATTTATAACCAAAAAGTATAAGCTTAAATTTAAAATTTTAGTGCATATATTTTTGTAACTAATGAGAATATTTGAAATTGTAAATGCATTCCAATTTTAGATAATTTCAGTGTATAGAATCTGATTTAAAATCATCTGACATACCTGAGTTGGAAGAATAATATCGTAGGAATTGGCCAGCATTTTGTTCAGAGATGTAAACACGTTATACAAATCCCTCTTAAAGCTGTCCTCGTACTGTCCTCCAGTTGCACGAGAAAACAAAAGTCGGGACTGAATTATAAATTTAAAAATGTACTCCAAAGAACGAAAGCACTTCTGGATTGGCTCTTGTTTCTCTGTTGAGCTGACCCAGTCTGCACAATGTTGTACGCTGGTCAGCAGTCCCCTGGAAACACACATTAAGTTGTGAAATATGTCCCAGCTTATATTGTAATGCTTTACAGTCACATTACTTTCTTTACTCACTCGTTTACAATATACTCTTATTCTCCCCCCTGGTTCTTGTTAGTTGAAATACATTTTTATTGCACCTTTCAGCATAGGTATAAGTATGTAACAGGCAAAAAAGGTGTAATAGGGATCAAAAAGAAGTTACTGCCTAGTTTAAATTGTTTTGCAATTAAAATGTTATGGGAGGGGAGGGGCATAAGGGTAAAGAAGAAACAATCCATAGTTTTTGATGGATAGAGTCAACATGAAAAATTCAATGCCATGGCCGGGATTTGAACCACAGATCTCCTGGTTTCCGTCCAGTCGCTCTAACCCATTGAGCTACCATGGCCAATGTGCCGTCCTGATATTAAATTCTCCATTTGACTTGTATATTTCCCCGGTAGACCACTAGGGGCTCTCGCATCCGAGATACACCATTTATGGCGACTTACTATTGTAAGTACTTGAGTCCCAGGCTTCATCATTTAACTCTTATTATTTTAGTTAATTGATGAAAATTAATCATTTCTTCACAATAGCCATTTATAGGCGAAATATATAAGTCAAATGGAGAATTTAATGTCAGGATGGCACGTTGGCCATGGTAGCTCAATGGGTTAGAGCGACTGGACAGAAACCAGGAGATCCATGGTTCAAATCCCGGCTATGGCATTGAATTTTTCTGGTTGACTCTATCCATCAAAAACCTTTGCCTATAAACGGCTATTATGAAGAAATGATTAATTTCCATCAATTAACTAAAATCCATAGTTTGTTATAATATAAAGGTACAGATATTTGGAGGAAAGAATTTATACAAAGCAAATGTTTAAAAATGGCAGTAGTAATGCAAACAATCTCAGATAAGTGATTTAGGAGAGTTTATGTTTATAAAGTTAAAAAGAAGTGATATTCTTAATGTGTAGGGACTATGATAAAATGAAGCACAAAATTAATATAATTTTGAGTTGAGCTAGTACTCAATGCTCCATATATTGCTAGTATTTACCTAGAACGTGTTTTGTTAGGACCTTCCTAACATCCTTAGCTAATGTCAACTGTTAAATGTTCATTTGGTTAAGTCCTTGGAGGTGATAGGGGCGTCTCTGTTGGTATCTTGATGAAATTTTAGGTAAATATGAACTTTAGTTAATTGATGAAAATTAATCATTTCTTTACACTAACTGTTTTTGATAGATAGAGTCAAATTGAAAGAATTCAATTCCATGGCCGGGATTTGAATCTCGGATCTCCTGGTTTCCATCCAGTCGCTAACTTGGTAGCTCAATGGGTCAGAGCGACAATTGTATTTAGTACCTTTATGTAAATTAAGAATGTGTATGTTAACTTACTTGTATACTAATGCAGCTGCAAAATGTCCCTTAATATAGGCATCCATGACTGGCTTAAAGTGCTCAAACTTGCTGTCCTCTAAAAGGCTGAAGATACTCACCTGGAACACAATGTCAGAACTTGCCATTAAAACAGAATATGCTCCACTTATTTTTGCATTAAATGCAGAGATTTTTATCTTTGCCTTCTTACTATTCTTTCCTGTCCCCTCTTCCACTGTCTCACCCTTAAACTGCCATGTTAATTAAACTGTTGATAAACCTCTTTTTATATTACGTCAAATACCAAAGTAAGTCAGACTTAACATTGTTCATACTGAAATATAGGATGTTAGGGATATGAGTGTGTAGATTTTGCAAGCTGGGAGATTAAATATATGAATAATGAAGTCCCATAACAATTTTATCTTAAAAGATAAAAGAGATAATTAAACATTACTGAACACATTTTCTGCACAGTGTGCCAACAGAGTAGGATTTCAGAGCTGAATGTTTTGTTTTGCTCTATGGCCAGACATGCATTCACACCTACAAGTGCTGAAAGTCTAAAAACTGGGCCAGCGCTTGAAAGTCAGTTTGCCATGTGCCTGTGTGTTTATCAGTTACTGCTAGTAATGAGGGTTGTTTTAAGCTGTTCAGTCAGATTCACAAATCCTAAACTAAAAGTTGCATAAAAGCTACACATAAGATATAATCTGATGATCAACAATAACAAATTCAACTGTTAATTATAGAAATAACTAATTCAGGTGATGTATAAAATTAAATCAAAGTCACATATTTGCTAACCAGCAAGTCTATCAATGATCAATGACTGCAACATCAACAAGATATCTATTTAGAGCTCCATTACACTTTTTTCTATGATTCTTGGGTTTGAAATTTTCCTATTGGGAAACTTATCTCAAGTGCTGCACTTTATGAAGGTTGCAATCAGGTTTTCCATAAGCAAGAAGCATATTCTTGATTTCTAATGACTGCCATATTTCTGAATGCATTCGACACATTTGGAGCACTAACAGAACCTGCTATAGTGCAGGTAGGTTTACTATTTACATTCCTGACCTTTCGTTCTACATGCACGCCAATGTTGTAGGGTTGCGAAGTATAAGCTCGTAACTGTATTACAATAGACATGCAGGAATCTAGTCCTTTCATATCATTTTATGGCTAAACGAATCATTTTAGCAACATGGTAAAGGCACAAATAACTCATATTTTATAGCTCTACTCATTATCCTAATTGCAAAAGCAAATTATAAATGTGTGACGACATATTTGGGATCAAAACTTTATTAATTTTATTTTTTATTTAAACATCTATGTACTCTAGAGAATAATGGTACAGCAACTTATGTTTCAGCTTAACGTCAGGCAGTTCCACTCATACCTCTAACACCCTGTATAGTTACAACTAATTGTTATTGGTAACAGTTACATGTTTGTAACTGTTGAAAATAACTGTCTTTCACATTCCTAATGAAGAGGATAGGAATGTGGTATACACTGCAACTGGAGGAAAAAGTTAAGTTGACCTTTGGAAATAGTTTGAACTTGGTAGAAGATATATAGAGAGAAGAAATCTTGGGAAATCTTGAAATTATAAGAGTGAGTGAGTGTGTGGTGTTTTAGGGCCCGTCGACAACAAGGTCATTTGGGCCCGTTGAAATTATAAGATCCTTAAGATTATCTAAAACAATAGAGACTGAGGAAAAAATATTATTATGAGTGACTGGGGAAATTTAGTAACAATGTTGTCCAAATAAATTGAAAAAACTATTTGTTGTTTTAACATATTATTATAATATAAAACTGTAAGTGACAGAATGTCAAATAACCAACTACAAGTAGTTTTTTCAGAGAATGCTATGTTGCCAGATAGGAAGAGAACGGTGACCGTGAATGTGAACAAGCTTAAGAGATACAGTATGGAAAACAATAAATTTGGGACAGAGTGTACATACTAGTGCATGGAAGACAAGACCAGAGTGTGTTGTTGAGTTTCCATCTTCTGTGGAGAACATAGAAAACAATGCATCCAACACATCCTGCAGAAATTTCACTAGTTCCTCTCCGTTCAGTCTAAGAACACGACTCAGGGCTTCCTGAATCATTTCTGGGTGTTCCTTCCATTGGAGCAATGATAACAGGTCCACTGCAAATGTAAGAAAAAAAAACAGACAAGCTAAAATATCAACTTAACATGACTGAAGATGCATTTACACTAAAAGCATGAATTAAAAAACACAAAGAGATACAGGAAAAAGAATGAAAATTAAAATTTACAAGAAAATAACTTAAAAAAATCAATTACCATATTGAAAATAACATTTTAATCTCTTAATTTGTTAAGACACTGTTGTTTAGAATCAAAGGTTAAAACATGTCCTAAAAAAATAAATAATCACATATGTCATTTAATTATTGAATTTATATATTAAATTATTAAACCCCAAAATTCAAAAATATACTCAATACAAAGTAAAACCTCTTTGGATTTCCTTTGTTTATCTTCAAAGAATTTATGCTGAAAATTTTAAACAAACTAAACAAAAACTGCATAATGGGAAGCATTTTCAAGTGGTAAAAATATAAGAAAATAAGTTTATAAGAAAATCATACCCTGTTTACACAAACCTGCACTCAATTTATTTACAAGAAGTACAAACCCACAAAGGGTTTGTGATTCAATTAAGGAATATCTTATACAATTTTGAAAAAATATTACTGTTGACATTTTGTCTAAAATTCACTATCAAGTAATTTTAAGTTGCAATAAAATAGATTAAAAAGTTACTATTTGATCTGAAACTGAACTCCTGTCTAATGCAACAAACAAGAACATTAACTATTAACTGCACAACAGCTGATTCTAAAAGGAGCTTATAAAAACAATGACAATGTTTCAGCCGATGCTCCCGCAGTTTTATAGTTAATTACATATACACTTCACAGCAGTACTTTCTTTCATATTCTGTAAAGTACTGAATACCTAGTATTATCTGTCTAACTTATTTTAATGTACCAAGTTCACATAATCATAAGTATCCTTAGCTTCGGTAAAGGGCACGACATTATGGTCATACTTTCCAATGTTTCACTCATCCTGTTGTGAGCTTCTTCTGGACTCTTGTCTGATCTTTGCGATGTTGTTCAGGCTTATATCCCCATGGTTCTCTGGTGGCTCCGCCTCTTATTTCTTGGTTGGCTGCCTGTACACCTATTCGAATCGGTGCTAGTGTCAGTGTTTCCTGGTGGCTTTCTGAGTTCTATAGCCCTTTTCCTCGTTATTTGTTTCCTTGTGTTTGTTTAGGTTTCTTGGACTCGATTTGGTTCTATTAAATGGTAGAGACTATTTCTATGAGTTGTCAGACTCTAGACGATCTCATGACTCCGCCCCTTGTCTCTCACTGGCTGATTTTCGACCAATAGCTATGCTTATAAGCACGGTCTTCCAAGCTCTTCAACTACTCACAGGCACCCAATCGAGAAATTTGGCTCGGACCCTGGGATCGCTAATCCCGTAACTACGGAAGTAGACCCCTGGGGTGGGGGGACACGTTATGCTATACTCAAACAGAAACTTGAAATTTTGGATAAGCTGAACCAACCCTAATGCTTGCAGTACCGATGTAATGCTTGTAAAGCAGTAGCATGATAAAGTATGACACCATCACGTAGCATCACTGCGGCAACTAAAAATTTGGGACATCTTTCATAGTGACAACATATGCGCACACCTGATGTATACATTTTGTATAAAAATTAATGTATCTTTGGATTAACGTATAGCCAAACATTATCAAATCAATAATCCAACACCTATGTCTGTAAGGAATGGCCGGATTAGCCAGAGTTTTGTGTATTTCTTTGTGCACAATTGTTTTCTATCCTCTGCAGAGCCTGTTAGTATGAATGTGGAAGTGATTTTGAGGTGTTCAATGTAAAAGTTAGAAAACCTACAGTTTGTTGAGTAAAAATACTATAAGTAGCTTTTCATGTCAAAGTTCCCAATATGAACATACAAGTTAAGTGAAAAAAGGTGATATTTGGAAGGCTTACCATTTTGTGTTAGTTTCGTTGAGCATAACAGCGTATGGACAAACACTGCTTCCTTGGAACTTCTACTGAAAGGCGAGCTAGCTGAGGAAATATTTGTGCTGGTATCCCTTGAACTGCTGGGGAGGTGTAGGTATAAGTTTGGATCTAGCCGCACTTTGTCTTCACATTTGTAGATATACAGTTCATGAACTCCATCTCTAAGTGTGGCACCACCAGCTTCCATCAGTCGTGCAAACGAGAACCCAAATAATTTCTTGTTGTCCATCTTATCACGAGCTGAAATCATATAAACCTTTTGTTACTTCATAGATATTTACATCTGTGATATTTTACATTGATAAGTTGGATCTATTAAATGAATTAGTGAGTTAAGTAGTAATATTCCCAGAAGGCATGAAAATAAAGAAGATAGCTGCATCACAAAAGGCAACACTTTGGAATATTACAAGATAGTCAAATCTTTATAAAATGGAACTCCAGTATGTTTTAGTGTTTGTACTTTACAAGTTGTTTTAGATATTCTTTGGTGGTAACCAGTGATGAAACATGACTTTCCAGTAGCGAGGTGTGACTTTCAAAGTGAGGGAACCTACCCTTTAGTACTCTTTCTATTGTACAGTCACACGTAGGTCCAGTAGCGAGGCGTGACTTTCAAAGCGAAAGAAACTCCAAATAATGATTGTCATTAAAATAAGAGAGAATAATGACTCAAAGAACTAAGGTTACTCTTTAGTACTCTTTCAGTTGTACAGTCACACGTAGGTCCAGTGTCAAGGCATGACTTTCAAAGTGAGGGAAGCTCAAATAATAATTTTCATTAAAATAACAGAGAATAATGACTCAAAGAACTAAGGCTACTCTTTAGTACTCTTTCTATTGTACAGTCCCACATACGTCCAGTACCAAGACATGACTTTCAAAGCGAGGGAAGCTCAAATAATAATTTTCATTAAAATAAGAGAGAATAATGACTTACAGAACTAAGGCTACCCTTTAGTACTCTTTCTATTGTACAGTCACACGTAGGTCCAGTAGCGAGACGTGACTTTCAAAGTGAGGGAAGCTCCAAATAATAATTTTCATTAAAATATGAGAGAATAATGACTTACAGAACTAAGGCTACTCTTTAGTACTCTTTCTATTGTACAGCCACACGTAGGTCCAGCAGCGAGGCGTGACTTTCAAAGCGAGAGAAGCTGCAAATAATAATTTTCATTAAAGTAAGAGAGAATAATGACTCAAAGAACTAAGGCTACTCTTTAGTACTCTTTCTATTGTACAGTCACACCTAGGTCCAGGGTCGAGGCATGACTTTCAAAGCGAGGGAAGCTTCAAATAATAATTGTCATTAAAATAAGAGAGAATAATGACTCAAAGAACTAAGGCTACTCTTTAGTACTCTTTCTATTGTACAGTCACACGTAGGTCCAGTAGCGAGGCGTGACTTTCAAAGCGAAAGAAACTCCAAATAATGATTGTCATTAAAATAAGAGAGAATAATGACTCAAAGAACTAAGGTTACTCTTTAGTACTCTTTCAGTTGTACAGTCACACGTAGGTCCAGTGTCAAGGCATGACTTTCAAAGTGAGGGAAGCTCAAATAATAATTTTCATTAAAATAACAGAGAATAATGACTCAAAGAACTAAGGCTACTCTTTAGTACTCTTTCTATTGTACAGTCCCACATACGTCCAGTACCAAGACATGACTTTCAAAGCGAGGGAAGCTCAAATAATAATTTTCATTAAAATAAGAGAGAATAATGACTTACAGAACTAAGGCTACCCTTTAGTACTCTTTCTATTGTACAGTCACACGTAGGTCCAGTAGCGAGACGTGACTTTCAAAGTGAGGGAAGCTCCAAATAATAATTTTCATTAAAATATGAGAGAATAATGACTTACAGAACTAAGGCTACTCTTTAGTACTCTTTCTATTGTACAGCCACACGTAGGTCCAGCAGCGAGGCGTGACTTTCAAAGCGAGAGAAGCTGCAAATAATAATTTTCATTAAAGTAAGAGAGAATAATGACTCAAAGAACTAAGGCTACTCTTTAGTACTCTTTCTATTGTACAGTCACACCTAGGTCCAGGGTCGAGGCATGACTTTCAAAGCGAGGGAAGCTTCAAATAATAATTGTCATTAAAATAAGAGAGAATAATGACTCAAAGAACTAAGGCTACTCTTTAGTACTCTTTCTATTGTACAGTCACACGTAGGTCCAGTAGCGAGACGTGACTTTCAAAGTGAGGGAAGCTCCAAATAATAATTTTCATTAAAATATGAGAGAATAATGACTTACAGAACTAAGGCTACTCTTTAGTACTCTTTCTACTGTACAGTCATATCTAGGCCCTTCTTGCATTGCAAGACAGCTCACGCTACAAGCTTCCCCTATCCACTCAGATGTTCTGTGGCCAACACCATGTGAGCTGTTAGTCTAACATGGAGAAAGTATGCAATTCACACATCGTTGCTAATAACTTAAAACTTCACAAGAATTTTTTATTTGTCACCACTAAATACCAATTAAGTAAAATACTATTGCTAATGCTATTGAAATATACTTATGTTGTATTTAAAAGCACCCCATAAAACAGAAAAATAAACTTTTCTTCACACGCTACATACTAATGTGACAAAATGTGTCAGGGCTTCCTAACTATCGAAGAGTCGCGATTGCTTCCGGAAACCTACGAAGCATGGTATCAAGGTTAAGAATGCGTAAATACAGTATTGAAAGAGCTCGCGGAACTTATCAATCGAATCTAAGTAGCTGTCAATTTGTCAATAAGCACCGCGTATGTTCACAAATAAATTCTGAAAATGTATCCAGAGCAAATAAAATATTGTTTGGCATGAATTTTCTTGTGCTTCTTCTTTTTCTCCTGAAATTCTTGGGGAAGCGACGCTTCCAGCGCTTCATTGTACACTTTGCCATTAGCGATAAAACTATTCTGACAGCTGTTGCTGTAATTTTGAGTATTTATATTCATTTAGAGGTCCATCAGGGTTAGTGTGTTTGCCTCACATTCTAATGGTCTTGAATTTGAATTTTAGTTAGGACAAAATACCTGATTATGGTTATTTTCAGCATTAGGGAACTTTTAACAAAGTTATATTGCAACTTAATAATTTTGCAAAAACATTTATTCAAAATATACCACAGAATGAACAATTCTTATTACTCTGTGAGTATTGCCTTCTTACCACTCTGAGTTAGTAATGTTTTCTTGTATTCAATAATATTTTAGCTATAATAACTAATGATATATGACACATTAGCATATTTTCAAGAATTACATAACTGCAAATGTTTAGTATAACAATTTCTCTGTTCTGTAGAAGTAAATTGCACTTACTTGAGCAATGTCGATATTCCAGGCGAATATGTGAGCCATAAAACTTCTCTATTGGTACAGCCATTCTAATCGTCTCTGACCACCATGGAGAATTATGGTGATAAACTATCATTGATTGATATTCGCTGGTCCCTTCCATTCCTGAAGCTCCCCAAAGGCAATTCTGCAATTTTAAAAGAAAAAAATTTCATTCAAAGTGCAAGGCTGCTCAGCTAATGATACTTTCAAACAATAAAGGCATAAAAAATCCATGAAGTTACAGTCTAAACAAAATGATTATTTTTATATCCTTGATGAACTCCTTGGAGGTGATGGGCGCATCACCAAAGTTCACCAAATCAACATCCATTAGTCGACAACAGCTGATGATGTTAGGAAGGTCCTAAAGAAACGTGTTCTAGGTAAATACATCTTCAGCAATAAATGGAGCATTGAGTATTAGTTCGACTCAAAATTATATTAATTTTGTGCTTCACTGTATCATAGTCCTTATTCATTGGAATATAATAAGCTACTTGACATGCAGATAAGAACATGTGAATGCTGTTTAATTCACATTACTGAGTACTGTTTAGTTAACTTCTCTGTGTAGGTATGGAAAGATAAATTCAAACTGAAAAATTCAATGTCATAGCCGAGATTTGAACCATGGATCTTCTGGTTGCCATCCAGCTGCTCTAACCATTGAGCTACTATGCCCAACGTGCTGACATAACATTAAATTCTCCAACTTACTCGTATTTTTCCCGGTAAACCACTTAGGAGTTCTCATAAACATAAGATAAGATACTTTATTCACCTTTTGATTTATACATAAATCATGGCTTTGTCAGTAATACTACATAATTATATAACATAATACTATATACAACAGTATGTACAGTATGAAGTAGCTTGTACATGAAGTAATATTTACAAAGTTATTACAAATTTTTGTCTTTAAATTCCTGGATGCTAAAAGATACTTGTTTTAAGAGTGCTTTTGTTAATGAACATTTAAATTTGCTATAGACCTGATCTTTGAAATGTCCAGGTAATGTATTGTATAGGCTAGTCCCATGGTGAGTAATGCTACTGTGACTCTTATAAACACATGAGACAGCTACCTTAATGGCGACTTACAACCTGTAAGTACTTTAAGGCCCGGGCTTTATAGTAAACCACTAGGAGTTCTCATAAACACATGAGACAACTACCTTAATGACGACTTACTATGCTGTAAGTACTTTAAGGCCCGGGCTTTATAGTAAATCACTATTAGGTCAATTAATGGAAATTATTACTAAAATTAGGCAAATGAGTCAATCTTGTATATACTTTTCTCCACTTACAAGTTTTTTAATGAAGACTAGTTTCTGGGAACTTCTTCCCTATCCTCAGTTCTGTGTTGACTCAGTGTGATCAACCACAGAACTGGCGATAGGGAAGAAGTTCCCAGAAACTAGTCTTCATTAAAAAACTTGTAAGTGGAGAAAAGTATATACAAGATTGACTCATTTGCCTAATTTTAGTAACAATGGCACTCCACTTTCTGAAATACTTCTTTTTATTCTATAATGGAAATTAATTGTTCTTTCACACTGGCCGTGTGTAGGCTAAAGTATGGAAAGATAGAGTCAGAGTCAGAGTCCCATTGCTGGGATTTGAACCACAGATCTTCTGGTTGCCATTCAGCCGCTCTAACCCTGAGCTACTATGGCCAATGTGCCAATATGACATTAAATTCTCCAACTGACTCGTGTTTTTCCCGATAAACCACTAGGAGTTCTCATAAGCACATGAGACAACTACCTTAATGGTGACTTACAACCTGTAAGTACTTTAAGACCCGGGCTTTATAGTTCAGACCACTATTAGGTACAATTAATGAAAATTAATTGTTATTTCATACTGGTCGTGTGTAGGCTAAAGTGTGTTAAGATAGTCAGACTGAAAAATTCAATGCCACAGCCGGGATTTGAACCACGGATCTTCTGGTTTTTTATTGTAGTTTTTTAAACAATACATAAAGAAGCAGTATTCTGTAACAATACTTACTTCCAAAATGAGGCCATCAGAGTCCAAAACTAATATTGTGACTTCAATATTTTTTCCTGTTGATTTTCCTCCTCGCTCAAATTCTCCCTTCTCAAGTGTCAGGTACAGGTCATTCCTTAAAAACAACAAAAGGTACTTCAAAATTTCAAAAAACAAAAACTTTGTGTATCTATTTATACAAAGGTTGATCAAACATAAACGAAACATCCTTTCTCACACCAGAGAAGGTGCAGTAGCTTCTCTAAGCTTCTATGCTGGATTTCTACAAACAAAAGCAAAACTTCAATGCAGTGTATTATTCTTTGCATAGCATCTCCATTTCCTCTGTAGGTGGCTGGGGAACAGACCAATTTCAAACATCTCCTGTGTACAGTGCATGCACAAGCGAGCAAGTGCTTTGTCCACCAATCAGAGTTGATCCTTTGGAATCACATGGAACTGTTTCCAGAGTGTGCCTTTGTTGTGCATGGTAAAAAAGGTATGAAACTTCCATCCAATCAGACTTAATGAAGTTACTAAGGTTCTCCTTGTTTACATTCACCTGTTTATTTGATAATTGAACTAAGCCTTATCTCAATCATATTTGACTACCCTTGTAATTTCTGAACAGTATAAAATGCATAAATATACATTACCTTACATCTCCAGGCATAATAACATCCGAGAAACCTAACTTCTTTGTAAGTGATATGTTCTTGAATAACAATGGATTTTCCTCTCTAACTTGTGGCAGTTCACCATGCAACATCTTCAATGAGATCACAATACCTAAAAACAAATAAATATACAGTTTACATTTTCAACAATTAATACATTAAAGAAATTCAGGTTCTTTCAAAATAGAGGGCATATATTAAGGTACACATTTCCCATATGTAAACAATCAAAAAATCCATTACAACATGTATCCAAAAATGCTTCATTTCTGAGTTATGGCCCCCAGAACACAATATTTACTGTAGCATTATTCTTTTCCCAGGTAGCTGCCATGAAAGAAGATAAGACACTCTGACAGCATTGCGAGGCAAAGGGCATATTGACTGTTTGTTTGGCATTCAAAGAAGTGAAGATGGTTAACAGGTGGTTCTATGTGCAGAAACAAACTATAATACATTGTAGTCCATGGATACCTATTTTGCCAAAAAGATAAGCCATGCTTACTTTGGTGGTACTATAATTTATATACACAGTAATTAGGCAAATGTTATTAAAGTACAAGCGGGACTGGATTGTACTACGCTATGGAGGGAATTAAGCATGGAGGTCCAAAACTGATCTGTTGTACTTATGTCCCCAAGTGACACATCCCCGGGAGGAAGGATGAGGTGACAGGAGACAGAGGGACTGCACTGACTACACTACGGAGGGAATTAAGCACGGAGGTCCAAAACTGATCTGTTGTACCTATGTCCCCAAGTGACACATCCCCGGGAGGAAGGATGAGGTGAGAGGAGACAGAGAGACTGGACTGACTACACTACGGAGGGAATTAAGCACGGAGGTCCAAAACTGATCTATTGTACCTATGTCCCCAAGTGACACATCCCTGGGAGGAAGGATGAGGTGAGAGGAGACAGAGGGACTGGACTGGACTACACTACGGAGGGAATTCAGCACGGAGGTCCAAAACTGATCTATTGTACCTATGTCCCCAAGTGACACATCCCCGGGAGGAAGGATGAGGTGAGAGGAGACAGAGAGACTGGACTGACTACACTACGGAGGGAATTAAGCACAGAGGTCCAAAATTGGTCTATTGTATCTATGTCCCCAAGTGGGCCATCCCCGGGAGGAATACAAAGATTCAAAATAATATCAACTTATGTGTCAACTTAACCCTCAGAAGGAAAAAGTCTCACCCAGCTGCAAGAAAAAGCTAGCATCTGCTAGTTGTGAATTAAATGACAATCTAGAATATCTCTCCAATACAATAAAGCAATTGGCTCACCATAATTAGGTTGTCCTGACAGAGGATTATATTTATTGCTTTGTTTTTTGATAATAAACTCATGGAGCTGGTGGAAGTCCTTCTCTTCTCCTTGATACACTTTGAATGTGAACTCTCGCTCTTCATTGGAGCCAGCACAAGGGTCTTTGTTAAGAAGAATTTCATTTATATTAAGCACTGCACAGCCATGTGGACGCTTGAACAGCTGGTGCGGTTGTGCTCCATGACTCGACGAGCTCAACGACTTCTTGGATGAATCAGAGTAAAGCATTCGGCCAATCCGCATCACATGAGCCACTAACCATATATCACAGGTCAAATCTGCATTACCCAAATCCTGTAAACAAAACACAGCAGTTGCCTACAACAACAGTTCTAACATATTTCTGTAGATTGATTAATTGTATAGATATTATCATTTTTTATATTTCACCACACTGCTAGCAAATCTAAAATGACCACTTCCATAAGAGAGAAATAAGGCACTAGCATAATGTACAAATTAGTGATCTTTCATCTTTGTTTTAATACACAACTTTATATGTATTATTGAAGAACAAATACAACAACACATATTATAATAAAAGACAAAAATTAATGAAAATGTGGATATTTTTTAATAACTGGGAAATGTTAGATTTGTGTCCCACGTTGTTCCAGCATGACATCAAAGGATTGTGACATACGAAGTAGTGTTCTAGAACCACTTCCCCCTGCATCTATACTTAATCTGTTAACTTGCTCTCAAGATTCTGGGACAAATATTTAGCTAGCCTTCAACACTGAAATAATAACCAGTGATCAAATGAGCTAAAACTATAAATGAACATTTAAATAAAAAAGTTACACTTTTCTGATATTCTGAAGTTTAAGATTACAGAAGAGTTATCTAAGTAACAGTAAGGTACAGATAACATAAGAAATGAGCATTTTCCTTATGGGATTTGTTTCAGATAAATTAAATGTTATGCCTCTGAAAAGGAGTGAAAACTTAATTCTATACAATTATATGCGATAGCAACAGTGACTTCAAAATTAATCAAAAAAACTATTTGTAGTTGGTTTATAAGTTACATTTTTATATACGATGGAGTCAACCTGAAAAACTGAATTCCATGACTGGGATTTGAACCACAGATCTCCTGGTTCACGTCCAGTCGCCCTTACCCACTGAGCTGCCATGGCCAACTTGCCGTAATGCCATTAAATTTTCCAACTGATTCATATATTTCCCCGATAAACCACTAGGGGCTCTCACATCTGAGACACATCATTTGTGGCAACTTACTATCTTATGTACTTGAGTCCCAGGCTTCATCATTAAACTCTTATTATTTAAGTTAATTGATGAAATTAATCATTTCTTCACACTAGCCCTATATAGGCTAAGGTTTTGGATTGATAGAGTCAACCTGAAAAATTCAATGCCACGACCGGGATTTGAACCATGGATCTCCTGGTTTCCGTCCAGTTACTTTATTGTTATTGAGGGACTAGCTTTGGAAACTGTTGCCTGCATTTCAAACTCGAGGTTAAAGTCTTAGAAATCGACGACAAATAGTTTATTGAATTCTATACATTTAGTTTTAATTTAACCCATTAATGCCCAGTGGTTTATTCACAGACTGCTACATATATTATTTACTTATTTTATATGAATTCTCAAGAATTATTTTCACCATCACTGAAGTTATCTATTATGTGAACACATCATCTTTTAAAAATTTGCATATTGTGCAGTTTATTAATTTACAACAGTAAGGTATGAAAGTACATTATTGCATTTTCCTTCTTATGTTTCCCTCCCAGAATTTTGTAATACCATAAATTGTTGATAAAGGTTTGTATTATTGCATCAGACGAAAAAATTTGCAGCTGTAAGCAACTCTAATGCTGAGAATATGAGCTGAAAGTAAAACGATCTATTTATATACCAGGACACTGGGCGAACGGAAAGGCAAACAAGATATATTGCTGAAATTGTGTAAACTGAACTAATATATTACACATGTTTCTTTCAATTTTTGAAAAAATTAAAAGCTTGGACATTAATGAGTTAAAATGATATTCAGCAGAATAAACATACCATCTTCAAATATTGTACAAAAAATCTACACTTCCAAAACTATCAATTCGCAGTGCTCTCTACGCATACTAATGACAGAAAAACCAAATGAGACTGAATCATTGATGTCTGGAAGTATTATGCAGTTGATTGATCTGGTATGCGCTGACTATATGAAAACATCAAGAGAAAGTAGATCTTACCGTAAAAATGGTACAGTTGCTATGCAGCTTCTCAACATAATTTGAGAAACCTTCCTTGGATATCCTGACTAGAAAACGTTCACTGAAAAATAAAATAACCACATTATTTAGTAAATATATTTACTTTTAATTTCCTTTGCAAAACCATACAACAATATGTGTCATTATGCTACAGTACAGTAGGTAGTCCGCATGTCAGGCATCGGCACTGGGTTCATTCCTCATTTCAGACTTTCTGTCTGTTGATTTCTGAACACCAGGTTTGCTGCTAGATGGATAGGAGGAAGTGAACCAATTCTCTGGCATCCAGCTTGCCAGACTTAAACCTATTAGATTTTTATTTTTGGAGACCTTTGAAATCTCTTAGTTATGTAACTCCAATTTACAGCCAAGTTACTATAAAACATAAACCCAGATGCACAAATTTTTGACAAAACTTTTTGTTACACCCTGTTTAATGACAGTGAGTATCATAAATCATGTGAACATAAAACATTGTTTTTTGTTCTTACAATTAAAATGCATACATTAAATATGTGCTGTTGCTCAAAGCAAATCTCTGAGCAATCATTTATAGTGTTAGATCATTTACTCTAGGTGTGTGAAGTACCCTACCTTATATATTTGGCTTTTTTTGTATCATACAGTGAGAAATAAATTTCTGTATCCTCCCCAATATGGTGCCCAAAGTCTCTCATACAGAAGTAGAGGTGATGAGTGAGGATCTTTTTTACTTCTTTGCGTTTCATTGTTCCTCGAGCCTGAAAATGGAATAAATATTTTCTGAAATTCAAGTAGCTCTAATATGTATAAAAATAAATTTCTCTTACTTTTCATAAACTAGACAGCAGTAGAAATTCTAAATAACAGATTCAAAACACCATCAAACCTATCACGCTAACATGTGCGGGAATAACATATTATCCCTAAAACCACAAATAAATTTCAAAGGATATATTAAAAATGTTTATATGTATTTTTCTTATACTTTTTGTAAACCTTGAAAAAATCTTTGAAATATAGAGATGATTTCTCTTTCCCCTGCAGGTGGATGAGAAAATAACATTTAATAGATATAGACAGGCCCGCTGTGGATCAGAAAGCATGTTTGCTTACGAGGGTCGTCTGAAAAGTTTCAGAATTCTTATTTTCCAACATAGTCTCCTTGTGACTCTACACACTTCTCCCAGCGATGCTCCCATCTCTGTAACTCGTCCAAATAGTACTCGGCGTTTTTCAACAAGGTCTCCTTGTAACTCTACACACTTCTCCCAGCGATGCTCCCATCTCTGTAACCCATCCAAATAATACTCGGCGATTTTCAACATAGTCTCCTTGTAACTCTACACACTTCTCCCAGCGATGCTCCCATCTCTGTAACCCATCCAAATAATACTCGGCGATTTTCAACATAGTCTCCTTGTAACTCTACACACTTCTCCCAGCGATGCTCCCCTCTCTGTAACCCGTCCAAATAGTACTCGACGTTTTTCAACATAGTCTCCTTGTAACTCTATACACTTCTCCCAGCGATGCTCCCCTCTCTGTAACCCGTCCAAATAGTACTCGACGTTTTTCAACATAGTCTCCTTGTAACTCTACACACTTCTCCCAGTGATGCTCCCATCTCTGTAACCCGTACAAATAGTACTCGGCATTTTTCAACATAGTCTCCTTGTAGCTCTACACACTTCTCCTAGCGATGCTCACATCTCTGTAATCCGTCCAAATAGTATTCGACGTTTTTTAACATAGTCTCCTTGTAACTCTACACACTTCTCCCAGTGATGTTCCCATCTCTGTAACGCGTCCAAATAGTACTCGGCGTTTTTCAACATAGCCTCCTTGTAACTCTACACACTTCTCCCAGCGATGTTCCCGTCTCTGTAACCCGTCCAAATAGTACTCGGCGTTTTTCAACATAGTCTCCTTGTAACTCTTACACACTTCTCCCAGCGATGCTCTCATCTCTGTAACCCGTCCAAATAGTTCTCGGCATTTTTCAACATAGTCTCCTTGTAACTCTACACACTTCTCCTAGCGATGCTTCCATCTCTGTAACCCGTCCAAATAGTACTCGGCGTTTTTCAACATAGTCTCCCTGTAACTCTACACACTTCTCCCAGCGATGTTCACATCTCTGTAACCCGTCCAAATAGTACTCGGCGTTTTTCAACATAGTCTCCTTGTAACTCTACACACTTCTCCCAGCGATGTTCCCATCTCTGTAACCCGTCCAAATAGTACTCGGCGTTTTTCAACATAGTCTCCTTGTAACTCTACACACTTCTCACAGCGATGCTCCCATCTCTGTAACCCGTCCAAATAGTACTCGGCGTTTTTCAACATAGTCTCCTTGTAACTCTACACACTTCTCCCAGCGATGTTCCCATCTCTGTAACCCGTCCAAATAGTACTCGGCGTTTTTCAACATAGTCTCCTTGTAACTCTACACACTTCTCCCAGCGATGCTCTCATCTCTGTAACCCGTCCAAATAGTACTCGGCGTTTTTCAACATAGTCTCCTTGTAACTCTACACACTTCTCCCAGCGATGTTCCCATCTCTGTAACCCGTCCAAATAGTACTCGGCGTTTTTCAACATAGTCTCCTTGTAATTCTACACACTTCTCACAGCGATGTTCCCATCTCTATAACCCGTCCAAATAGTACTCGGCGTTTTTCAACATAGTCTCCTTGTAACTCTACACACTTCTCCCAGTGATGTTCCCATCTCTGTAACCCGTCCAAATAGTACTCGGCGTTTTTCAACATAAACTCCTTGTAACTCTACACACTTCTCCCAGCGATGCTCTCATCTCTGTAACCCGTCCAAATAGTACTCGGCGTTTTTCAACATAGTTTCCTTGTAACTCTACACACTTCTCCCAGCGATGCTCTCATCTCTGTAACCCGTCCAAATAGTACTCGGCGTTTTTCAACATAGTCTCCTTGTAACTCTACACACTTCTCCCAGCGATGCTCTCATCTCTGTAACCAGTCCAAATAGTACTCGGCGTTTTTCAACATAGTCTCCTTGTAACTCTACACACTTCTCCCAGCGATGCTCTCATCTCTGTAACACGTCCAAATAGTACTCGGCGTTTTTCAACATAGTCTCCTTGTAACTCTACACACTTCTCCCAGCGATGCTCTCATCTCTGTAACCCGTCCAAATAGTACTCGGCGTTTTTCAACATAGTCTCCTTGTAGCTCTACACATTTCTCCCAGCGATGCTCCCATCTCTGTAACCCGTCCAAATAGTACTCGGCGTTTTTCAACATAGTCTCCTTGTAACTCTACACACTTCTCCCAGTAATGTTCCCATCTCTGTAACCCGTCCAAATAGTACTCGGCGTTTTTCAACATAGTCTCCTTGTAACTCTACACACTTCTCCCAGCGATGCTCTCATCTCTGTAACCCGTCCAAATAGTACTTGACGTTTTTCAACATAGTCTCCTTGTATCTCTACACACTTCTCTAAACGATGCCCCCATCTCTGTAACCCGTCCAAATAGTACTCGGCGTTTTTCAACATAGTCTCCTTGTAACTCTACACACTTCTCCCAGCGATGCTCTCATCTCTGTAACCCGTCCAAATAGTACTCGGCGTTTTTCAACATAGTCTCCTTGTAACTCTACACACTTCTCCCAGCGATGCTCCCATCTCTGTAACCCGTCCAAATAGTACTCGGCGTTTTTCAATATAGTCTCCTTGTAACTCTACACACTTCTCCCAGTGATGCTCTCATCTCTGTAATCCGTCCAAATAGTATTCGACGTTTTTCAATATAGTCTCCTTGTAACTCTACACACTTCTCCCAGCGATGCTCCCATCTCTGTAACCCGTCCAAATAGTACTCGGCGTTTTTCAATATAGTCTCCTTGTAACTCTACACACTTCTCCCAGTGATGCTCTCATCTCTGTAATCCGTCCAAATAGTATTCGACGTTTTTCAACATAGTCTCCTTGTAACTCTACACACTTCTCCCAGCGATGCTCTCATCTCTGTAACCCGTCCAAATAGTACTCGGCGTTTTTCAACATAGTCTCCTTGTAACTCTACACACTTCTCTCAGCGATGCTCTCATCTCTGTAACCCGTCCAAATAGTACTCGGCGTTTTTCAACATAGTCTCCTTGTAACTCTACACACTTCTCCCAGCGATGCTCTCATCTCTGTAACCCGTCCAAATAGTTCTCGGCATTTTTCAACATAGTCTCCTTGTAACTCTACAAACTTCTCCTAGCGATGCTTCCATCTCTGTAACCCGTCCAAATAGTACTCGGCGTTTTTCAACATAGTCTAGCTGTAACTCTACACACTTCTCCCAGCGATGTTCACATCTCTGTAACCCGTCCAAATAGTACTCGGCGTTTTTCAACATAGTCTCCTTGTAACTCTACACACTTCTCCCAGCGATGTTCCCATCTCTGTAACTCGTCCAAATAGTACTCGGCGTTTTTCAACATAGTCTCCTTGTAACTCTACACACTTCTCCTAGCGATGCTCCCATCTCTGTAACCCGTCCAAATAGTACTCGGCGTTTTTCAACATAGTCTCCTTGTAACTCTACACACTTCCCCAGCGATGTTCCCATCTCTGTAACTCGTCCAAATAGTACTCGGCGTTTTTCAACATAGTCTCCTTGTAACTCTACACACTTCTCCCAGCGATGTTTCCATCTCTGTAACTCGTCCAAATAGTACTCGGCGTTTTTTAACATAGCCTCCTTGTAACTCTACACACTTCTCCCAGCGATGTTCCCATCTCTGTAACGCGTCCAAATAGTACTCGGCGTTTTTCAACATAGCCTCCTTGTAACTCTACACACTTCTCCCAGCGATGTTCCCGTCTCTGTAACCCGTCCAAATAGTACTCGGCGTTTTTCAACATAGTCTCCTTGTAACTCTTACACACTTCTCCCAGCGATGCTCTCATCTCTGTAACCCGTCCAAATAGTTCTCGGCATTTTTCAACATAGTCTCCTTGTAACTCTACACACTTCTCCTAGCGATGCTTCCATCTCTGTAACCCGTCCAAATAGTACTCGGCGTTTTTCAACATAGTCTCCCTGTAACTCTACACACTTCTCCCAGCGATGTTCACATCTCTGTAACCCGTCCAAATAGTACTCGGCGTTTTTCAACATAGTCTCCTTGTAACTCTACACACTTCTCCCAGCGATGTTCCCATCTCTGTAACCCGTCCAAATAGTACTCGGCGTTTTTCAACATAGTCTCCTTGTAACTCTACACACTTCTCACAGCGATGCTCCCATCTCTGTAACCCGTCCAAATAGTACTCGGCGTTTTTCAACATAGTCTCCTTGTAACTCTACACACTTCTCCCAGCGATGTTCCCATCTCTGTAACCCGTCCAAATAGTACTCGGCGTTTTTCAACATAGTCTCCTTGTAACTCTACACACTTCTCCCAGCGATGCTCTCATCTCTGTAACCCGTCCAAATAGTACTCGGCGTTTTTCAACATAGTCTCCTTGTAACTCTACACACTTCTCCCAGCGATGTTCCCATCTCTGTAACCCGTCCAAATAGTACTCGGCGTTTTTCAACATAGTCTCCTTGTAACTCTACACACTTCTCACAGCGATGTTCCCATCTCTATAACCCGTCCAAATAGTACTCGGCGTTTTTCAACATAGTCTCCTTGTAACTCTACACACTTCTCCCAGTGATGTTCCCATCTCTGTAACCCGTCCAAATAGTACTCGGCGTTTTTCAACATAGTCTCCTTGTAACTCTACACACTTCTCCCAGCGATGCTCACATCTCTGTAACCCGTCCAAATAGTACTCGACGTTTTTCAACATAGTCTCCTTGTAACTCTACACACTTCTCCCAGCGATGCTCTCATCTCTGTAACCCGTCCAAATAGTACTCGGCGTTTTTCAACATAGTCTCCTTGTAACTCTACACACTTCTCCCAGCGATGCTCTCATCTCTGTAACCCGTCCAAATAGTACTCGGCGTTTTTCAACATAGTCTCCTTGTAACTCTACACACTTCTCCCAGCGATGCTCTCATCTCTGTAACCAGTCCAAATAGTACTCGGCGTTTTTCAACATAGTCTCCTTGTAACTCTACACACTTCTCCCAGCGATGCTCTCATCTCTGTAACACGTCCAAATAGTACTCGGCGTTTTTCAACATAGTCTCCTTGTAACTCTACACACTTCTCCCAGCGATGCTCTCATCTCTGTAACCCGTCCAAATAGTACTCGGCGTTTTTCAACATAGTCTCCTTGTAGCTCTACACATTTCTCCCAGCGATGCTCCCATCTCTGTAACCCGTCCAAATAGTACTCGGCGTTTTTCAACATAGTCTCCTTGTAACTCTACACACTTCTCCCAGTAATGTTCCCATCTCTGTAACCCGTCCAAATAGTACTCGGCGTTTTTCAACATAGTCTCCTTGTAACTCTACACACTTCTCCCAGCGATGCTCTCATCTCTGTAACCCGTCCAAATAGTACTCGGCGTTTTTCTCTGCAAAATAATTGTTCACAAAGGTGATTGTCTCTTCATTTAACGAAAATCTCTGTCCTCCGAGCGCAATTTTCAGATGAGGGAACAAAAAGAAGTCGGTTGGGGCTAGATCTGGTGAGTCAAGCTGTTCAAACGTTAATTCGTGGATTTTTGCCATTGCATCCGCTGAGGTGTGAGACGGTGCGTTGTCTTGGAGAAACAGGATTTTCTTGTTCTGCAAATGTGGTCGTTTTTCCGCAAGTTCTGCCTTCAGCTTGTCAAGTAATGATGCGTAGTATGCTCGTGTAATCGATTGAAATAACTCCATGACTATCCCTCCCCCCCAAAAAAAAGAGCTGTCGCCATCATTTTCCCAGCCGAAAAAAACAGTTTCTGCTTGTTTTGGGACTGGTCCCCCCTTTGCAGTCCACTGTTTGGACTGTATTTTTGTTTCGGGCGTATAATGGTGTATCCAAGTTTCATCTACAGTAATTAATCGGCGCCAAAACTCGGATTTATTCCGCCTAAACTGCGCCAACAGAGCGTTGGAAATGTTCATTCGAACACGTTTTTGATCTAACGTGAACAAACGCGGCACTCAACGCATGGACAGCTTTCTCATGTCTAAATGTTGATCTAATATGTGACAAACACGTTCTTTTGACACGTTCATAGCCTCTGCTATTTCTCTCACTTTAATTCGGCGGTAGTCTAGCAGCATTTGCTAAACTTTGTCGATGTTTTCATCGGTAGTTGCAGTTTTGGACGACCCGAACGTTCATGGTCTCCCAAGCTCTTACGGCCACGTTTAAATTCAGCTACCCAAAATTTCACTGTGGTAAATGATGGTGCAGGGTCTCCATACACAGAATCCAACTCATCTTTGATTTGCGTAGGCGTATTGCCTTTCAAAAACAAATATTTAATGACAGCTTGATACTTGATTTTGTCCATTTTCATAAAAACATTCACATCAACTCACTCAAACGACTGCTACATAACAACTGAGCGTCCAAAATTGCTGAAACTTTGGTGAGTAACTGCCAACAGATGAACAACGAAATTTACTAGCTTTTATTTACGAGTGCTGTCATCTTCATGTTGAGGTCGGAAACTTTTCAGACCACCCACGTATGTGATGCCACTTAGAATATTTTAGAAATGGAATATAACCATGTTGGAAACCAGGAACTGGACTGGACAACACTACAAAGAGTATTCGGTACGGAGGTTCAAACTTGGTCTATTGTACACATGTCCTCAAGTGGGACATACCCGGGAGGAAGTATGAGGTGAGAGGAGACAGATGGTGGCCGTCTGGAGGAGTCACGACAATACAGAGAGCAAGGTCTCTACACTTGATCAATTGTAAACTCCCCGGCAGGCAGTACAACCAGCACACCACGCTACTGTAGTCCTGAAACAACCCACCAGGAGATCGGAGACTGTCCTACCGGAGGGGAAATGCTTAAGTAACAGCATATCATCCTGCCATGCAACGCCGAGTCACCCCCGACACTTCTACCCTGAAAGAGAGATGACGTGAAATGATAATGGAGATGAAATAGAGAGACAGGAAATTCGGGGGATGTAATTAACCTATCCAGCATTCGCCTGGCGACCCAGGAAGCCTCCAAAAAAACGCATGGGTCAAGTAGGCCAGCCACGGGAAGCGAACCCGGATCTCCTGGATGCGAGCTACAGACGAAACCACCTGAGCCGAAATACTGTTGAAACATGTATAGCATTGTAATGCAAACAATTGTTTTGGTATGTAATGCTTTCTGTTCTTGCATGTCACACATATTTAGGTTTGGTTCCACAGCAAATATTAATACACTAGATGATAGAAACACAAAAGATCAAAGTTAATACTTACAGAGGCACCTTGGGAATTCTCTGCACTTTGGACATGCTGAAAAATAACAAAGTAGGTACGTTTCAAAGCTCATTATTGTGGCATACATATATTGGTGACGACAGCATCCAAAGAGAAATGACTATAATCTATCACAGACTATAATGTTTTTGATGTAAGTATATATTTTCTTTTATTGTACTATAAACACTCATAAGTTTTCCTACACTAAGCAGCAATTTAAGAGGAGGATCACTGTAATTTCAGACAGAAATATATTGAAAGTGGCAGTTAAGATATATGAAATAAGTTTAGATAATGCAATATTACCACATGGTACAGCTCCACCACGCTCATCGTGTCCGGGTCAACCATATGGGCACCAACTCTTGGTACCAGATCCAAGCCCAGCTTCCTGAAACAACACAAAAATAGACTGTACAGCATTATAAGTGATTACGTTCTCCTGCGACGGGCCAATAAAGGTTGCCTCTGTGGTTATATACAGGGTTTCTCATTTAAAACCTAACGGGCACACGGTGATCTTGCTGGGTTCCCATACTACCGGCTGCCGTTGTGTGCGGGGTCTACTTACAGTTTTATTTAGAAGCGCCGTATATATATTATATATATATATATATATATATATATATATATATATATATATATATATATATATATATATATATATAAAACACTTTTCTTCACACGCTACAGAAACTTCGTGTGACAAAATCTGGCTTCCTAGACATCGGAGAGTCGCAATTGCTTACGGAAACCTACAAAGCATGGTATTCAAGGTTAAGAGTGCGTAAATACAGTATTGAATGAGCTTGTGGACCTAATCACTTGAATCTAAGCAGCTGTCAAATTGTCCGCAGCACCACGGATGTTCGCGAAAAAAAATTGAAAATATATCCAGAGCAAATAATATATTGTTTGGCATGAATTGTCTAGTTTTTCTTATTTTCTTCTGAAATTCTTGAGGAAGCAGCGCTTCCAGCATTTCATTGTATGTTTCACCACTGATAGATATGATATTTTAGTTAGAGTAGTGGGAAATTATGACTCTCGAAAAGTGTACCAATAGTCTGGGGTATGGTATTTCTTTTGAAAATCTTTATGGCGCATCCTTGGAAGATTCTGAACTTACACACCAGGTTTGGCGTTTAGCTGATGCATATAAAAATCAGTTAGCTTTATGTAAATTACATCCAGGTAAGTCTAGATACACGATAAGAACTGTTTCGCCTAATGGAGTTGCAACCCGCCCAGCGTGTGTAACAGACAAGTTGTCTAACACCCCGGAAACAATGTCCTTCATAGCCCACATCTGGGACTATTTTGTTACTTGTGGTTCACTTTGGTGGTAACCACAACAGATTTATAAAGTATTTAACTCTATTCACTTCAAACTTTCCTTATTTTATCCCCAACACTAACTTGGAAGTAAACTTTCTGTTCATATTTATACATTTCGTTTATAGAGCGTGTCGCTGTCAAGGCTTTTAAATTCTATTCTCTTTGCAAGATCACGAGAATGCACAGTCTCCACTTGAGCAAAGAATAATTATTTAATAAATCGAATCAATAACAATGAATGTGTAAGTATTTAACAAAAACGGTAAATACAATAAATGCTTTCTTTTCACACATATTGCGTGCTTTAAAGGAATCTATATTTTCTGTGGAGTAGGATGTCTATCTGCTTTAGTTAGATATTTGATATTTAATATTTATTTGTACAGTTTCCATTACAGTCTCACTACAATGACTTTGATATTATTATACCTCCTGTACAAATACATGAAATTGCTGACCTAAGATTTACTCGCTGACTCAGGTCCCCTGGCTATAAGCCTTTGGTTTACCTAAGCAGCTTGGTGCCATTTCTTCTTGACCTACGCTTATTTTATCCTAATCCACTTTTCTCTTAACTTATATAAGAATTCTCCCTTACATCTATTTTTCTTTTCTACCATCCCTGTTAACATGCGTACTGCCAGTATCTCTTTGCTCACACTGTCCCATTTCTTATCGCATAGTTTTCTCCTGTAATTTGTTAACTCCTTACATTCTATCAGGTAATGAACAGTGCTCTCTTCATCTCTACAAAAGTCACATATCCCTACCTCATTACTTCTCAACCCTTTTAGATATATTATTCCTACTCTCATCCATGCTATGCCTTCTCTTCCAGTTTTGTCACATTGATCTATACATTTTTCCCTACCCTATTCTATCTTCAATTGCTTATAAAATTTTAAAGTTTTGTTTTCTTCTATACTTTCCCATATCTCTTGCCTATTTATGTCTTGTACTCTAGTTCTCACTTCCTTCCAAAAACCGCTATGATTTATCTCCTCTGTTCTTCATACATCTCCAATACCTATCTTCGATACCATTCTTTCCAATTCCGACTATCAACTGTTTGTGTACTTAATGCTTTTCTGTTGCTTCATGCACAGATTCAATAATTCCCTATCTGCCCTTTAATACACTTATACCAGAATTTCAGTATTCTCTGTATTATTATTCCCCTCCTTTTTGTATTACCCAACTCTAGTAATGCCACTTCTCTTGGTGCAGATTTTAACAGTTCTAGTAGTTCTTTGCAAAACAATCCATTTATCTGGTCTAATTGTGATCCTATCTCTGATGTCCTTCATTTATTATATACACAAAGTAATTTAAAACGTAAAGCGTCCATAGCTTATTTATAAAAAAAATGCAAGATATATTTTATTCGTCATGTAAATAACTTAAATCTGTGACATTTTAGAAAAGTAATTAGAACCATTTTTGCAAAAAATAAATGTGTATTTATAGCATAGGTTGGGGTGTGTTAATTTTCTTGAATATATACACTTCAGCACACACCTTGTCCTAGGAGAAGGAGCCTTCAACCTTTCGCCATTCCAGGATTGTCCCTTACTGGCGTTATTATGGATTTATAATAATAGACGGTTGGTAGATGGTGGCTTTTTTAATGAAGTGTCACAAGTTGTAGGATGGAAGAGAGGATATGTTGACCATTGAGGTTATGATGGGCCTAAGGTGAGTCTGGGACGCTTGTAGAATTCCCCGGAGTCAGTGTCATATTCCCCGAAGTCTCGGATAAGTTGATTAAAGTTAAAGGGAAGACCAGAATAGAATTTGTGAGAGAGTTTGAGGATATAGTCGTTTAATTTGAGAAAGGATAGGTCTGAATGGATATTTTCATTAGGAATGTACCAATCACAAGCTGTTGGTATCAGTTCTGAAGGATTTGAGGTCTGTAGAGGTGAGTTTTTGCAGCAGCGTCCCAGAACCTACATAAATACTAAATGTTTATCCGTCATTTTGTTTTTAGTTTCAGTGTTAGCATGAAAGACTTACAAATGTAACACAAACACCAATCTTGGCTCCATAGTTCTGTAAGTTGGCAGTACTGTTACAAATCATTGAAACAATGCCTAATAAGTGGCAACACACTATAGACAAGAAAAATGCTGCCTACACACACCAAAAAAAGAACAACGTTTACTGATCTGTGAAGGTACGAAATCTACTACTAAAAATACTTCCATTACCCTGTGTGTAATGCGAATGAAGCTCTAGTTAGGACAAGAATTGTACTTGTTCAATTTGAAACAAATTCGCAGATACATACACATAATACAAGAAGTAAATCAGATCTACGCATTATAAGCCACAATACAACTTTATTCACACATAGCTTTGAACATAAAGCAGTGTTATTATATAACAAACTACCCGATGGCATTAAAAGTATAACATCGGAAAGAAGGTTTAAACTGACTGTAAAATCATTTTTAAGAGAAGGTTGCTATTATTCAGTGGAAGAATACTTAAACCATGATCAACATATCAATGCTTCCTAAAATGATGTTTGTGCAACTTCGGAGGTGATACTTGTAATATTCAGAAAAGCTGTAAAAATATCCTACTAAAAGTAATGTCACAGACAACAAATGAGTTTCTAAGAAGTAAGATTAAATAATAAAGTAAATATTGATTTTTTTGGTAAAAATTATGTCTCTTACAGCCTAGTTCTTAAAAATGTAATGCATTAAACTATTATGTGACCTAAGTTGCATTATTCTTAATTACTATTTGTATTATTATTCTGTTAATTACTACTGCATTACTTTAATCACTATTGTATTATTTAACTACTATTGTATTATTTAATTACTATTGTATTATTCATAATTGTATTACTCATAAGAAATATATTATTCTTATGGGTACAAATTTGACAAAGCCATGAATATTGTATATTCCTAAGGTGAATAAAACTATCTATCTATTCAAATCTAGCAGCGAATGAAGGCCCGCTGGAATAGAGATTTCAGAAATGTGACTTCTGTAACCATTATTATGGTACTCGGTACTCGCATTATTATGAGGTGCCACGGTAGCTCAAAATGTGAAATGTGTAGTGTTTAACGCCCGCTTTTACTACATACGGCACCGCAGGCGGTGACACTGATGATGCATGAGATGAAGATGGAGCACCGGTGGAATGAGATGGCGGGGGAAACCGGAGGTCCCGGAGAAAACCCGCCCCAACGCCGTGATGTCCACCACAAATCTCACTTTCCGGTCGCCTGGGATCGAACCCGGGCCGCCTTGGTGAGAGCCAAACGGTCTAACCACTGAGCCACGGCGTGGCCCCGGTAGCTCATCTTTACCAGGCCTCACTCCCAATAATTACCGCGTGCTTTGACCATCAACCGGGAGGAAATACATTTCGTGAAGAAATGCGTTGCTGCCAGTTCATATCGTACCTCTAACAAATACGCTTTAGAGCCAATATTTGAAAGCTCGCCCACTTAACATTGCGAGCAGTATGAAAATGAAACCTTCTGCCCTCTAGCGGCACGAAATGTACTGGTTCACGGGGGCACACGTCGATATATATGAATGTAGCAAATGGTTACTGACATAAATACAAGAACAGGAACGGGTTACATTCACTACTCTGTATCCAGTGCCGAGACGTACAATGAAGCGCTCAAAGCGCCACTTACCCAAGAATTTTAGAAGAAAAAGAAGAAATTTCATGGCAAACAATATATTATTTGCTCTGGATATATTTTCAAAATTTATTCACGAACATCCATGATGCTGCGTACAATTGGACAGCTGCTTAGATTAGAATGACCAGTTTCGCGAGCTCATTCAATACTGTATTTACGCATTGGTAACTTTGGGCACCATGCTTCGTGTGTTAACGGAAACAAGTGCGACTTTTCGATACTTAGGTAGCACTCACATGAAGTCTCTGTAGAGTGTAAAGAAAAGTTTATTTTTTGTTTTATATGACACTTTTAAATACAACCGTAAGCATATTTTGATAGCATTAGCAATAGTATTTTACGTAGACTGGTATTTAGTGGTCATAAATAGGAAATCCTTTTGAAGTTTAAAGTTATTAGCAAAAGCGTGTGAATTGTATACTTTCTCCATTTCAGACTAACAGTTCATGCGGTGTAGGTTAGGGAACGTCTGAGTGAAGAGGGGAAGCTTATAGTGTGAGCAGCGCCTACGTGTTACTGTACAATAGAAAGAGTACGTAAGAGTAGCCTTAGTTCTTTGAGTCATTATTCTCTCTTATTTTAATGAAAATTATTATTTGGAGCTTCCCTCGCTTTGACCTACGTGTGACTGTACAATAGAAAGAATACTGAAGAGTAGCCTTAGTTCTTTGAGTCATCATTCTCTCTTATTTTAATGAAAATTTTTATTTGGAGCTTCCCTCGCTTTGACCTACGTGTGGATGTGCAATAGAAAGAGTAGTAAAGAGTAGCCCTAGTTCTTTGAGTCATTATTCTCTCTTATTTTGATGAAAATTATAAGTTGGAGCTTCCCTCGCTTTGACCTACGTGTGACTGTACAATAGAAAGAATACTGAAGAGTAGCCTTAGTTCTTTGAGTCATCATTCTCTCTTATTTTAATGAAAAATTTGATTTGGAGCTTCCCTCGCTTTGACCTACGTGTGGCTGTACAATAGAAAGAGTAGTAAAGAGTAGCCCTAGTTCTTTGAGTCATTATTCTCTCTTATTTTAATGAAAATTATTATTTGGAGCTTCCCTCACTTAGAAAGTCACGCCTCGTTACTGGACCTACATGTGGCTGTACAATAGGAAGAGTATTAAAGAGTAGCCTTAGTTCTTTGAGTCATTATTCTCTCTTATTTTAATGACAATTATTATTTGGAGCTTCCCCCGGTTTGAAAGTTACGCCTCGTTACTGGACCTACGTGTGACTGTACAATAGAAAGAGTACTGAAGAGTAGCCTTAGTTCTTTGAGTCATTATTCTCTCTTATTTTAATGACAATTATTATTTGGAGCTTCCCTCACTTTGAAAGTCACGCCTCGCTACTGGACCTACGTGTGACTGTACAATAGAAAGAGTACTAAAGAGTAGCCTTAGTTCTTTGAGTCATTATTCTCTCTTATTTTAATGACAATTATTATTTGGAGCTTCCCTCACTTTGAAAGTCACGCCTCGTTACTGGACCTACGTGTGACTGTACAATAGAAAGAGTACTGAAGAGTAGCCTTAGTTCTTTGAGTCATTATTCTCTCTTATTTTAATGACAGCTTCCCTCACTTTGAAAGTCACGCCTCGCTACTGGACCTACGTGTGACTGTACAATAGAAAGAGTACTAAAGAGTAGCCTTAGTTCTTTGAGTCATTATTCTCTCTTATTTTAATGACAATTATTATTTGGAGCTTCCCTCACTTTGAAAGTCCCGCTTCGTTACTGTTTATTACCAATTTACAGCCAAGTTTGATTTTCTGTCACTGTAAAACATAAACGCAGATGCACTTGTTGACTGCAAGTACAAAAACTGTCAGTACCTACGGAAAGAAAACGACCTTGTTTCTCTGACTGCAATATTGAAACAGCATGTTCCCCTTTGGTTCAAGTACACGCTTACTAAATGAGAACAGCTGATTCTTTAATTCCACCCTTCCCCTTCCTCACTTCCGTCGTCCACAATACGGAACACGCCAGCAGTCACTTGTTTGTTGTGCTACTTCATACGTCACTTGGAATGTAATTTAATTGCTTGTATGTGTCACTTTACACCGCACTTGGATCACAGATGTTGATCTTGCCTTGTTTCTGTTTCAAACTCCAGCAGGAAGCGTTCGTTCATCTTCACTCAACTATATTCATATCGGAATTACTAAACGATTACTTTGATCGATTTATAAAGAAATGTTAAGGAGATAAATAAACAATTGCAATAAAGGTTAAAATCACTGTATTATTAGTAGTACGAGCTAAGATTTTCCCATAGTGATGCAGTTTAGAAATAAGCAACACGTCTGTTGTAGTTTAGGTACGAGTATGTTTGCCAACTTGAATAGAGCGGGCTGTTTTAAACTTTAATTACAAATAAACTTAAGATATATCAAACATTTTTAAAGGCAGAAACTATGTGTTATGTTTTATTTTATCCACTTTCCACGGATTTTACGTTAAGTTTGTTTCTTTTTTCTTACCAAAGTTTTTCATTAAACGAAAACCTTTCTTTACTCTACTGACGGGAAGGGAGAGCACAAATTTTATTATATTTCATTAAGTTCAGGTCTACATATTTCTAAGAAATATGTTGTCAGTTGGTAAATCTAAATTTAAACAAAGAATACTAACGAAAGATAAACATGTCAAATGTTAATTGACGTAAAACATTAAAAAGACTGGATGTAAAACCAATCTCGTAGCTTACAAACTGAAAAATAAAGATATTTGAGCGTCCCGTTATCGAAACACAGGGAAATTATAAATAAAAGTAGGGACGATGCCGATAAACTCGGTACAGGTGGTAATACTGAGTACTGGAGAATTCAGTCGACAAGAACGTCAGCTGCCTTTAATCAGTTGTTCCAAGGTCCATACGTGAGGAATCTCACGTAGATAACATTATTTTAATTTTCTCTGCCAATTACCTTCAGCAGGTATTCCAACCCAAAAATCGGCAAGTCAATTGCATCTGAAGTACACATTTCAGTAACCCTAGCACAGGGTTATGAACGGTTCATATCGTGTCATGACCGTCTACCGCACTTTCGCATAATTGCAATATGTCGAACAGGTACATTTGTTTAACTTGGAACCTATCCACAGCTTGTGAGCCATCTATAGTATGAAAAGGTTCTAATATATTAAAAATAAGGTTCTAGAAAAAAGTCTGAGAACGCACGGACCTGTCAAGGATAGCCCAAAAGCGAAATTGTCCGAAGATGCTAAATTTAGTACAACAATGCCATTTTGAACAATTAGCTTCTGTAGGGGTAGTTTGTAGAACATTGAGGAGAGAAATTCCTGTACATTCAGGCACGTATTTAGAAGTCAATTTCCGGAGGGGGTCCAAAAATCTGCGTTGAATTATTTGCTTTTAATAAATAATTAATCAGGGATGTGCTTTATGTTAGTAAAAAATAAAAACACGTGTAATATAGTATATTCACATGACTTTCTCCACCCAAGCTTCTACAAATTGTTCTTAGAAAAGTTTATTTTTGTCTTGTTTCTTAGGTAAACTCTGTAGAAATTGAATGAAAAGGGGAATAGGAACTTAGAAGTTAAAAATTACATACCTTTAAGTAAATATCTAGGAATCTAATCAACAAATTAGAATACATAGGAATTGGTTAACTTTGCAATACATTATTGTAATTGACATTATTTGTGTATTTTGACGAGTTCTACAGCTGCTGTGCCGTTTATCTCTTAAATAACTTCATGTCTGCCTGACAGTGAATAGAGACGTTAAGATGAGAAGCTTGAATAAACTTTTCCGATTTATTTTAAACTAAGTTTTATTTCAAATATTTATTAAAGGTTTGAAATGATAATTCATTTGGGGGGTCCGAACCCCCTGGACGCCCCTCAAATACGTTCCTGTGTAAATTTGATATATCAAAGCAGTATGATCGTGACGGTAGATATGTCATTGACATTACTGACGATCCAGATGACCTACTAGGTACATCTCAACTTTTCCTCGTGACGCCTTCTTACCTGCCTCCATCCGAATAAGGAAAACTTCGCTCAGACTGGTGCAATTCTTCATGTGATAGAGGTCACAAAAACCCTCATATTAATTTCTCTGTAACTTTAGCATAAACGAGATGAAGATACAAGAGATATCAAGGAGGTTGAAACAAAAGCGGGTCGATGTCGGCCTGTTTTGAAACTCCGTTCTCTTTGCATGAAAACACGAAAAACAAATGAATGCGGAGAGTGCGTTTTACCTCAATAACAATCTAAATGGCTGACGCCACTAAACGGTTATTAGAAGCCAAATGATGTTTTATAAGGATCTATATTCTAATGTAGTAAGATTTTGACTACCTTTCAGAGTTCACCAGTTATACAAACATAATTCAGATTAAAGAGTACTTCCGTGGGCATTCGCAAAAAATACAAGGTGTGTATTTTATCTTCGTTTTAATCCAGAGAGCAAGAAGTTGTTTTGAGGAATTCAAAAATAAGAAAGCGTGTCCCATGTGAGAGGATTTATTTTCAATTTCTCTACTTCTTACTTAATAAAGATGGTTGGTAATAAGTTGCTGAAATATTGCATTCCATGCACAAATTTTGATTTATAGATTTCGGTAAAAATGTTTTGAGGTTACTGAACAATAAATGTATTTCTAGTAAAAGGTCCCCTGTGTGTATGTATGTGTGTATGTGTGCGTGTGCGTGCGCGTGCGCGCGCGCGTCTAGTGCTCTGGAGTTAAGAATGAAGTCATTCTCCTACTTGCTTCCCAGTATTTAGAGGTTAGGTCTTGATAGTGTTGTACAATGTTGCAAGTGTGCACAACACAAAATACAATTTGGAGAAGAAGTACTCTAGTTCCATATATGTTTTTGCTAGGCGTACTAGCAATTTTTTTTGCACACAGAGTGAAGACTGGCGCCCCCTCTAACGACCAGAGAGTTACCGAGCTGTCCCCGAAGGGCGCCCGGCGCCTCTGTGGGGCTTTCCATAGGGCAAGACCTAGAGACTAACAAGCCCTTACATCTGGTCCTATGGACACAAGACGGGATGAAAGTGGATACGCCACATAAGCGCGCCAACCCCAACGGGGAAGGCTACCTAACCTCGGTAGGGCCGCCTGGTGATCTAGCACACCTTCTACTAGCTATGCTGGCTAGTACGCGGGAATATATGGCTTCCCTCAACCCCGTCCGGAGACGTACCCGATGTTCCACGGGTATCGGGAACTACTGCCCCCTCGAGTCCAAGCCAATCCGATCAACTCCCAATCAGGGAGGGGCTCGAATGGGCCCGAGGTTCCTCTAGCAACTGTGGTAGGTCCGGTATTATAGAAGGCTTATCTAATAGTGTTTTTATTTCTCTACTTGCAATTTTTTCGATTAGTTTAGAAGGGTGGTCATCACTTATTTTGCTTTTTGTTGATTCATAAGAAAGAGCACTTGTCTCTCTGTGTCTAATTGTGCACACCTCTATTGCTAGGATATCATGCCTTTCATTCCTATGTATACCGCAATGGGCTGGAATTCACTGTAGCAAGTTTACCAGGTTTTTGGATACCGTGAATCATATATCGTATTTCCAAAATGTTAACTTTTGGGTAAGAAGTTACTATAGCTTGCATTGCTGCTTTAGAGTCCGATAAAATAACAAAACTTTTTCATTTATGCAGACAACTGAAAATATTCTGGGGTGATTGATAAATATCTAAAATTTTACCATCAAAATTTGTAGTATTCTTCCCAGCATGTTTATAAAAATGTAGATCTTGTTAAAACACAAATATTATACGAAATACATTTTTATAGACTTAATTATTTACGATTTTTTTGTTTACATTTGAAATGGTTATACTTTTCTGAAATAGGAAGTCATTCTTTATTTTCGTGGCCATGCAAAGAATATTAAATAATTTGTCATCGCATAGCATTAGGCTTTATCTGACTGCATCGTGCAATTGCATCAATTTAAACTTTATCTGGATAATTAACAAGAACTAGAAAGAGTATTGGAACAGTATGTCCAATTTGAGAGGATGTCAACAACGTGGAACATAATATTTGCTGTGTTCGATTCCGCAGGTGGCAGAAGAAGCTTGATATTTTCCCCTCCAGGCGACGAGATTGTCCGTGAACTCTGATTTAACGGTTTGACCTTATGAGTTAATTGATTCAGTATTCACGTTACCAACACAAGCTTCTGCTTCAGCTTGTGTTGCTAGCTTTTCGGCAGTTTCATTCACTCCAGCTTGTCTTATATCTTGATAAGGCATTCACGAGTAAGATACAGTAGTACCACGGGCTGCTGCTCAAGAGGCCATGAAGCAGTACTGGTTACTGGTTACGTAACATAAATAGCGATGCAATTTGCATTTCTTAAAGCATTCCCCATCCATCGACAGTCTGCATCTATTACACTGTTGCCAACGTTACCAAGTTACTCCAAACAGGGTAACATGTCTGAACGTACTCTTAATGCATCACATAAATCTATTTGTGGAGAAACAGCTGCATACGTGGCTGCGAATAACTAACTCAAACATCTAATGAACGACTTTCTGCCAAAGCTACTGAAGTTTCTTGAGATAGAATCTAAAGCAATTAGACATTTTGTTGTAAGACAAGATAAATACTCCAACTAGAATGGGTCCTCGATACTTGCAATATCTCGATACTCACGATACTTGCATGGTAGGGACATCGAACGATACTTCAAAAATTCGCTCGATACTTTTTCGATACTTTGGTGGTGATTCTGCAATTTTTATTTTATTTTAAAAATCACAAAATATTATTGCAAAGCCCGAGAAATTGTCAGGAATGTGGTAGCTGTATACAAGAAAATAATCGTGTGTCAACTGTCAGTTAACAGTTCACTACATATCTCACCTCCTCTTTCTAGTGTACTGCATTACTGCAGAAGTAGACTTGACCCCGAAACAGTGAAAATGCTAGTATTTTTGTACAAAAACTTATAAAAGTGGACTGTTTTGTTTTTAAATGTCTAATGTAGAGTTTAAAAATAAGAACACTGATGGTTTTAAGTTTTGTCTCATTAAATATGTACACCTATTTAATTTTATTGGCATTACACAGTTCTACCAACATTCTATTTTGTATTGAAGCTAGAAGTAGAAATGACGATATCGAGTATCGAGAAACTGATATCGACTCCGCTGAAAAAATTCGATGTCGAGATTTTGCCAAAAATATGCGTTTCACGAAAATCTTCTCATAAATCAAAATAATTTCAGGACTGTTTTATTTACTCAAATTTTTTCTAATAATTTTGATTAAAATAGCATATGTTTACAATATTTTCGCGACAAATGAAACAACAAATGTAGATCTTGTTAAAATAGAAATTATGTCAAATGTTTAGTGAGGGTCACCGTTTCTTAGTTATTCCTGGTTATTGGTTTAATTTTCCAATAATTTTCTACCTTTAACTGTTTTAGCTACGCGATCAACAAACACCGGCAAATGTTTAATTTTCAGTATTACGACTACTGTCGCAACGCATAGCCGAGCGATGGTTTTTATAAGGGAAGTGAAGACTGCGAAGCGACGCAAGCGATCTAAATGATATACGTTCGAAATGTAGGTATCATGTCTCACAAACGGCGGTGTTCCGAGAATTGAACCCGGAGTTCAGGAATATGGGCCACAGACGAAACCGCCTGAGCCATCCCGCTCGGTAAGATGATCTTGTTTGGTATTAACGAAAACGTCTCAGAAAGGGGAGTTCCGCGTTGTATGGTGACCCAACGCGGTTCTACTGTGAGCTACGACCCTCTATAGGAACAGATGAGGTGAAAGGAAACAGGCCGGCAGAAGGCGGTACCTGAGCAAGCCACGGACGTGCAACAGTTCCACATGTGCTTCTGTTTCAACTTTATTTCGTTCCAATACAAAATAGTCATTTTCTCAAACAGAGTCATTGTTTTCTTTATCCTTCTTTCTCTTTCTTTCGCTCATGCAAAAAGAATAAACTTTCAAAGCGATCTGATAGCGGTCAGCTCTTACTACAACTTATACTCATGTTATCGACATGGAAATATATAATAAAACCATTTATACAAATGTCTTTCTCGATTAAGGTAAATTAGATAGAAGAATAAGTTTTTGTAAAAATAAATACGTTTAGGAAGTGATATGGGTGCCGCACATCAGATTTGTTATTGTGTTATGCAGTCATACGTAGTAATTATCAAATGAGAATAAACGTCCAGTCAGAAATACGTAGCTACAACTGCCTTTAATTTGGGTCGCACTACTCTGTTAGCTGGTGCAACATGAACCCAGAGCGACACATGCTTTAGTAAATCCTGGACTACTCAGGTTTCTTGTTCTCGGCCTTGAGTGTCAGTATATATTGGTTGCGCAAACCAAGCCCACCGTGACTCCTGCCAAGTTGCTAACGGTGAGCAAATAACAGCCGTCATGGTGATTTGAAAACTGCACGTAGCAATATCTTTCTCTACAAAAGCTGTTTCTTTTACTGCAGAGAAACCTGTAACCAATAGCTATATCACATTTACAAACAGAATAGCGATAGGCATTTGTTTAACAACTGAACGTTATGTGTTGCTCTTAACATTATATACTCTCTGCAAGACATTTGAATATCGACAGGAATGACTTAAGTATTGAAACATTCGAGCAGCAATAAAAATACACCGACAGAAAAGGTTAGATTATTTCGTGAGTAGGTGTGATTCCGAAACAAGACCTACGAACAAAATAAAATCCTTTTAGCCCGTACATCATACACTATTTTAGACAGTCCTGAATATTTATAATTATATTATAAATCACATATAAATATATGATATTGTTTTACCTTTCTCACGGTCATGATATTCATTTGTCTTGCGTGCTGACAACATGACTTTTATAAAACTACAACATTCTACATATGGGAGGCAGTACATTAATAAAACGATGAAAATAACGTAACAAAAATTTAATTATCAATCATTCATTTAAACCTTTAACACGTCGTCAACTACTAAAACGCCCACTTTTACTATCCACTGTCTCCAAAAAATGTGGGCTGATATAATAGGTTGCTCGTGTGTTCTAGAACAAAGGCGGCAGCTCGAGAGATAATGCTCTTGTGATATGAACCTGTAGCCTTTAGTAACACAAAGGAGGAACCATTATTATTATACGGGACAAGTTCCACTTGCGGGAGTTAACCACTTTCATCCCGGCTTTGCACTTATCTATCCTCACAAAGACTCAGTGTTGCCAACTTGTGTTAGCGACGCTCGTTTACCGTCTAATAACAGTGTAACGCTGCGAAATGTCGATGTCTTTGCCGCTTAATTCTCGGATATATCGTGGCAAGTGCATGCGTTGTGGAACAATGAAATGGGCAAGAGTTTCATCTGTAATTAAAATAGCAGCACTATTTAAATGTCTGAGGAATCAACAATAACCACAAACTAAGCATTTACAAGGCAGACTGTCGTATAAAGACATACTTTTTAATAGATTGCTTACTAACTTGTTCGAGAATACTTTGAAAATAATATCTAATCTTAATTAAGTCCAATTTTTATATACTTTACTTTATTGTCACTACTTTTTAATTGTGTCATATTTTATCAGTTCATAATTATTATTAATATTGTATTTTACCAACGATATTAGTTGTGTTCCATTCTCTTTATTTTGTATGTTTTATCAACAGTTTTAAGTTTATGTTGTCAGTTTTTACTAAGCATGTATTTATACTCAAATTGGTTATATTTTGTGTGACTAAGAAATTTAATTTTACCTTATCACGTTGTATATTGTAAACCGTCTTCTGACATTGTCTATTGTTGTAATAGCTTAATGACATCCCACCCTAATGTGGTTCGGGTACAGTCCCACCGCGAGACCTGGGTTCGGAGACGGAGACCGCGCTACCGGAGAAGGAATTGGTTTACTCAGAACAGATCATCGTGCCATGCAGCGCCGAGACACCGAGATTATGTGAAATGATAATGGAGATGAAATGGAGGGACAGGAAATCGGAGGATATAATTAACCTACCCAGTATTCACCTGGCGACCCGGAAAAAAACGAAAAAACCATGGGTAAAGTAGATCGGCCACAGGAATCAAACCCGGACCTCCCGAATGTGGGCCACAGACGAAACAGCTCGGTTGCTTAACCCTCAGAAGTTCTTAAGTGACGATATTGGGTCTGTCGTTTTAAGTAGTCCAGAACTGAATCCGCGACCTTGGAATTAGCAGACCAGCTGGTAACCAAATGACAGTATCTAACAGCTTTAGTTAAGTATAGTTTGTAGTAGAGTGTGCGAGTGTAACGGGTTGTCAAAGTGAGGACAAACACTTTGTGTAGTGAGATAATAGAGTGGCAACTTGTATCAGTAATTAAGTGACACGTGAACCATCCGGTATAAGGAGAGTTCATTGACAGAACGGACTGTGTTCCCTGCATACTTATTGCATACCGGCGGCCCACCTGGATGTATTAGCCTTTACTTTCATAACCAATCATCCTTCGTTTGCAGAAACAGCTTCATGTGAGATTCATTACACGTTGCCTTCTTGAATCTAGAAGGAAGACAGGAAAACAAAACACTATTGACACGCTATTGCTGGCTTTGAAATTCCGTGATATTGCGAAAAACAACTGAATACTAATACGATTTGTTACATTAATAACACTGTGTGGAGACATTCTTCAATAAATACTCTTAGAAAAGCTTATTACTCTATTTACTTCATGTTCATAAACATCCGTACAAATGATTTTACTGCATGTGCAAGTAGAACAGAGTCGAGTTCAAGCGAAAGTCAAATCTTTTACTGCACTGCTAGTTCATATGTTATGAATTTTCATTCTCTTCGCATAGTCAGCAGAGAGAAAACATGAGTAACCACTTCCCCATCGAGAAAACTACAGCTATTTAAAAATTCAAATAAAAAAAAAAAAAGAATATCTCAGAAATGTTAACCTCACAAAATAAATGTATTTGACATAAACTATATTTTAACGAACCCTACACTTTTTGTAGAGTAAAATTTTGTCTATCTTTTTAGCAGCAGCAAGGTGTGACTTTCAAAGCGAACGAAGCTCTAAATAATAATTTTCATTAAAACAAGAGAGAATAATGACTCAAAGAAGTAAGGCTGCTCTTCAGTACTCTTTCTACTGTACAGTCACACGTAGGTCCAATGTCGAGACGTGACTTTCAAAGTGAGGGAAGCTCCAAATAATAATTTTAATTAAAATAAGAGAGAATAATGACACAAAGAACTAAGGCTACTCTTCAGTACTCTTTCTGTTGTACAGTCACACGTAGGCCCTGCTCACACTACAAGCTTCCCCTCTCCACTCAGACGCTCCCTGGGCCACACCGCATGAACTGTTAGTCTAAAATGGAGAGTGTATGCATTTACACATTTTTGCTAATATCTTAAAACTTAACAAGAATTTTCTATTTGTGGTCAGTAAATACTATTTATTAAGTAAAATACTATTGCCAATGCTATTGAAGTATACTTGCAGTTAAGTCACACCAGGCCACGCCTCCTCTACTTACTATATTAGTAAATATACACCTGAAAGATGACAGAGAAACAGACTTAAAGGAAAAGTAATGGAAAGGACATGGTAGAATCTCAGGATACACTTATCCACCAAAGTTCAGAATGGACGGTCGACAGGAACCTAACCTAGGACTTCCCGAACGCTATCGCAGGTTCATCTCGCTCTAAAAATAAAGTTTTGTAATGTTAGTTTGTATTAAAGTGGGTCGAGAAAGTCCACGCCTATAAGGTAGTGATCATCAGAATCACTTTGTAGCCGCTTCGACCTTCAACTTTGTACTCTAAACTTCAGGGTTGTTTCATTAAGATAACCGTTTTTGGACACCTCGCTTCAAAGATCAGACTAATAAAGGTGCAAAAGGCATACAGTCATCTGACGTTCCGGACCAGTAATGACGTCATACATGCTCGATGTCGTCTGTTTTACATTTACCTATAAACATTGTACCCAAAACTTCATTATCGAAATTTCATCGCATAATGAACATCATTAAAAAAAATCTCATATGTGACACACACACCATTTTCCCTACTCCTTGAAGCCGTTATTTATGGTTGGCACCAAACAAAACTTGTTTTAAATTTTTAAAGGTGTGTTGAGAATTTAAAAAAAAAAAAAAAAAAGATTAAAATAATTGTACGTATAATGAAGTACAATTACTGAAGGAAGATAATCAAAAGAAACACATTTAGAGACAAAAAATGTATATATAACTAATTATTGAGATGTTACTATAGTGACAGAATAAACATTCGGAAGACGCTGTAGAAATCTTCTGTCTCAGCGGGAAAGACGTATTTCGGAGAAGGTTCTGTAAAGTTGTATTTTTGTGTCTGTGAAGTAAATAATAATACAAGTGTTATCATTTCACTAATTTACAGAAACAAAACCATCGATCCGAGATGAGTTCCAGCAGATTAATCTTTCATGTTCGCAGTTCAGCTGGAGAAAAGTTAAGGTTCATTATTACACTGTTGTATATTACAAAATGGTTGCAACACAGCACAACATGGCACAAATCGAGAAATATGATATTAAATATATGCAAAGTACAACGCGCCAAATTGTAAAACGCAAAATTATTGTGACATGTGGGTTCGCAGAAATTCAAACTGTTTTTTACTTCACTGTTTGTACACCCCTTTGCAGCAAGATGACGTAACATAAACAAAAGAGTTCACTTTCAAGTCACAGCTGCACGTACACGATCATCAACTCCAATTACAACTGACCCGATAAACTTAGCCACGGCTTCTTTTATATCTCCACTCATTGTTACAGAAATTAGTGGAATGTTCTCTAACAATCAAGACGACACCAGAAGAAAGACGAACCTTCCAGTCATGTCTCTTTCTTTCTCTGTTTGGGCAAGCATTTATCTCCGCGCTATCTGTCTCTTTGCGCACGCCAGCCGCGCCCGTCGAAACAATGCTCGCGACATTATATTATATGTACAGACCATTCGTACAAACAGTTGTTCCTCTTTCCACTTCATGCTAAGATAAGCATAATCTTATTGTTAATTTCTAAGACATGCAAGGGAATATGGGAATACAGTAGGCAACGAAGTATATAATGAAGTTTTCTCGACACTAATGTGAAGTATATATAAAAATATTAAAATATTATATTTTGTAAAAGAGTGAATAATGAGGTCAGGTTGATCTGCTGGCCTAAACAAAAGCTATCGCACCCGCTGTATATCGCACAGAATGTACCCAATATCCATTCCTAAGATGCGTATGCGATATCCACGTATTTTCGAGTTCGATTTTCGATAAGAGCCTCGAGTTCCGTTCGGAAACACTAGAGGGCTTGCGGTTATCGTTCTGCAGCTGTTCTGTTCAATGGAAGAAAGAGCTCTCTTGTCTTATCTACGTTCATTTCAGTGTTAATGTGATCACCAGAGCCTAGATTTTGATCTCCAAAATATTTGAGAAACACAAGGTGTGTGCAAACAGGACAACTCCATATATAACTAAAGCTATTAACAGTTTAAAAATTAATTAGTTTCATAATTAAGTAAATTCTAAACTATAAGCACTTTTTATTCAAGGAGTCTCCAAACTCACATTTGACATGTGAATGTACACCAGAACGTTTTATAACAGAAAACAACGAAAATGTTTACACGTTTGTCTTTCTTCTTATGGGACGAGCTCACAACCTTTGACTTGCATTAATTTTCATACGCAATTGTAATATTTGGGACATTTATGAATTTTTGCTTATTGAGACTTACTGCTGAAAGAAATGAGAACGGCTTTCTTTCGGGTGACCTAATATCACGTGAGTTTTAATGTACAAAAATAGCTTTGTGTATGTTTGTGTCATTACAGCTTATTTTTCATAAAGCAGAAATAATTACATCGTTTATTCTAACATTTGGGTAAAACAAAGAAAGACAACAAAACATTTGAGAACTGGTTTTTGCGTTATTTGAAGCCGTTAGTAGAAGGCCCACGTCATTAGAGGACATAGTTCTACTTTCTACCAAAACAAAGTTTACAGACTTCCGTTGTCGATCAGGACTGAAGTTGACAGGAGATTTCCTTCGCCAAGTGCCACGAACAAAAACAAGCTTTCGTCGAGATCACAAACCCCATCTTGGTGCAATACAAAAGGGCAGGTAGCTGTGCCCTAAGGGATTTCCAATAACAAACAAAGAAAGGGGCCAAAGATAAATGGCGTTAAATGAAAATGGCCAAGATTTCCGTTTTGAAATGTAGTTCTTAAGCTGTACTGTCACTGCTTACATGAAAATTACTTTCTATTGTATATTTCGTACTAAAACTGTAGGTGGAGAATGAATATTGGGAATACGAGGTCAATACTTGAAAAATCCGTAAAAAGAAATAATAAATCAAAATTGTTTTTCTATATTTTATTGGACATTAAGAAAAAATAATGAATTATATCCAAACTGTATGGGCAAAGCCTCCTTATCCAGTCTTTTGTTAATAAATTAATTAAAGTAAGACATGCCTTGGTAGTTAGGTTATTTGTTTATGTAATCAAACTCAATCTTTCGATTTTTTATGTTTATTATAAAGTAGTAAAAATGACGAACATTCCAATTTAAGAAGCTGTGGCTATAAATTACAAATGACTAACACGATTTTTCATTACGTAGAAATTGAAGCTAGTTATAGTGAAGCAGATGTAACTATTTGTAACAAACAAACAAAACTTCGCTTATCTTAAGGAAATGATGCCAATTTTTCTTATTAGTTGAAGTTGAAATCGATTTCACGAACAAAGTTAATATGTTACTGTGTTTTTTCAGTATTACCAAAATCTGAAAAGGAAACAAAAACAGAATCAACTGCTCGTATTTCAAAATTCATTACGTGAAGTTTATTTTATAAGAAAAATTGACAACATTTTCTTAAGTGAAGCTTTTTGTTACAAATAATTATATTTGTATAAGATTTTTCTTGTTCATGAACAATCGGTGGTCCATCTCATGAAGCATCTACTAGCGTTGTTTAGTGTTAGCAGGAACATATCATCCTGCTATATACCGCCGACACTCCCGCCGACATTTCTACCCTGAAAGAGACCACCAGATGAGAGATGATGTGAAATGATAATAGAGGGACATGAAATTTGGGAGATATAATCTAAGCAGCATTTGCCTGACCTACAGGTAGATCGGCCACAGGAATTGAAATCGGACCGCCCGAATGCGGGCCACTGAACCATCCCGCTTTGTGGTTTCCTAAGCTACTGTGGTTGGACTTTCCCGTCCAGATCCGTGCTACTGTCATATGTATTTATAACAACCGTGGAATTATGATTTGCTCCCACAAACAAGGAAATCACATCTACTTCTAGGAAACCACACTTTTCCTGACAAACTCTTCCATTAATTATGTATATAGAACCTTAGTCTTTAGTCCTAGAAAGAATATCCATTTAACATCTAAGGTTAAACTGGGGCTTTACGTTTGGCAAAAAAATCATTTTCACTCATTTTACTCCTTGGGTTTGTTTAGTTTGGATTTTCTAATTAAATATTAATATTGTGACTTTGTGGGTTCGTAGAATTTAAAGTTCAAGTTGCAGAACTTCAAAACGTTCTTTATTTGCGTAGTACACTTTGTACACCTGCAGAATTATGTCACATAAACAATTACAATCTTCCAAGGTCGTTGACTCACTTTCAAAACACGCCAGTTGTAATTACAACCCTGGTTACGACTCTTTTATGACTACTCGCTGGCATGTCGCGATCACTTTATATATATATATATAATCTCCATTGATAATTCGAGACTGTTCTGTAACAAACAAGATATCGAATGTTCTGTAAGATGTCACCAAACAAAACACGAACGTTCCAGACGTCTAACTCTATCTGTGTCGGCAAGTCTTTGCTATCTTTATATGTTTTTGCAGGCTCTTTATCTCCACACTGCGCTATCTGTTATCGCTCCGCGCCGAGTCTTCCTCAGAGGTCCTATTTATTCTGGATGAGTTTTGCATAACTGGTAAACCGTAACACATAAAAAGTAGAGCTTACGCCTTATACCTGAAACATGAACGTCACGTAGTTCTACGGACCCTGGACTCATTTCAAAATAGTTCACCCATTTCTACATAGTCCGATATGACTTACGTTAGACATTAATTTAAAAAAAAACGGTTTACGCTTCAAAATAATTATACTTTTTTTTTTCAAATAAAGAGCGACCAGCTTCACTATCGTTTTAGCCTATACCTGCCATTCTTAGTTTATATGGCGATGTAAACAAAGTGAGAAAATGTATTACTCCGCCAGCGACTGTAGCTGGAGGGAATATTCGTGCTATTTTACTCCCACGTGTCAAACGTGTGCGCTATCAACGAACTTCTATGCAAAGCTTTGTTTTTCCGTTTTCGATGTCTGAGTAGCTTAACTTTTACGTTAACTTTAAATACAAAAGTGTGTCGACTGTGTAATATATAATTTTCTTTTGTACGTTAAAGTGTCTGAATGCTTACAATACCAATTCAAATATTTGATTTCTTTACATAACCTCTCCTCACTTATTTTAAAATTGAGGTACGGGTCTTTCTATGGATTAACAGCGCTAAATTAACGCGGGTAGCCACTTAAGCAATTACTTATTTCTACTGGCATGCAATTGAAAAAAAAATTACGTACCTATTTGGAATCTTCTTAAATGACTTCCCCTTCCGAATTTTCCTTCGATAGTTCCTGCGCCACAAACAATGTATCTTCACGCTCAACAATTATATGTTTTTTTTTTTTTTTTTTTTTTTTCTGTTTCTGTTCACAAATCCGAAACCTATGTCGCGAAGAATGATGTAGAAGCTCTTTTTTGTAAAGCTTGGCAATTCTGGATTAATGTTTACTGCTTGAAGCACTTTCGTGATGGTTGGTGGCTCGTTTCTTTCAAAGAAACTATGCATCTTGTACGAACGAACAGCACTTTTAACAAGACTGTCTTCTTTTTCAGTGTTTTCCTGGAGTAGAAAGCCCGCTCGTTTCCACAACTTCACTTTAATACTTGGCGCTGAAACACCGCTTTATTCTGCTGACAAATTAAGTCCTCCATTGCTAAAGTCAGGTATTTTTCACACAACTTGCAAACCACGTTCAAATAATTTATTTTTCGCCATTTTTTAACGATTTCCCTTTGTGATGTTTACATATTGCACGGAAGTAGCCATTTTGTACAACTGATGTCTCATTTTCTTCTCTTTTAAACTGCGCAAGCGCAGCATGCACTCTGATTAGTACATTACAAATTACACTTACATATATCAAATACTATTAATTACTGTTTGATTGTTGCATTTAATGTGAAGTTGTTTATATATTTTGTATAAGATGCAAAAATAATATGCGAGCTATATTTTTCATCCGCGGAGAGATACAAGGCAAAACAGCCAATGATGTCGCACACGCCATTTAAATTAAGGACGGTACTGCGACCTGTCTTACTCTGTTGTACCTATTCCCCAAGTGAGGCATCCCCGGGAGGAAAGATGAGGAAAGAGGAGACAGAGGGCGGCCGACTGAAGGAGCCACGAAGTGCAGAGGGCAGGGTCCCTACACTTGCCCAGTTGGTAACTCTCCGGCAGGCCATACTACCAGCATCCCACCCACCCGGAGACCGTCCTGCCGGAGGAGGAAATGGCCATGCCACGCTGAGACACCCGCCAACACTTCTACTCTGAAAGAGACCAACATATGAGAGATGTGAAATGTTAATGGAGATGAAATGGAGGGACAGTTTAGCCCAGAGGTTCTACTCCCATTAGTCCTGAACCCGTAGGACCAAGACCCGAGCCTCTTAAAACCAGGGAGTTATCCGAGCTGTCCCAAAGGGCGCCCGGCGTCCTCCGTGGGGCTTTCCATAGGGCAAGACATAGAGACTAACAAGCCCCCCATCTGGTCCCATGGACTCAAGATGGGATGGAAGTGGATACGGCACTTACGCGCGTCAACACTCAAGGTGAAGACTACCGAATAACCTCGGTGGAGCCGCCTGGTGATCTAGCACACCTTCTACTAGCTTTGCAGGCTAGTACCTGGGAGAATTAATGGCTTCCCTCAACCCCGTCCGAAGACGTACCCGATTCCCACGGGTATCGGGAACACACTGCCCCCCTCGAGTCCAACCCAATCCGAACAACTCCGCGACTGGAGGGGCTCGGCAGTTCGGCCCGATGTTCCTCTAGTAACGTCAGAGGTACCACGAGTGCTAAGGGTCCGCAGCGCCCGCACTTTGGCAGCTGAAAGGGACGGATCCCTTCCCCTACGCGAGAAAGGGACAGGAACTTCGGGGAATGTAACAACGTACCCAGCATTCGCCTTGTGACCCGGAAAATCCCCGAAAAAACCAAGGACCAGTTAGGCCGGCCATGGGAATCCAACCCGGGCCACAGACGAAACTGCCTTAATTGTTGAATCTGATTTAAAAACTGGAACATCGCAGCCGCAACTGGAAACCAAGGAACTTCGCAGTTAATGGTTGTATACAACATTTGTAACAGAAATGTTACTTCCCAAATGTTCAGCTCTCCTTCGAGATGCAATAGCCTGGTCTTGGCTCCGATGCTCAAATTTTCCTTGGCTAGAATGCCGTCATTAAGTTTCAGCTTTAAGCCATCGGGTCCGTTCTTCGTTAATTTGGTGAAATTATCTGTTATTATAGACAGTTGTGGAAGAGAAGCGGTTACTTGGCTGCGAGCTATGCGAGTTGCCACGCTTTCTGTGAACATGCCGTTACTGCAAACTACGGAATTGGAAGCCAGAATTTCTAAACTCATTTTTACTTCCCCGAGTAACAGGAAGTACGCCAAGTATTGCATTCCACTTAAAATTCCACACCAAGGTTTCTGAGAAAAACGATGTGAACTTAGCCACTGAAAAAACTCCTACGTTCTATTTATAGACCGCTACATATATTATTTATTTACTTATTTGAAGTGAATTCTCCTTAGTTATTTTCACCATATATGTCATCACTTTAGTTCTCTGCCCGCCTCGGTAGCGTAGATTGTAGCATGTCTGCCTCACGTTCAAGAGGTCCCGAGTTCGAATCTCGGTCAGGGTGAGTTACCTGGATAAAGGTTTTTCCGGGGTTTCCCTTATCCTGCAAGAAGAATGTTGGGTAACCCTAAGCTCCATGGACCTCGGACTCATTTGAGCACCGTTTCACCAATTTTATTCAACGTCCGATATGACTTAACGTTGGAGGACGTAAATTGCACACAAAAAAAAACTGAAGTTATCTGATTATGTGAACACATTGTCGTCTCTTAAAAAAATTGCATATTGTGCAGTTTATTAATTTATACAGTAAGGTGATACCCGCAGCGTGTGCGGAAGTACATTATTGCATTGTCCTCCCAGCTTTCTGTAATAACAAACTGTTGATAAAACTTTGTATTACTGTATCACACAAAGAATCCGCAGCTGTTAGCAATTCTAATTCTGACAATAAAATCAAGACTGGGTGAGTAGAAAGGCAAACAGAATATATTGATAACATTCTATATGCTGAACTAAGATTAGGCGTTTCAGAAAAGATTTGGAAACGAAATTTGGGGATTAATGGGTTAAGTTCAAAAATACGACACAAAGACATTTTTTAAAAATATTTTTGTTATAACTTTTTCTTTACGTAGAAAATGTCATCCAATACCTTTTTTTTTATTTTCTCATAAACGATTTCAGTTAAAACTAGGGATGGGTCCTCGATACTTGCAAGGTATCGACATCGAACAATACTTCAGAAAAGTCACTCGATAGTTTTTAGATACTTCGGTGGTGATTCTCCAATTTTTATTTTATTTTAAAATCACAAAATATTACTGCTGCAAGTAGAACATAACAAAGTCCGAGAAATTGTCAGGAATGTGGTAGCTGTATACAAGAAAATAATCGTGTGTCAACTGTCACTTAACAGTTCACTACATATCTCAGCTCCTCTTTCTAGTGTACTGCATTACTGCAAAACAAATTCAACATTTACACAACTAAAACAATATTTGTGTATTCCACGTACAACAGTTTTCTCTGAAAGACTATTTAGTACAGCAGGACTCATATGTGACAGAAAAAGAAGTAGACTTGACCCCGAAACAGTGAAAATGCTAGTATTTTTGTACAAAAACTTATAAAAGTGAACTGTTTTGTTTTTAAATGTCTAATGTAGAATTTAAAAATAAGAACACTGATGATTTTAAGTTTTGTCTCATTAAATATGTGCATCTATTTAATTTTACTGTCATTACACAGTTCTACCAACATTCTATTTTGTATTGAAACTAGAGGTAGAAATGACGGTATCAAGTATCGAAGTATCGTGGAAAATATCATGTATTGGTATCGATCATCGAGAAAAACTGGTACCAACCCATCCCTAGTGAAATACCCCCGGGTTCGATTCCCGGTTGGAGGGGTTGGAATTTTTCTCCGACCAAGATAATTCCTCATCTTCCCCAGAGTCTGAAAATATGAATGAGAAGGCGAATGTGTGCGTGATCTAGTGATACAACGCAACGTTTACGAGTTAACATCCTCGATATGTTCTAAAGAAGAACGGCCGCCTGATATGAACACTGCAGATAAGGCAGGGTATAAATGAATATATATATATATATATATATATATATATATATATATATATATATATATATATATTCTTGCATGGCAAATAAAAAGTTCATCTTGAAGATTCATTTTGAATAAATTTATCAAATATTTTCGATCATAAAATCCAGAAAAAATTACTTCACAATAAAACTAAGATTTCGTTAAATCAAAATTTTGTTGCATAACTTCTCATCGAGAGGCAGGAGTGGATTGTTTTCAATTGTCCATGTTAAAACAAAAGAAGGTAGGGTAGATCCCCCTGTGCAGGTGTCTTCGGCATGATCTGAATGTTATAAGAGGAACACGTTGGTATGCAACATGATTATCCACCACAGTTCGATGTCTGCTTGCATCCATCTACAAGGTTACACGGCCAGGAGTGGATGGAGTGTCTGGTGCAAGTGGAGGGGATGCATCTGAGAACCTGTTTGTTCCCTTTATCGGTAGGTAACTTTGTGGCTTAACAAAGAATAACACCAAACGTTATATCACCCATTTATATTCCAATGAGAATCTATTAAGGGAGAAAAACTGTTTATTTGTATGGTACATAGAAAACAATTCATCCAATGTCAACAATTAAAACTTGACGCGGACCAGAGAACCTCAAAACGTGTGCATCCAGACGAATGCAATTCATTTTACCTACTCTACGTACGAATGTAATATATGATGAAGTTTTGGTAAATCCAAACGATAAAAGCAAATTCCTCGGAAAGAATTAATGCCACAAACTATTCTTTGGTAGCGTAAAGTGATATCAGCTTGGTTGTTTCTTTTATGTTTCATAAGTTTTAAGAGATGGACAGACTATGAAGAGATTGGACACGCTATTTCAATATAGACTTTCATGTATTAGTTTTTTGTTTCATTATTATTATTATTATTATTATTATTATTATTATTATTATTATTATTATTATTATTATTATTATTATTATTATTATTATTATTATTATTATTATTATTATTATTATTATTTTTTTTTTTTTTTTTTTTTTTATTTATTTATTTCTGATCTCTACATGCTCCACTACATAAGTAGTACTACATGCTTTTCACTCTTTTTGTGATTTTTGTATACATTTTTCCAGTTTTTATGTGAACCATTTAGTTTTTTTTTTTTTTTTTTTTTTTGCTTGTATTACACATTAATGCCTTTTAGTACTTGAAAGTCTATAGAGTTTACAAATTTTGTAAATGATTTTAAATGTCTTTTAATTAGTATTGACTTGTGTGTTGGCCAGTTATCAGTTCTTAGAACACTATGTTTTAGAGTTTCTCTTGCACTATTCACCACACTGCACTCGAATATTATGTGATCCACCGTTTGGGCTCCTCTCCTGCATGAACACTCAGGGCTGCTAACGATCTTGAGTCTGTTGAGATAAGTGTTGATATTTCCGTGTCCTGTAAGTATTGTTGTCATGTTTGGTGTTAGGTAGAACCTGTTTGTGAGTCTGCTTTCCACTGTTGGGAAGAATTCCTTTGTGGTTGTACCTTTTGTGCTCTGTTCCCATTTCTGCTGCCATTTGTTTTTTGTTGATTTCCGAAGAATTTGTTTTATTGCGGTGATCGGTAATTTGTTGTAGTATATTTCCTTAGTTTTTGCTGCATTCTTTGCCAGTCTGTCAGCCACTTCATTACCCTCTATTCCAATATGAGCCTTTACCCATTTGAATTGTATTTTCCAATCTTTTGCTCTTAGTATTGCTGTAGTTCTTCGTATTTTCTCTGTTAGGTTATTGTGATTATTGTAATCGTCTATGGAGTCAATTGTTATTCTGCTGTCTGTGTGTATGGTTACTGTTTTGTTATCTGTGTCTTCAGTGTCCGTCGTTTCTAATAATTCCAGCGCTTTTGCAATTGCCAGTTGCTCTGCCTGATTATTTGAGCATCTTTCATTGAGTTTGTATTTTTTTTTGGTTTATCAGTTGGTTTTGTCTGTATATGGCTACTCCTGCTCCCACTCCTACGTCACTTTTGCTTCCATCTGTATATATTTGCCACACTGTATTTTCATTGTTTCCTATTTCTGGTTCTTTTGTGCCTTGAAAGTCAGCTGGGTGGAGCCAATTCTTGGGGTTTTCCGGGCGGTCTATTTGGTATTCAGTGTTGGTTTTTCCTGTTTTTACGTTATATAGTTCAGCCACCTCTCTTGCCTTTATTATTATTATTATTATTATTATTATTATTATTATTATTATTATTATTATTATTATTATTATTATTATTATTATTATTATTATTATTATTATTATTATTATTATTATTATTATTATTATTATTATTATTATTATTATTATTATTATTATTATTATTATTATTATTATTATTATTATTATTATTATTATTATTATTATTATTATTATTATTATTATTATTATTATTATTATTATTATTATTATTATTTTGTAATTTACGTCCTCCAACGTCAAATCATATCGGACGATGAATGATGCTCAAATGAGCCCACGATCCATAGAGCTTAGAGTTGCCCGACATTCGTCTTTCAGGATAAGGGAAAACCCCGGCAAAAACCTTATCCAGATAACCCACCCTGACCGAAATTCGAACTCGGGACCTCTTGAACGTGAGGCAGACATGCTACCATCTGCGCTACCGAGGCGGGCGTATTTCATTAATATTGAAAAGTTTATATAGGCGACATTGCATTTCGTGTTCCCTTTTTGTTGGTTTGTTTATATTGTTTTTTTTTTTATAATTAAGTTCACACTCATGTTCATCCTGTCATTTCCAGATATTAGGAATGATGGGGAATAACGTCGACTGAAGAGATGCTTCCAGCCCGGAATCGAACCCGGGACCTCTAGATTGATAATCACTAGAACCAAAACGTATACTTTGATCAAAATTGTTAAGAACCATTATGGAGAAAGTAAAAATTACGGAACATTCATAGTGTGGGTATATCGTGTCCGCCTAACATTCAAGAGCTACATAGTTCGAGTCGCGATTGGGACGAATTAACTGGGTAAGGTTTTTCCCGGGGTTTGCCCTTATCCTGAGATACGAATATCGGATAGCTCTAAGGTCTATGGCTCCTGAACCCATTTTAGCATTGTCGTCCGATATGAGCCAAACAAAACGAAAGAAAAACCAGAAACAAACAAAAAACTTCATGTTATGGAAATAATTGCGTAACTTTAAACTAGCTTCACTTTTTGGATAGAGTCAAACTGAAGAATTCAATGCCACGGTCGGGATTTGAACCACGGAGCTCGTAGTTTCATCCAGTCGCTCTTTCTCATTGAGTTACCATGGCCAACGTGCCGTCCTGACATTAAATTCTCCATCTGACTCATATATTTCTCCAGTAGACCACAAGGGGCTCTCGCATTCGAGATACACCGTTTGTGGCGACTTACTATCGTAAGTACCTGAGTCCCAGGCTTCATCATTTAACTCTATTATTTTAGCTAACTGATGGAAATTAATCATTCCTTCACACTAGCCGTGTATAGGCTAAGGTTTTTGATAGAGTCAACATGAAATATTCAATTCCATGGCTTCACTTCGCTTCTTTTATTTTTCTGAACCAAACATCTGTTTATGTTTTCATAGCACGCATAATCACAAAAATTTATGAAAATCATTAAAGTTCGTTCAAAGAAAAACTACACACCGATCTATTATCTTCAGGAATATGTCACTACTGACTTATGAAGTATAAAGTTACAAATCGAACGACACTATGACTTTCAGGCGTTACTCCCATACTTATTAAAACAGAAAATGGAGTCATAATTTCACAATATAATCCTGATTTGTGGCACTGTATAAGAGAACGCCTACGTTCCTCTCAGCTTTTGTGGGTCATGCAGTCATTACCGTTTACATATGCAAATTGCTCTCGGCTCCATTCCTCTCTAGTTTGACGAAAACGAGACAATGTTCATTAATTATTCATCAGGCTTCTCATCGTGCGGTCTCTTCTTAAAGAAATACACACTTTGTTATTGCCAGCACTTGTTTATAAGACAAGCTGAACTCATGAGGAGGAAAACAACTGGTGGATCACAATTCAATTGTCTACTCATACAGACCTCAAACGGTATAGAAAAGGAAACGCCTGTGAGCACGAGGCGGCACACAAGCCTGAGGGATACCAGCCATTAGCTGCATCTAGGCCCAAGTAGACGGGCAGATATACGCTATCTTCACGCCGCAGTAACAGTACTTTGGTGTAAACACGCGTTTTAAGATGATCTCAACCCAAATAAATGTTTTAGCTCCCACGAATGTTATGAAAAAAGAAACTAAAAGAACAAACGTCGGATAAATATAAATTTTAATGTATTTTAAATTCGAGACAAACTCTGTTGAATCACAAATCAAGTTCTATCACTAAACTGGTCTTTACCTTAGAAAAATTGTTTTATGAATATCCTTCTTATGATTTTGATTCATATATCTGAGATTTAAAGTGAATGCCCAGAGAAGTCCTCTTCATGTTGATTGAATTCTGTATACGTAGCCATAACTAATTAAGATGAAATTAAGTTTCATAAGAAGGGGGAAAAAAGTCAAATTCAAGAATTACCGCTGGTGACATTTTGAAATATTATTTCTTTTAAATTGTCTACAAATTCCCTATCTTTCGCGATAAGGGTAATCCCAGAAAAAATGCAAATAATTCAACCTGACCGAGATTTAAACTCGTGTGAGGCAGACACACTATCATACTCTGTTACAACGTGACTACGTTGTTTCTCTCCTATTATTGGCTAATGATGTCAAACAAGCCGTGTACAATACAAGGATAAGCGATGTAAACATTTTATCCAGATAGTTGATCGTGAGAATCCTGTCATCTATTTGCTGATAAGATTTTACATACATTCCAGATGTGTTAAGTCGGTTACGAATAGATAATTGTAAAGTTGTAGTTTAACAATATAAATTAACCTGCTAAAGTAACACTTTAACATCAAGGATGGATAAAATTTCACTTTAACTACTGTATCAATAAAATACAATCACTAGGTCTACATTTCTTGTAGTGTTAACATTTAGTAATGCTACAACTTGTATTCGTTCAGTAATTAACAAATCTTTTGCTATATGTTCACATTCTACTGACAATACATTCGTCAATGTAGCTTTCTGAAATAGAAACGACTAGCCAACATCGATTGGTATTAGTCAACAGCCGGCCTTGGTCTAAATAACTCTATATTCCACAATATAACATTACAAATAATTTTACTATTTTATTATAGTTTAATTAAAAATTAATAAGACTTTAATGATTAGGGTAAGTGTTGGATAAAATACTGTATGGTATAAGACTTATTTATACACTCGCGGAAATTAACAAACCTTCCGCTCATCGATTCACTACCACCATGACTATTATTTTACAGTTATTATAATGTAAATGTGACAGTTATGTAGGAATATATTAAGATAAATGAGAGCTGTGAAGAGAGAGTGGCGATACTTGGAGCTGACTGTACAGGTTTATGGTCGAACAGGTACAGAGGTATGTTGTCTGCAGGTAAGGTCGTGAAGAGGGGGAGTTGACTTCTTGGTCCAGCTTCTCTCTCCTCCTGGCTTGGCGTCACATGCACAACGGACATCTCACAATGGTTAATGTCTGTGTACAATAAGATTACCTATGTCTGTTTGGATTTGGTAAACTCATTCAGAATGGGGGCGAAATTGACAGGAAATTCAACATGTACGTTAAACAAGTCATTCAACGAAATATATATAAAAGCAATGCATGTATGTAAATAGGATGCCTTGGGAGGGAGGACTTTTGTGCAAGTTTTAGTGTTGTAGTCCCAAATGTTTCGTGATGTTTACACACACAATCTTTTCTAAAATGTTTTTTCCACGTTCAGTACACTTCAAATAGTAATTTTCTCATTTCTCATTTATTTCTCATTTTTCCTTTTACATCATCAAGTGGAAGTACAAAATCAAGATTACAATTATAAAATCCATACTGGAAAACGCCATAAATCCCTAAATCCTGAAAATCCTACCATGTTACTTGCCATTGAATAATTATTCGGTCCCCATACAGCTAACCCTAGGTTTTTGTGTATTGGAGACCCTCTACTCCTTTTAACACATTTTGCCATTTCATCTATCCTAATCTACATTTTTCTCTTAATTGTTCTTAGCCATTTCTCTCTAACTTTCCCTAAATAATTCTCTATATTTCTCCTGTTCTTTTCCCCTTTTACTGACAACATTTTTCTGATTACTTCTTCGCCCCCCCCCCCAAATTGTCCCATTTACGTAGCCATATCTTACGTCAAATAGTATATTGCGTACAAAGCACTGTAAATGACACAGATCGAGAATGTATATTAATAAGCAGCTTATAGTTCGTGGTTAGCAAATTACTTTCTCCAATACTTGAAAAAACCATAAAGAGCAATAAATCAAAATCGCTTTTGTATATTTTATTAGGCATTAAGAAAAGACAATCAATTCAAATGTGAACAAATGAAAAGCTACCTCTAAATTACATGGGCAAAGCCATCTTATATACTCTTTTGTTAATAAATTAATTGAAGTAACACATGTCTTGCTTGGTTGTTTATGTAGCGGAATTGAATCTTTCGATTTTTATGATTACGATAAAGTAGTAAAATTTTATAAAACTGAGCGACGTTAGTGTATCTAGCATGTGCATCATTTCTACCACTTGCTAAAGATTCATTAATAACCCATTGCTGTTAGTATACTATTTAGAAAGATAAAAGACATGGCAATTATAAAATATCTCAAACTGATTCAAAGTTACTTTTTTATTTACGTCCTCCAACGTTAAGTCATACTGGACGATAAATGAAATGGGTGAAATGATGCTCAAATGTCTTCAGGGTCCATGGAGCCTTGTTCTGATTATGTGTACGCATTTGTTTTATACTGTGCATATGTTGAATGCACCTTTCATACAAGCTTCTTGTTCTTGTTACACTCTGGGAAACTCAGTCGGGTCAAAAGAACGTTAATTGAAGAGTTGGTATAGAAAAGGATGCAAGTGCCAAAACGTAAATTTTTCAGAAGGTAAAAAAATGCAATTGGGATACCAAAAATGCTTTATTTGGATATTTTTAGGTACGATCAGTGTTGGTGTTCTGAACCACTATCATTAACAATGCCATCAAACATCTGCACGAACTATTGTTACCCACAACAATAGAAAATTAGGAAGAACAGCTTTTGGAACTGATAATATTTTGGTTCCAAATAATCCAGCATCACCAATAGATCCTTTTTCTTGGCATCACCGATGGGCATTACCTGTTTCTCATCCTTGAAAACCTCTAAATTTCTGAATTGTGCATATTTATCCTTCTTGAAAACTACAGATCCTCCCACTCTTTCAGTTCACTGAAGGTTTTTTTTTTTTTTTTTTTTTTTTTTTTTTTTTTTTTTGTTTTGTTTTGATTTGTGGTAAATCTGTTACTGATATTTTAATCCATGATTTGTTAGTGATCTAGGCCATTGGCAATGGAACATAGATTGCTCTCCATGCATAATTGGAATTAATTATGACAAATTTGTCACATCCTTTTCCATGTCAACTCCTCAATTATGACGTATACAAAGATTTACTTAAGTGAAGCTGCCGTGCCCGGAAGCGCCTCGAAGAACACCGGAAGTGATAAGAGTCACACATCTGTCCAGTGAGTCACATTATGTGCAGCTTGCGGCATCTGTCATTTGCAGTTTACCTCGTTTTCTTTACAACTAAAACGATAGCGCATTCCAAGTATCCAGTTTCTTTACTGTGAAAAATCGTGCGTTACCTTCATATGCCCAGCTTATATTTCCACCTAACTTTGTCCTAATCGAGATAACTACAGAAATGTTTCTGTGAAATCAGATGAAGTGGAGTAACAAGTAATTCGGGGGAAATATAATTATCCTTACTGGCATTCCCCTAGCGACAAGGGGAAGCACTAAGAAAAACCTACGGTCTCGCAAATACAGGATACACTACCCTGAGCCATTCCGCTCGGTGCTAAGTACTTATTGATAAATGATTTTAATATGAAATGCTCCTTGGAACATTGCTCCCAATTTTTAAATTTAAGTTTAGTAAAGAAATTGTTGTATGGACATTTTTTTCTTTAATTAGTTGAGAATAAATGTAAGTGTTGTTGAATTTTCCAAGTATTTTAAATGAGATTTACGGAAGATAACTTCAACTGAACTATTTTCAGTCCATATTTTCTAAAGCTCTCCTGAAAATTTCGCGCTAATGACTATAAACTGAATCCAAGAAATTTTTAAAATAGTGAAAAATGAAGTAAAATGGCTGATGTGTAGCTCTCACATGACTTTCTCTACTCTTGTACAAACCCTTATTGCTCTATCTACTTCAAGATAAACATTATCTTATTGGGAATACAGTAGACTTTAAGTGATAGTCAAATGTTTTGTCATGTCTTTATATGTACAAGAGGTAAAAAATGAATAACGACTTGAGAAAAGTATTTGTATTGGAAATTTCAAACAGATATATGTAGATATTTTAATCAAAGTCGATATAGATATTTTCAGAAAAATAAAAAATATTGAACATTTTTCCGAGTAAAGGGCAGTTTGGGGTGGGGGAATTTTTTCCAAATTTTTCGTGAGGTTATATTTACGAAATGCTGTTTTTAAATATCACGTTTGGAGTTACCTTAATTATTCAGCTATACTATTCATAAACATTGGGGCTTTTATTTTAAAAATACTTTCTTGGATTCAGCTGACCTCAAAACATATTTTCTGTAAAATGTCGATATCCAGTTTTTGAGTGGAAGAAACTATATCTCGTGTGCTTGTAGGTACAGTCCAAATGCACATTTTGCAGTAAGATCCCTCCAGACGTTTAAGATCAGAACTAAACACCACAAAACAATTCAATATGGTGAATAAACCGAGGACATAAAATGGACTGCAAATTGATTCCTTACGGCGTACTGATATTACATTGTTGTCTGTCGAACGACGGAAGTACTGTGCCTAATCAGAAGAAATCGAAATTGTTGAAAAGGCCGTTGAGATGTTAAAACTGGCTAAAAATTACCAGATGATTTGTGCGTAAATATTAATTTTGAACATAACATATTGAATAAATGTGATTTATGCATTTAATCTGTTAAATTAACACATTTTGAAGGTTATGTACTACGTCACTTGTTATCGGTCATGGAAGATGGTATAACAATGCATACAACACTGTTAATTCTGCACTTAAACAATTGAGTTGTCTATAAAACCAACCCCTCCAAGAAAAATAAGAGGGCACAGTTCTTTATGAGTGCATAACATGTTTATACTGTACAGTAACCTAATAGTTCTTAAAATGTTAACTGTACTGACAAATTGTATACAAAATATTGTATAACCTATATAGTTGTCGCTATATAACCATTGTTCTTAGGCGACATTAAATAAATTTATCTTAAAAAAATATAAGATTTTAACTATTTTATGCCTCGTTGGAGGCAAGTGAATTTTCCTGACCTTTCGAACCACGAGGAACTCGAAAGAATATTGTTTATGATTGAAGAAGCGATGATGGTTACGCTAGTTTAATGACTTCCCCCTCCACCACGTCTACAGTTCCCCTCCCAATAGCCCTCCTCCCCCTTCTCTCAAATCACAAGCGGCAAGCATACCGACAGACTGTCTATTTGTCTCGAGTCTCGACTGCCTGCATCACACAGTAGTAGTGTTGGAATCTTCAAAAACATTGTGTAGTGTTCAAAATGATGTGATAAGTGTACAGTGTTGCGTGTCGAACAAGTTCCTGTCTTCATCCACAGGTGGGTTATTGTTTCTGTCAAGACCGTTTGATGGCGGCTTCTTCCCAACAGCAGGAGGAGATTTCAAGGTTTTGGTCCGAAAGTGTATTCAGTCAGGTCACTATTCCAAAGTTGTGTCCTTCTGGAGGTTAAACACCTCGGCCTGTGTATGGATTTCACAATCATTCAGGTTTGCCTTATTCCTTGTTAAATCAACCATGTTCTACATCCATCGACAACAGCTGCGCGGGTTCAAAGGGGAATCTTGCATAACAAGGCTGAAAACATCACATACAGGCTTTGTTCAACACGCAATGATTAGAAAATTAACTTAGAAGCACGTTCACATTTGGAACTTCACAAATGCCCCATTTTACGACGACTGTGTCTATCCCCAAAATAGCAAATGCCAGTCTGCATTCATTTTCAGTGTCTTCCAAAGCTGCAACAAGAACAAACTATTTTCGATTTTTATTATGTTTTATTACAACATTCTTTAGAGATATGTATAAAAAAGGCATTTATGTTAACTTTTCTAGGAATACTGTCTGAAATCTTTTCCATTCTCAACAAATTTAACCATTAACGATGTCAGATATTTACTGTTATCACGTTGAATTTTAAGTACCAGTCGTAATTCGTTTTTCAATGTCACGTAAGATCTACAACGAAATATATACATAACTCCAAAAACTTTTACATTAATTGATGCAAGAAATGATTGGGTAAGAGAAGTAGTGAATGTAAAACTTCGGTATTTTGCTTTTCTGTATGCTTCGTGTTAAACACGCCAGGTAATGTTTGTAAGAAAGTTTCTTCTTATGGCTGCTTTGAATAATGGGGTACTCGTAACAAAAGAAATACCCCTCCCCCCTCCTAGCAGCTGGGAGTCTAACTCAGGACTCCACTGACATCTCTCCCACAGGACACTTGCGTATCTGTCCTTCGAAAAACCTTAAGAAGGGCTCGCTCAATGTGCCAAACTAAAGCAATTTTTAACGGCGATATTCTTAAAACAGTTGAAAATGGACATTGGTTAATATTTTATTCGATTTTCACGAGTTTTTGTCTACAAATACATTTTATTCAGTACACCAAGAGCTACTTCAAGAAAAGAAGCACACTCAAGAACTTTGCTCTTACCATAGAGTTGTTAACAATCTTTTCGAGAAAACAAATGCTGCAATGTATGTTTTTAAAAACTTTAGCGTAGAAACAATTCCCTCGGAATTCTCTCGTCGCAACATTTTTTTGTGTAAAAGCCCTTTCTGTATTCAGAAGATCCTACAATATGTATGCCCAGTAAAATCTCGTTACAATAGTTTTTGTATATACTTCTTACTTTGCTTCTCTTACAAGAAATGTCAATTTTAAGTTTCACTGTTTTTGAAATTACAGCTGTTTTCAACTTTTTCACTAGTGGTGCTCGTAGGATTATGATACGCCTTTAGTCGAACGATTGTTTTACAAAAGCTTAGAGTTTAAGTGGTGGAGAAATAAGTTTGGGAACTCGTAAAAAATTAGGTTCAATAAAAAGCGTTGGTAATTTCTGCCTTTTACATCAAATCAAAACTTATTCTTGCCACAACCAAAAGATTCACTAAAATGCATGTCAGTTTTGGGAACACACTGGCAGAAACAAGATTTTTACAGATAAAGTCGCAATAGGTCGGAGAAAAATTTGAAACAATAAAAACGTATCTAAGTAGGTTAATAACCTCCAAGAGGAGTCCGATAACGTAATTTATTTGTGTAGTTAATCAAATATAAAGAAGAGAAGCTGATAGCTGAGGTTCAGTATGGTCAATTTGTCGATTTTCCGTCTTCAACTGTTAAAAAAGAAGCGAAAGAAACTTGACGATAGGTGCTGATCACACCTGTTGCACGTCTTGGAGCAAATCAGGACATTTCTTGTGTGTGCTGATGCAAACCAGAAAGAGGAATATCTTGTACGTGACAAAGCAGTTAACACAAGATTAGAAAAGGAACCATCTATCTTCCTATGTTCTTAGAGTTGGAAAATCGTGCAGTTTTTACAATAAAAACTATGCAACGCCCTTCTACACGCTCCTTTTTATGAGTTACTCCTACAGAAGCTGTTTAGTTTTATCAAGATAGACATTTGGAGAGTTTCTTTACACATTTTGTGTTGTACGTACCTCCATGAGATACAGGCTGAAGTGATCGTCAAATGTTTAAATAGAGCTTTGAATATAATACTCTTCGTATTACATTCGCAAGAAACAAAGGACTGGAGACTTGATACTTCAAGTATTGCAAGGCATTTCGGTAACGCCACAAAAACTCGATTTGAAATAACTGTAAAATCTTAAGTCTTGCGAGTTCTTATGTGTCTCGTAGTATTGGACAACTATAAAATTAATTCAGAATGAAGAACATTTCACAGGTTACTCGGAGAAAATTCAAGATATGACTCATTAACAAGTTACACGCATAATACGTCATTGTAATCAAAATCGATCGCCATTTTAGAGAAGTTAAAAAAAAAAAAAACTTTTTCTATGCAATGGATTAGTTTAGAAGTGGAGCAACTTCTTGAAAATGTTCGGACTATTTTTGGTTTAAGAGAACCTCAGAACGTTAAAGTAGATTTCTTAGGTGGGATTCACTACCTTCTCTACCTACAACTTGTGATAGCCTGAGTAAAACTGTTCTATAACATAACACATCGTAGTTAAATTTGGCTGCTAGACAAGTACTGGTTACACTTGAATGAATAATTGGAGGAAATGCTCTTCTAAATTTGGTGTATTTGGTAAGGAAACGTGTTGGCTTGATGTAGAGCTTCCAGGATCTTACAATTACCACTTAACTTCCATTAAGAGGTCTGACATTGCGGCATGGCGGTTCTCAGGTTTCACTTGTCTTGCAGCTGTCTTGTGTATGTATAATGCTGATTCAGGTTTCTATTGAAAACATACACATTGTTATTATACGTCAGCAATTATCACTGTTTACTGAGTAAGCAGATTCCATTTAGTCGATGGCTGTCAACTTTCTGAATCATTCAGAATAATCTTGACATTTTGTCTTCGTTATTTAAGTTAAAGCATACGACTTTAATTTATATTTTATGGGTAGGAAAGAATCCGGGTAAAACCAAGAAATGAACCTTGGACCTCTGGATTTAAAGATTAGCATGCCTACCACCATATCATAGAAATGCTTCAACCCGTCCCCAAGAACCATCCTTTACACCGAAAAGTTTTAAAACCTTTTCTCCATTTAAAATGTCTTGTATTTTAAGAATTCAGTTTCTATAACTACAAAATACACTAAAACTGCAATTCTGTTTAAAACGGACATTAGTATTTTAAAATCGTCGTGTTTAATAATTCGCTATAAGAGGTCAACCTAATCTATCACAGTTAATTAATCTATCACAGTGGGTTAATCTATCACAGTTCATTTGTTTTGATGTACAAAGAGTAGCTATGGAAAATGAAAGCCACTACATAGCGAACCACTGAATGTATACACACTTACATGTCTTTACAAATCCACTATCATTTAGTTTTATTTACCTTACGAAAACCTATTCTTCAGTTTACTTCATATTAATCAAAATAGATCTTACAGAAATACTTTCATTACACGTTTCATTGTAGAAACAAAAGAAAACGAATCGATATTCGGATGTTTACACTTTGCACTATTTTGCTAGAAACGTCTGAATAGCAATATCACTTATTAAAATAACAAAAAACTATTGAAAAATTAAAACTAATAACGGATATGAAATTGATACGCCCACAAAAACGTACATGAAAATAAATTTTGTGTTTTAAAGAGATGTACATACATGTTTTGTGTAGTACTTTTTGTAAATTTCTTCTAGTTTACAAAATTATGCAAAATTACTTATGAAAGAAGAGCGCTTCACAGAAAATTCTGGTTAAACGTTTTGTCATATAAATAGGTTAATAATATGGTATTTTAATGAATATTTTTGTTTGTGCTGTTCATAAACACTTGCATGGAGCGTAAAAACAGTCTTCTTTATTTAGAGTACCACTAAATGTTTTATTTTAGTTTGGCTCTTGATATAAAATTTTTGGGTGGAGTACAATACCGCCTCTGCCGACTATGTATACGAGATGAAGTAGAAGTAATTGTTTAAATGTTTCTCCTCTTGTATCTTGGAATTAAAAACCATTTCCGCGGACGGCTATCTCCATTAAAATGAAGTAAAAGTAAAAGGTTCTGAGAATAGTTTGGAAGGGATGTATCACATGTCAAAATAAACTTCTACATTTGTGTTAAATATGAAGGTTTGCGGAAGTCGAGCGGTTTCTTTTGTTTTCTTCGAAATGAGTAAGTCCATCATGCTTGGGCAGCAGAGAGAAAAGATGAAGGACGCATGCGCAGACCTGCTTCAACTTTGGAAACGGAAAATGTGAAAGGAGGTTATGGTACTCAGAAGTGTAATTTACAGAAGGTGAGGGGGAAAACCTCGTATACGCAGTAGGCTATAATGTGCATGATCAGCTGTGTCAACACGCAATGAAACACGACAGAGGTACATGGTTCAAGATAATACACTACAGTTACCAACAGACATTTAAAACGTGCAACACGAAACTGGCAGTTAACAAGGGTTCATCAACTGCAGTTGCAAATTAAAAATCTGATGATTTTCTCTACTCACGCTTGTAAAACTCTTCTTAGAACCACTCATCTTCTGTCTACTCCATGTTAATTGAGATAAACACACGTAAAGATATTACATGCTTTCTCGTAGGCACAATGAAAAGTGATAGATGTTTTAAAGATGGTCGCTATTTTGAATTATTCTCTTTGGATGGCTAGGAGATAAAAAAAATGAATAACGAGTTCCCATTTGAGAAAAGTATTGGGAATTTAAAGGAATAACAAGGAGTATCCGAAATGGTTCACTCTACAAAAAAAAAGTATTGGACATAAATTGTGTGCTTTAATAAAAACTACATTTTTGTGTAGTAAAATTGTTTATCTCTTACACTTTACAAGTTAAATCATTCAGGATGAAGAAGACTTGAGGACATTCTCAGAAAATTGAAGATATGCATTTCATTTGTTATGAACATGTCTTAAAGAGTGCTATTTTGATCAAAATCGTTTCGGCCTTTTGAGAAAATGAATTTCCGAAAGATATTTTATGCAAAGGATGGGGATTGTTTTGAAAATCACGGCTGAAAGAAGAACTTATATACGATGTTTGATATGTAACATACTTTTTGTTTTTAATTCAAAATAAAAAAGATTTCCCGTGTTTTTAAAGCATTTACGTACAGCAAAACCGATATAACCCGCACCAGTTTTGAAGAAAGAAAATGTTTAGCCCAGCAAATTCAGACTTGTTTTACAGAGATACATTTCTATTCTTAGTAGGTACATTATTCTAACTCCCTTGCCAAAATAAGTCATGGTCAACACGGAAATTTAACAATTTTAAATGTGTCATTTAATTAACTCCTAACTGGTAAAAGAAATCAGACACCCCTCCCCCCTACCAGAGTCAGAATAACTATGTATTCCTGCCTGAAAACGGCTGCATAAGCCCAAGGCCATAAACTTCAGTTGTGAAATGCTCTAAGTGGTAATACATAGAAATGCTGACGGAGAGATTTGTTTCTTTCCAGTCTCTGTAACACAACATATGCAAGGATTATCGCATGGTAGTGTAAACTGAAGCCTAGAACCGTAAAAGGAGAACTTGCTTATGCAGCTAATTTATACGTCTCGTTCGTATGTACGCAAAACAAAATGATTTACATATCGGATACCTTCGATGTAAAAACTAGCTTTTGCTACATCAAAATAACGAAGATTTAATAATTTGAACGTTTGTTTTTTAATGATACCGTGGTGTATACTGTCTTTAATGTACTTTAAGCAAGTTTTTGTTTCGATAACGGAAGATACGAATGTGCATTTTATTAAACATTTTTACAGCATTTAACAATTTAAATGTTTTTTGCTGTTTATTGGGTAACCATTCGCAACCCGTGCAGGGTTTAAATGGCCATATCCTGAAGCGGAAAAAATATTTCGGTGATATAGATGTATTTTGTTTTTCCGTCATTCTCTGTATAACTCGGATCAGCCCTGGTCCCAGTTGATCCGAGCAAACGAGGTTCTACTGTACTTGTTTAATTTAATTTATATGTTTTAATTACAACTTTTAACAAATTCACGTTGCTAATTCGAAATCGCGAATAATTGGATATTTTTGGACTGATTCCTTTAGCTTGGACTTATTCCTTTAAAACTTCTCTGAACAAGCAGTCCAAATTCACTTTACATGACATAACTGTGCAATCCATTAGGGTTAGTGCAGCAGGAAGCAGCCGGGTAGATGATATTAAATATCGTCGCGCCGGCAGAGACCAGTGTCAAGTCTGCTCTACGTGATTGGAATGCTCATGCAGATATGGAGTCGATCCAACAGCGGGAGGAAGTGGGGTCAAAAGACCGCGTCAAACTTTATTACGAATCTATGTCTCGATCTTAGTGTTCTCGAAATATATCGATATCTATTTGCGTTAATTTTTTGCTCGTCTTTTGTTAACTCGATGTTTGGGCTTTGGGTGGAGTAGCTACAAGTTTGTCTAAAAAAGGTAGATAGTCCAAGTCTGAAAGTAGAACGCTGCCATGATTAATATTGCTGCTCCGCATAGCCATGCTCGCTTTGGTGTTTCGTGGAGCGGATTCGAGTCCGGGTTTGTATGTTTCCTTAATATGAGAATACAGTGGACTTCTTTTTAAAACTAATTTATTGATAAGGTTTGTTCTTGTTGATTAGATTGCATGATGTTGGCAACTAGACAAAAGACAGTTTGCGTTCCAGACAACTGACGTTCTGCTTTAACAAAACAGCAATGTTTCGAAGAGAGCTAACCAAGTGAAATTAAATATCACGTATTGGGTAGCGCGCCTCGGTAGCGTGGTGGTAGTGTATCTGCCACACGTTCAAGAGGTCCCGAGTTCGAATCTCGGTCAGGGTGAGTTACCTGGATAAGGTTTTCCGGGGTTTTCCCTTATCCTTCCCGACGAATGTCGGGTAACTCTAAGCTCTATGGACCCTGGGCTCATTTGAGCATTATTTCATCCATTCCATTCACCGTCCGATGTGACTTAACGTTGGAGGACGTAAATTAAAAAAAAACAAAAAAAAATGGGTTTTATGGAACGCACGGAGTTCCTAACATTTACACTTCAAGTTGAAGGTTTAATGATAGCTTCTATAAGCGAAATTACTTACAGGTTTAGCTGGTTGTGAAATATTAAACTTTTAATCACACTGCTCAAGTTGTTCTCGGGAAGCAAGCCTGGTGAAAAGACGATTAGAAATCGACATTTCGGGAGTGTTCATCTTTCCCATCATCAGGATATTTATTACATGTTATCACTGGATATAACACAAATATAACCAAAGACAAAACACTATCAAAATTCGCATCGCTGAACAAAAGACTGTTTTCAGTAAATTAAATGCCAGGTCAGGAGATGGCCTGAGTTTAGAAAATTGTGTCAAAGAAACGTAACTACTTGATCAAGGTAATATACCTGTGCTTCTTAAGTCGACGGATTCCGGTTTCCAAGAGGAGCTGAGCTCCTGTTAAACACAAATCTATACAGCTTTATCTATCCGTCGCTTTAAGGAGGACATATATCAATACAGCTTGATAGTCAAGTTAAGTAGTTGCGTTTGCTTGTCCCAATTAATTTTCTATACTCACGTCATCTCCTGACCTGGCATTTAATTTACTGAAAACAGTCTTTTGTTCAGTAATGCGAATTTTGATAGTGTTTTGTCTTTGTTTATATTTGTGTTATATCCAGTGATTCATTTGTGGTTGTAACATTTTAATAAATATCCTGATAATGGGAGAGATGCACACTCCTGACACGTCGATATCTAATCGTCTTTTCACCTGGCTTGCTTCCCGAGAACAACCTGGGGATATTCGTCGCCAGGAAAGCTTCAGGTCTTATTTTACCGAATAACACTTAAGAGCTCCGCTCACCGCCTTCTGTAATCTTCACAGTGAACTTAAGTGAAGCTCACGTATTTTAACAGTTGGTTGCTCTGTGACGACTTGGCTTTCCATTCTTTTTGCTTTTTGTATGGGTAAGACATATGGATAGGGGGGAAGACTTTCTATTTGAGAAAAGTATAACTATTTTAAAATTCAAACCAATAACAAGCAAGGTCTTCGAAATTGTTAATCTCTCACACACACTCACACACACGCACACACACACACACACACACACTTACATTGTGTGTATAGGAAGACTTAAGATAAGTTTTACAGAAAATGCAAGCTGTACATTTAATTTTTTATTAAAATATATTCAATATACTGTTATCAAAACCGTTATTAGTTTCTGAGAATTTTGTTTTCCAAAAAAACTTGGAGATGGCAGTTTCTGAATGGGATTTACTTCAAAGTCTCGTCTCACATCCTCTCAAGAGGTAGAACTTAAATACGAGGTTTAGTATTTAATCTTCTAAAATGAGTTTTTACTTAGGAGACCTCAAAACGTGTGAAAACTCGGTGTTTGAATTTTGGGTGGATAGCAATAACCTCTTTACCTGCTACGCAAGCGTGAGAGAAATGCAACAATATGTTTACTACTGTAGCAGCTTGAATGGTCAGTACAAAGCAAACAGATAAAGAACACCACATGAAGTACGAGTAGTTTAGCTATGAGAACTTCACTGATTGAACGATCGACTACCAGTTTATTGAGAAGAATGATACAGTAATAACTGAAGTTGGACTGACGTTGACAATAGGCGTATTTGAGAATCAAAGGGGGGGGGGGGGACGTAATCGAGCTTCAAGGACTCGCCTTTCTAACAGTCACTTTGTGGTTTTGCTGCAATGAAGCGTGATAGGAGACAAAAATCGATTTTCAATGCTATGAATATTGTTTGACTAAATCCTTGAACTGATTTACATATTAAAGTATTCGCAGTGAAGTGTCTTTTTATGTAATCCCATTTAGTGCAGGATTACTGTAAGCCAGACAGTCTGAAACTCTGTATCCTGACGGGGGTGTTAACACAAGAACTTGAGGTCAGTTTAATTAAACAGGGGTTCATTGCCAACTAAGCATAAACTTGATTTGCTCTACCACTATCGTTTCTTTGTTACACTTCCCACAAAGGTTGTGTGTTTAGCAGAAAACGGGAAGTAGGCGTCAAAATAACGTTCGGTCCAACAATAATGAGATATCACAATAATGTCCCCCATCCCAAACACTTCTATTTACTCAAAAATGTAGGTTTTAATTTTGTTTTTAAGTACTTAAGAGTGACAGCTCCGTGTCAGTAAATTTACTAACCTGTAAAAGTACTTTTGCGGGAGGATATTCTGGCACACCGGCAATTGACAACGTCGTTAGATTAACATAACCACGTGTTTAAGATGTTTTCATGACCTTTCTAGGAATAGCTTGTGAACTTTCTTAATTCTGAATAACTTCTGTAATACAGGTCTATAAGAAATGGTCAAAATCTTATTAATAAACACGTAGGTCTCTTTACATTTATAGGTTATTTGTTTTTATGCTGCAATATTGCATGACTTTTTGAACCGAAAGTTGCCTCTCGCGATGTCGTGGAAAGAGCAATGCTACCCGTTTTTAATCATCTGACCATCTGTCTTCCTTTTATGCCTCTGCGAAATGAAATCTTTTAACGTTTATCACACTACAAGAACACGCTTTTTCTTTAAGGTTATTTAGTAAAAGATGCACACACTGGGTTGCTTTGTCACTGCATGCGTGAGGAACAAATGAACAGCGATGCATGTGATAGAAATATTAACAAACGCCTCTTTCCTACAAATTGTACGTGTCAACATCTATGTTTTCGTCCATCCATCTCTTATACTGTACCAGTTATACAACATAGAATCAAAGATTCGATAACGTATTTTCGGAGAGGGGGAATCATTTTTAAGTTTCCATAGAAAGACTTCTGAAGCATTGTAATGTCGGGATGTTTTTAATGACTTGAATGTCCGAAACACAACATATAAACTTGCGTGCAAATGTCAGAAAACTTGCTTTTCCGAATACTTTTAGATTATTTATTATACATTCATTGCTATTGTATAGAGAGATCTAAAGATCACTATCTAGTTTTGTACTTGGGGAAAATTAATATGCGAAACTTAAAGGTTTAAATGATTCAAAGTTGCATTATTTAATATATGACCAGGTTTTCATTTATTTTGAAAACTATTTTCTTGGAACGTTGGGTTAAAATGATCATAAAAATTAATTTTCTACCCCATGGTGGAAAAATGCAGTACAAAATAGAAATTTTGGCACGGATGCTGTTGAAATGGGAATTTATATAAAATACATAATATAGTTTCATCATTTGTCAATATATCAAACACGTGGTTTAATGAGTCATCAAGAGTCGTTTCTTGAGAAAATACGATTGTTTCATAGATCAGTTACGTTAGCAGGATCTTGTTGAAAATAGGTCACGTGTATTGCAGTGTACGTTTAGTGCCCAAGAATTAGGTTCTTCTCCACTGAAGACCATTTGTGTTGCTCTTTTGTGCTTTTCCCCTGCTCTCTCATGATTTTACCTGTTTGAACACGTGCCAAACCCCCTCGCTTTTGTAGCTAAACTGGCTCTTTGTGTGTAACAACTATTGATTCTGTACCCACTTTAAACATGGCCAATCGTCTAATTTTGTTAGTAATGACTTGGTAGAAACAAAATAAGTGTACATTTTCACGAAGTCAACTTGCACATAGAAAACAAAGGCATAACGCGAGTCGTTTAACCTGAGTTATTTTAATGTTTCGTGTGGCTAACGGATTAAATATTCTCGCTCTCCAGTAGCCTAGCTCACGTTGGCCGGTGTCGTGTGCTTATGTTGGTGTATAGTACAGAACGACGTGTATTGCGATTACTTATGTTCGAATTGAGTTATCTATATGTGGATTGTCAGCTGAAATTTAACTGAAAGGCCTGATGTTCCTAATAAATGCATAAACAGATGCATCCATGTTGGATAAAAGCCAACATTTCTAACCACGAACAATACGGACTTTTTTAAATGTACGTCCTCCAACGTTAAGTCATATCGGACGATGAATGAAATGTTCAAATGAGTACAGGGTACGTAGAGCTTAGTTACCAGACATTCATCTTTCAGGATAAGAGAAAACCTCCAACATTAAGTCATATCGAACGATGAATGAAATGTTCAAATGAGTACAGGGTACATAGAGCTTAGTTACCATACATTCATCTTTCAGGATAAGAGAAAACCTCCAACATTAAGTCATATCGGACGATGAATGAAATGATGTTCAAATGAGTACAGGGTACATAGAGCTTAGAGTTACCAGACATTCATCTTTCAGGATAAGAGAAAACCTCCAACGTTAAGTCATATCGGACGATGAATGAAATGATGTTCAAATGAGTACAGGGTACATAGTGCTTAGAGTTACCAGACATTCATCTTTCAGGATAAGGAAAAACCCCGGAAGAAACCTTAAACTTATTGTCCTACACGGCAAGTGTGTAGAAACAATTATTTTTCAATATAGGAATTGTCGTGAACGGAAGTCCAAACAGTCTTTCATTATAACTGTTTTTGACTTGTCCTACAGATCCAAACACACGGGGTCGGTAATCTATGTAATCGGATGATTACAAGACAGTATCCGATGTGCGTTGTCCAATATTTCAGCAAGTGCCACGCATCTGGGCATAATTTTGATGCATATGCATTGTAAGGGAAAATACGTCATGGCAAAACATTTGACATATTACATTTTAGTTCGTATTCCACCCGAAAATTCACTGACAAGAATTTACTGTAAGTACGCGAGTTCAGACCCCGTTTGAACAAGGACATTTTAGAAAAATTTCGTGTCTAAACACATCTATAAATAGAAAAGTGACCAACTAGGTATTTCTACTTGTTTTTATTTTCTCAAAATAATGGCTAACTATTTGGATTAAAATAGCGTATGTCTAAAATATTTGCGTAGAAATAAAACGTATATCTTGAATTTGGAACTTACAAACTGTAACATACCTAGAGAGAAAACAAATTGTAGCCCAAAATCTGTACAAATTATTAAATAAAATAGTCTATGAAACTGATTTTTTTTTTTAAATTAACCATTTTCTAGAAGTTCTTCGTGAAAGGTTTGAACTCACGAATGCTTCATATTCCCCCCTCTTTGACCTTCAAAGACATTCCATAACGACCAGCTGTTTAAAACATTTGACTAGCACATACTTCCTATTGGAAGTATGTAATCAGTTTTTACAAAGTTTTATCTCTAGCTATGTGAAGCTTTCAAGTAGTTTATTAAAGAATGGGTAGAGGAAGCTGAGTGTAACACATTTTTTAAAATGCTTGTTTTCATGACATTGTGTTGATATTTTTATGGCAAAAGTGCTCACATTTTACGGAGTGAGGTTTTAAATTGTATCCTCGTATGTTTCTGTCCCATTGACAAACGAACAACGCTTCGATTTAACTTCTACCGATGTATATTTTATAAACCAAACAAGCATCTTAAAAGCTAAAGTTGAAAAGTTAACATCTTTAAGATGCTTTAATTTTAAGGACAAAATGATTTTTTCCATACTACGATATATTTCAAAGTAAACAATAAATAGTTACTTTTACAGAAATGGAAGACAGGTTCAAAGGTTTACTAGACGGATAAATTGAAGAAGAAGAAGAATCGGAAACTCTCGACTATTTTCGTCATTTGAAACGCCGGAAAAATAGACCTTTGTAAAACTTTTTTATGACCACAGATGTATAGTTTTAGATAAACGTTAAAGAACGTAACAGGATGTAATAATTTCATAGTTGTAAAGTTTACCAATACTGTATTTTAATAAGTGCATGTATAACCTAAAAGAGGAGCATTGGCTGTATTGCTAATAGTTTTTGTACTAAAGCATTATACTAACACTCTAAACTGAACTAATTATTAACTTTTATTGAGCGGCAGTAAAAGACTAATTTACTGCCTTACGAAAGCAAGAGGGGCATCGATGTAATTATTTTACACGCCTCATTAACCTCTTAACCAAACGAGCCTGGGGTAGTAAAATATTTGCAGCATTTTTCAGTTTCCTTGGCAACCATTACCAACATTGAAGTTCAATTTAGCAATATAGATAATATAGGTACTTATAATGGAACTAGTTTACGCGACATAGTGTTGTAATAATTTTGTTGAATAACATTTTAAGTGAATTTAGTGCGTTATTTCTTTAGCAATACAAAATTGTGAAATAAATACAAATGATGTTAATGCAATATAAAGAATTACCGCGAAATGTGTGTTTTTTATTGTAACCATGGAGCTCGTAATTCATTTGTTTTAAATTTAAAGCAAACTTATTCAAGGAATCACATATAAGCTTTAAGAAAGAAAACGAGGTTTGAATGAGAAGCAAAACTCTATCAGGAACATTAGTATTGGCTTATAATTCAGTAGAGGTTGTGCATTGTTACAGTGATAAGTCTGTACAGCAGTTTCTGCTTTGTGCATTGGATCACACAAAGGAAAAGTGGGGAATACTCTGGGATCCCGGACTTCTCCGCTGACAGACGGGTATCTCCGACATATATCGACAATAAAGGCTGTTTATAATTTCAGTATACAAAAAAGAAAGTTTTCCATTTACCAATAACGGCAGAATTGTGTCAGAGTGGCCACTTTTCAAACACAGGAGACTTAAAATTAAACCTACGGATTTTCTCTTCGTCAATAGCTACTTCTGAAGTCGCTGAGTGATGCATTCGTTGCAATTTCTAAACGCTTCTTTTGACTTCCTTGTACGGTGTCGTCCATTAGGATTACTGGTTCCTATCGAATTGTTGAGTACTGCTTGACAGTTTTGGTTGCAGAACAAAAGACATTCTAAGTTATAAATATACGCAAGGAGAATGAATGTGGGAAATTTGAATTAATTTGTGGACTGGAATGAAACACGTGGTCGCCAGAGAACAAACGAAGGGGAACAGGCAGGTATAAAGGAATGTGGGGTGGAAGAATGACGTTTTCCGGTCCAGCCGTTGTAAGAAAGGAACAGGCCACGCCCATCTCAGCAGCTTCGTGTGATTACGGTGTCGTTACATTTGTCTGCCTACATTTTGTTAATAAAGGCTTAGCGGAAATACTGCCCTTATAGATACGAGCGGGATGTTGGAAACTCAAATGATAGTCAAATGTTTAGGAAAAAAATCGAAAGAGTGCCAACTTCCGAAAATTCAAATCTACAAGGAATACTTCAGAAATTGCTAATTACAAACTGACAATTGTTTCTTTTATAAAGGCAGTAAGCTTTCGTTTATTTCTTAAGGTTTACCAATGATACAGAATTAATTCTGAATGAAGAAGACTTCGTAGGCTATTCATGGAAACTTTAAGGATTTATGCAACTTTTAGTTGAGTTAATGTTGTTCACACCTAGACACCATTTTGTAAAAATGCTGAACTCTGGGAGTCTCCAAACCTATGGCCAACATACATCTAGAGTTTTGTAACGCCGTAATGATTAAACAAAGAGCATGAGCTGGTGGTAGATAGGGAAAATGCTGGCAGGTTGTGAAAGTGGTCGACCGCTTGAGGGCATCTGTTTCTGTGAACCAACCGAGCTGGCCGGACGGACGGTACCTCCAGCAGATTCCTGGTAAGGTGAGGAGGCCCGCTCCCCCACCCACTGTGTGGTTTCCGTTAGCATTAGCCCATAATGCTTCACAAGCACGTAACCTCTTGCCTGTCCACTTCTAGTCAAACAACGTGCTGCTATGTGATGACTTGAAATAGCGACTTAATACTTGAGAAAAGAAAATACCATAGGGCAAGACTTTGCACCAACATTTTTCTGGTTTTAAAACGATTCGAAACATATGCAGTAAACGATAGAGCTTTTATCAAATAGCTCTAAATGATTTCATGCACAGCACGGAGAGAAAGAAGATGATAAGTGTCGTACACATCATCTTTTCTGTGAAAAGAATAGGCTAAGCAAGAAAATGGGGCTGTAGATAAGATAGAAACTCGCTCTGGTGTTGTGGATGTAGGTAATGTGCATCTACAGTTAACGAGCTATAAAATCACACACACGCCTTATGTACTCTTCCTTACAGAGCATGTTCAAGGCTGAAAGATATAGCAAGCTGCAGAAAACCGTTGTACACGCGTAGCCTGACACAAGATGTCCAGAGTTAGATTCCCGGCTGGAATGGCAGTTCTTAATTATCTATCCACCCTATACCTTTCCCTGCATCGCCCTTACCTCGTACAACCTTTATTGTGTGTTCTAAAAGTGTTATTTCTCCTTAGGCATTGAACTTAATTAAAACAAAGTATTTTAACAATTTGTGTATCCACCTTAAGAACTAGTTTCTAACTGTATTTACAAGTGTTCATCTTATCAAAATGTAAATAACAGAATCTTTTACAAATAGTGTCCTTAAAGAAAGGTTACGTGGCATTGTTAAAAGTATTAAGCGAAATATTTAGATGCCATATGGCTTATTTTGTAAATGGAGCGTAAATTATGCAACGTATTTAGTAAAAATTGGTTCGGCCATTCTCATATGCAAGGGTAACACGTGCACATAATTCTAAAAACCGATTTTGGTTTTAACAAATGTTAAAAGTTGAAAGAAACAATTACTACTAAACATCTACACGAAGTTGTCAAACAATTTAGGTTACAGTTTTATATTGGAAGCGTTCTCTCCAATGAAGCAACTTTCTAGCTGCTAAACTTTCATCTGGAAGTTAGGTTAGTCTATCATTTGTACAGCCTACATTAACTGTTTGGTATATAGGGGCTTGTAGAAAAACAGCTGATTTTGATTCATTACAAAATACACGTATATTCTGTGACTACCACATTTCACATTACGTGGAGAGGATGGCGAATTATTCTGGTTAATGAATCAAACTCGCGACCTCTTGAGTTGAGAAGTCACCTGAATACTGATTGGCCTGATCAACGTTGTGCGTTAAAATAAGCAGTACCTTTGCGGCCAAAATACTAGAACGAGAAACTATTTTACGGTCGTCTGCATTAAGAGAAATCATTAAGTTGGCTATGGATGAGTGCTAATTGTAAACAGACTTTCCGGTGCATGCACACGATGGCGCTGCATTCTCTGTATAACTTTCAACCACTTTCGTGGTTGGTACTAAACTTCATTCTCGATTTGCTTCCCTGAAATGCTCTGTATAAATTGTTCTAGATATGTTCTTGTAAAGTTATACACACTACCGTTTTGCTACAGAATACAAACATATTTTGTCAAATTCTACACATTAAACAACTTACTTTATCATATTTGCTGATTCTGTTTAAGTACTCTCAAAGTGCAACACAGATTCTTGGGGATACACAAAAAAGAGTTAAAGAATTTACCTTGAGAGAATCCTGGGAGGTGTATATGTATCAATTTCAATGAAGATCAGTTAGTATCGCCTCAAAATGTGCTTCCGAAACAATACCCAGCCAGCCATTTTAGTTCTCATTAACAGTCGACAGATGAAGATCGAAATTAATAGAACTGTTGGCCACATGTAGAAATAATTGCCTATCGGGTTCAGATGAAAACGACGGTAGGATAAACAGCTGTATTTGACCCAAATGTTAAGTATCGAGTCTCAAATTGGTATCTCAATCCTTCACAGTAAAATAATGTAATTACTTTTCTGAATGTGCACGAAATATTAGACAAACGTATAACTACATCAGAGGTCGTTTTGATTTAATGGAAGTGCTGAGAAACAAAACTAATAAAATGATTGAAGTTTAGACTGTAAATCATTTTAATTGTAGATTATGTACATTTGTGACCATTCACATCAACATGAAAATGGATTTTGAAAGTACTTTGTGGGGAGCAGACGCCTAAATCACCATGAGATTTTTATCAAATTTCCTTAAATGGAACGACTGCGGATTTCTATTTCCGCGTTATGATGGACTTTTAAAATCACGAAGCATGTAGAATGCTACAAAATTAGTTGCCCCTAACATGTAGTAAGTCATCAAATGAATCAGAGCATACGGGAACATTGCCGCATTTACATATGTAACAAGCCTACGTAACATGACGTCATTAATTTCCTTTGCTATTACTGTTGTAAGATTTCTCAGGTGGTGGTTGATCTTATTTGCGATTTATCATACGTACTGTCTTTTGTCTGTTCCATCATATGCTTCAAGTACTCTAGATTGGAGACATTTCTGACGTTCGTGTCCCGAATATAAATGCCATTAATTACGACAAACGTGACAGGAATCGTAATACGACAGGAAGCACTGACGTAACCGAGGTCAGAATAGTAACAACAGTTAAAAAATCATATTTCTTTGTTGTGATTGGAATATGGTGAACGACGATTGGTGGTAAAAGGGGACAAAATGAAACAAAACTTACCGGAAGGCCAAGTGAGGATTTTAAAGGGAATGCAATTAACATGAGCAAAACTTCACATTTCATTAAAATATTCCCTTTCCCTTTGCATGTTCAGAGATCAGTAATTGTGTTGAATATGGATGGCGTGGGACAAGCGTAATGGATTGTATAATGTATTATTACTTTTTCAAGTTCGTAAGTAAAGCATAGCTAACTCTGTTTTCAGTGCTGCATTTCTCATACAATTTGGCTGTTTTAACATTCCTTTATTTTGTATATAATTTGCAGTACGTATTTTGCATTTTTTGTGTTTCTAAAGTTAAGCCTTTCAAAGACTATTTGTAAACGAAACAAACCTTTAAGGCATGCCTTGAACTGTTACTATTAAAGCTCGCAAGAAAGGCAGGAACATCTCTTTGTATTTAGAAATAAAAAATGCACACGACTGTAAATGTGCATTTTCGTTTGTGTTTCATAAATTTGGTTCAACTACTGATTTATGATAGCAAGGATTACTAAATTCGGTTATATTTCTTATGCCCTATTTCACCAAAAGATGTTAAAATCAACATTAACAAAACTATTAAATATAGAAGGCTGTGCATGGTACTGCGATGTGCTTTTGTTTTATTTTCCACTGCGCACAGCTGAAAGAATTGCGGGTGAACAAGATCTTTAATTCTCATCAATCGAGAAAGAATTGTTAGTTGAATTAGTAACTAAATATAAGAATATTGCGGAAAATAAAGAGGGCAGATGTGGAAACAGAAAGATATGACGTGAGAAATCATTGGAAATAAATTTAATTCAAATGCAAATGTTACAACCAGAAGTGTGAAGCAATCGTCAATATTACGTAAATTTAAAACGAGGTGCGAAGAAGGATAGGAGTGATGAGACTTGAACGTTTCAAGACGGGAGGTAGACAATGAATTATCCACAGAATTCAGTGAATTATAAAATCGCAAAGTTATTAATACTTGAAGCAAAGTCGATGAATGTTCCAGCCTCTTTTGTACATCCTCAGTAACAGCTTGTTTCGACAGTCTACACCTCCGTAGAAAGTCTGACAGCTTCCCAAAATCATTTCTCTCATAGGCAGTTCTCTATTACAAATGCCATTAAGTGGTCTAAATATCGCAAATAGACCTCAAAAGCTGCGTTCACATACGCCATACTACAATTGTTAACGATTTAACAGAATGGCTTGTTAGTTTAACTCTAGTGTTAGGCTAACAGCCGTGTTAAGCCTTAACATCTGTTGGTGAAATCTAGGTAAACATCTGAAAAAGCGAAGAAACTTTATGAATCTGAAGTCACAACCGTTCTTATTTTTTGTTTCTATAAGTTAGGTTATGTACTACATTATTGTAAAGCATTCTAAATGATTAATTGTGAAGCCTATGTCACATGCTGTGTGTAACATTTTGCCAAATTGTTTTTGCAGTGAATCTTAGCTGATCTTCCGCCATGGCCATCTTCAATTTAGTGTCAGCGGTAGCTGGCTTTGTCAAAGTTCGCTTCCTTATCGACAAGGCAGTGATTGACAACATGGTGTTCAGATGTCACTATCGCATCACATCCGCTGTTCTTTTCGTCTGCTGCATTCTCTGCACGGCCAACAGTTTAATTGGTAAGTTGATGTAACGTTTTGTCTTGAAGCCTTCGTTTGGACGTCGGGTTTGATAGAACAGTTGACTGTGTACACTTTGTGAGGTCACGCGCCTCACAGAGAAAGGGATCGGACGGAATATGCTCTTGACAAGAGAACGAGAGTAAATCACCACGTCCTTACACTTAAAATACATGGCATACAATTTCAAAGAAATATCTGGAAAAGCTTAGACGAATTTCTTAAACATTGGGTAAATGAAAACCCGCCATAAGTTGAGATGGCTCGCAAACGAAGGCTTCTATTTATGATCAAACACAGTAATGAAACATTTGACAATCGAGCATGGCGCACTGAATCCTTCCAATGTAAATTTAAACAGCATACATTTATATTTCAAATGTAGTTGCGAGAAGATTGTTGACAACATGGTGGTTGTTGTTTTCAGGTGATCCTATTAGTTGTATCACAGACGGGGGAGTCCCAGGTCACGTGATCAACACTTACTGCTGGATCACATCAACGTTCACATTGCCACATCAACAAGGGAAACCCCCTGGTACTCACGTGGCCCATCCTGGTGTCGGCACCTATGTTGAAGATGAACACGAGACACGTTATCATTCCTATTATCAGTGGGTTCCTTTCATGCTCTTTCTCCAGGTATGATGTCCAGTTAGATAAAAGTATTTAGAATTTCCAATTAAATTTTTCTTTCTTTTTTCCTCAGAACAATCAATGCAATTCCACATTATCTGCATTTATTTCTTGATTCATTACAACTTCAAGTGGGTTATATTAAAGGCACCTAAAAATTTGATTTTAAGATTAATCTCCATAAACCAATAATAAGTTGGTTAAATCAACCTTAATATTTCAGCCAGACAGCATCAAATTTCCTCACCTCACGGTTTAAGTAGAATTTATTTTTGTGGCATTTACAATTTCAATTTTGTTGTTTTGAAATGTATCTCGCCATTCACTGTTTCTCATGGCCGTAAAGAGTATACATAATTTCAAGGCCAGCGAAGCAAAGAGCTTTTTAAATATTTAATTCATCACTTCAGCTTTTTCAAACCTGTTGTTACAAAATTTGCTCCTCCATAAACTGTAATGAAATTTGTTGATAATCAAACAGCCTGTCCTTACATTTCTTTTGTTATCTAGAGAACTGCAGCAAACACAATATAAACCTTCGAATAATCAAAATTTAAGCCATTTGCATATACTCTAGGCATATTTATATGTTCAATTTTCTTGAAGTAAACATTTCTTCATTGTATCTTCTTAGCATTACTAACAGAAATGCTGAATTTTGATGTGCAGGGAATCCTTTTCTACATTCCACATTGGATATGGAAGAACTGGGAGGAAGGAAAGGTGCGAATGATCAGCGATGGCATGCGTGGGTCCATGGTTGGTAACAAAGACGACAGGCGAGATCGCCAGACACGCCTCGTGCAATATATAATGGACACGCTGCACTTGCACAACACTTACGCTGCAGGTTACTTCTTCTGTGAGGCTCTTAACTTTGTCAACGTGGTAAGTATTGTATCAGCTTGCACAGGCACAAAAATTGTAGTCTTTCCAATGAAATATTACATTCAAGGAAAATTAGATGATAGAGGAAGTGCATTTCTTTACTCTCCCAAACATTGATTAAAAGTTTATATTAAAACAGAAAAAAGGTCTTTTCTTTAAACTAATTTTCTGGATGATAATTGAGGATTGTCTTCTGTGTTTCTCTACAGTTTTCACGCTGATATTTTGTGGCAATTAAAAAGATATTAACAGTTGAAAGTAATGAGTCGGTAATTCAAACAAGCATCACTCAAAATATCCTTACTTGGACATGTTTCGGAGAATGGTTTGTCCCCATCGTCAGCAGTTATTCGACTCAGCAGTTAACGGATAACTGCTGACAATGGGGACAAACCATTCTCCGAAACATGTCCAAGTAAGGATATTTTGAGTGATTATGTTGAATTACCGACTCATTACTTTCAACTGTTAAATACATCACTGTTTCTAACGTTTTGCTTCAAATAAGATGTTAATTTTTCATCTCTCATTAATGAAAGTTTTAAAAAGCTGCAAATAATAGAAATCAGTAGAAACTGTTCTGTTCCTCAAGCTTGCATATACTGTTTGACTCCCTTTTTAATATTTTCCTTGATTATAATGTCTAAAAGATTTGGTTGTAACCTTTTTTTATTCATAGTTCAATGGTTAATTTATATTCTCTCTAAGAACTTTGCATAACATAATGAAAACAGCACTGAACCGATTTTGGTTTTAATGAAAACTTATTTTTCCTTTTCAGGTTGGTAACATATTTTTCTTAGACGTGTTTTTGGGTGGAGCCTTTTTGAAGTATGGTACAGAGGTTCTGCGTTTCTCGGGAATGAACCAGGAAAATAGAACTGATCCTATGGTTGCTGTGTTTCCTCGTATTACCAAGTGTACCTTCCACAAATATGGTGCCTCAGGTACGTACCTTGCTGCTTACCATTACTATATTATGTCAAGCAAGAAAACCACTCACTGAAAATGCGTAAAAATATAGGAATTAAATATTTTGTCTCAAGGTTTCCAAATTTCGTCCTTTTTACTGGTTGAAAACCTTGTATCGTCTAAATGCAATAAAATTTTTGGGGAAGCTTTGTTACAAATTCTTCAATTCAAAAAAGTTCAAAAGTGTGGATGTGCCTGCCAGTAATATAGTCTCATAATATAATAATATAGTTCCGACCCTTTCAGCTTCTTCGGTCCGAGTGCATCAGACTCCTAGCACTTGTGGTTCTTTTGATGTTACTAGAAGTACGAAGGTCCGAATATTTGAGTCCCTCCCTGAAGCAGAGTTGTTTGGGTTGGACTCGATGGGATAGTGGTTCCTGACATCCATGGGTATTGGGTACGTTTGGCTGGCTTGACTGCCCAGACAGGGTTGAGGGACACCTAAAAGGGCCCAGCCTGCAGTGCTACATTACCGGCGACCCTCCTGATGTAATCGGTATGGCTTGATGGCTTAACGTGCATCCACTTCCACCCTGTTATGGGGGGCGGCGGGGTGTTTTGGCCTACTGGGAAGAACCACAGGGGTAGCTTCAGGCACTCCTGAGGTAATAGAGAAGAGTCTTCGGATTCTGAGTAGACCTTGCTAACCTTGTCAATAATGTAGCTCAAAAACAAGAAATAGGAAAATCCCAAAATTATATTGCTGATAATAATATTAGAACATTTCATTTACCATTTGTTTCACAAACTCTTGCCTGTGTTATTAGCTGATAGTGGGTATCATCTGTTACTTGCTATATGAGGAGGCGTAACTACTCTGAACCATAGGTCACTTATAGTCCTCTTTGGTAACCAGTAATCAAGACTTAACCAAGGTGCCAGTTTAGGGCTCATTTAGATACACAATTTCTATCTTGTATCTATTTTTTAAAATATTCCATATTTTATGTTTCTACAAATATATTTATTGCTTAATTTGAAATCTTTTTTTTACACAGAACATATCCTATATAATGGTGGCATATATAGAAGAATTGCTTTCAAATGAAGATATGCATTTGTATCTCGATAAAGGCACCTTCAAACATTTGTATGTTCTGGCTTTCTCTACAGGTAGGACAGCAGTAAATTTAAAAGAGGAAAGCAGAACTTCATTTATTATTTTGGTAACATTTTACTTCATACAAGGCAGTATTTTTGTTTCTAATGAGCACAAGCTAAATGTTATATTTTGATTTCAGGAACTATCCAGAAACATGACGCTCTCTGCGTTTTGGCTCTCAACATTTTGAACGAGAAGATATTCATTTTCCTGTGGTTCTGGTTCATCATACTGTCGGTCATGTCTGGCCTTGCCCTGCTATACAGTACTGTGATTGTGGTGCTTCCTTCCATCAGAGAGACTATTCTCAAGAGACGCTTCCGTTTTGGCACCCCTGCAGCCGTGTCGGCAGTTGTGGACAAAACACAGGTTGGTACATGTATGAATTTAAGTTCTGACTCAATATTTCTATGTAGCTGTTATTAATTCTAGGACCTTGCCTTGTAAAGTAGCATCACAAAATAGTTGTCTTGTTAACATTGTTTCATTTACATAGTCACCTTCGACTTCTGTTTGACATAAACACATGCGCACTTCCAGACTCCTGGAGCCTAGTAAAAATTCTAATTAAAGCAATTTCCCAAAGAGGGAAGTTGAACTCAACTTCTCTAGGTTAACAACCCAGAATGCTAACCTCTTTACCACATAGGCAGTGTACTAATATACTTTAGGAAATCTCTACATAAACACAACCAAAAGTCTGTGAATGTCTCGAGTCATGAGGTTTTTCACAAACAAGTAGCAATGAAGTCTTTAGCTCAGTGCACAATTTGCTGAAAATGGAAAGCTTTCCGGAGCCCATTAACATGAACAGCAAAGTCGTGTAGTCTACAATCAGCAAAGCCAATAATAACTACCTTTTGGGAATTACACATGATTATGTATTTCCATATTGTGGGTTGTTGAACATTCAGTTAAATGCCTAGCCAATACTTAAATTTAGCACACTATTGCTTTTGCATATTTAGAATTAAACAAAAATGGTTAATACAATTCAGATTAATACATTCTTTATATTATGCATAAGTAGCAACCATTAAACTACATAGTTTTGGGACCTTCTGCAGTTACATAAAAATTGTACTTTTCAATAATGCAGAAATAAGTTAAGAAACAGCTTGTGAAAGCCCTTTGTTGTCAATGCTTTGATATTGACGATCTACAATGGTAAAGAATGAATTCTCTCCCCTCAAAAGCAGCTGTTGTCTCAATGTATACAAAAGCTTTTCCTCTAATTAATCAAGTTTTTGAACATCAAACACTGATTATTGGTGTTTCTGATCTCGAAAGCAAATCAAACTACTTTAATTTAAAACTTAGTCATGTTTTCCCATCCATCAAGACATGCAATATGTCTTTCAAGCACTTCTCATTGTATTTCTATTATTTTAGACATGTACTCTCTCTCTATTTACTAATTGTTAAATTTGTTAATATGTATTTGATAGTGCATCATACTGACTTCCATGAACTGTGGGTACCAGCAAAGCTAATCAAAATACCTTCTTATCACTTTTTAAGTATGCCATGTGCTCTAATGTACCGTGATTTGGATTTAAAGAAAGCACATCCTCTTTGCCATACCTCTTGAAACTTTGATTAAAGTTCTGATAATACCAGGCAACTGAACTTGATATGTCATTTGTTTGGTCACAGAATGGACATTCATTACAGCTGGTAAATATCAAAATGAGGCAAGAGGAGACAGAGGGACTGGACTGGACTACGCTACGGAGGAGATTTGGCATAGAGGTCCAAATCTTGATCTATTGTACCTATGCCTCCAAGTGGCGCACCCCTGGGAGAAAGGATGAAGTAAAAGGAGACAGGAGACAACTGCCACAAGGAATCACAACGGTGCAGAGGGCATGGACCCTATAATTGTCTGGTTAGAAACTCCCCAGCAGGCAAGTTCAAAGGGCATCTCACCCACTGGTCCTCATACCGCCTAACAGGGCAGCCTGGAGACTGTCCCACCAAAGGAGAAACTGTTTATCAGGAACATATCCTACCATGCAGCGCTGAGGAGACTCCCACCGACCTTTTACCCTAAAACAGACCACCAGATGATGTGGAAAGATAATGGAGATGAAATGGAGGAACATGAAATTCGGGGGATGTAATTAACCTACCCAGCATGTGCCTGACAACCCAGGAAAACCCCTGAAAAACCTACAGGTCAGGTAGGCTGTTCAGGGGAAATGAATCCAGACATCCCTAATGTGGGCTACAGACAAAATCTTATTACACAAGTAATGTAGATCTCATTAAAACGTCCTATTATGCCATCACCTAGTGACCCATTTTAACTTTGTGTATTCTCCGAGCACCTGCAACTTAAGTTTATTTCAGCTCACAAGAAGTAGTCACTTGAATGTAACTCAACATATCTTTCTTTTACTTTTTTAGGTTGGTGACTTCCTGTTGCTGCACCTTCTTGGTCAGAACATGAACATGGTGGTGTTTGGAGAGATTCTTGACGAACTAAGCCGTAAGCTGAACGACTACATGCACAACAATCTTCCGACAGCTCCGTCGACAATGGAAATGTCACCTATATATCCGTCAAAGGATAAATTTCCAAAAGAAACGGAGGCCTAACATCACCGCAGATCCTTGACTTCAAGCAAAGCACAGTAACAGTATTGGTACGGGCATTGGTTGGCTTGTCTTTGCATTTTTCTGCATGCTTTAAACTATTGCAGCTCTGCTCGAAGTCCAGGATTTTGTCTTTTGTTTCTATCCTAAATGATTAAGCATATTTGATGCTTATGCCAATATTTTTCTCTCCTAGAGAAATAAGTAATTAAATTGATTTTTGTGGTTAGAAGTTGGAAACAATGAAATGAAGCAATAACTTGGAAGCTTGTTGAGTCAGATTTGTTACAATCCAGCTCAACAATCTTTCAAATAATTAAATATTTTAATTTTGGTATTATTTTTGCATTAGAGGCAATGTTTCTAAAGCTCAAATTAGAGTAGTGCTAGCAGGTTTCTTACAACGAATTAAATAAAGAATGCTCTCATGGATTGCAATGCTTTTATATATCATTCCTAAAATGCATTCCATGAAGTGTGTTCACATAAGTAGATAAGGATTTTGTTTCTCAATGATTCCTGACAATAATGTTACGAATGTAAAATATTACTAGCTTACGTTTTAGTGGTTGGATATATAGAGAACTGTGCAGATGAAAAAGACAATAAGTTTTGTAATGTTATGCTATAATAGACTGATATGAGCAATAAGGTTGGATAACTCTCTGGGGATCATTAGTTTATATGTGCTCAAGTTCAGTTCCATTTGGTTGTCTTTCATTTTGTATTTTTAGTGATATAGTTTTTAAATCTTGTGCTACAACAAGGAGAGATCTGTGTAAAAGTTGATACCCATTTGATTCTTATCTTTTATTGCAGTTTTATTTAAGATAATGTCCTCAGTAAAAGTTGTGTGTGAACTTTGTCAAACTTGGCTCAATATAGCTACAAAAGGTTGTAAACCTATATTTTTGAGGATTACTATTATTGTACTTTGCTAAGGATATATACATTTATAAATAAAGATAAAATAAATATAGTAATTTGAATTATTTTTTTCCAGCAACTATTTACATAGGTAAAGAAAGTATTGAATTCTGCTCAAACAGCTTGCTTGCTTTGTAATTTACGTCCTCCAACGTTAAGTCATATGACATGGTGAATGAATTGGGTGAAATGATGCTCAAATAAGTCCAGGGTCTATGGAGCGTAGACTTACCTGACATTCGTCTTGAGGGATAAGGGAAAACCTTGGGAAAAAACCTTATCCAGGTAACTCACCCTGACCAAGATTCGAACTCGGGATCTCTTGAACATGAAGCATAAACTACCATCTACACTACCGAGGCGGACCTGTTCAAACATTTTATATCAAGGTTTTACCAAAATTACACATTTTGAGACACCTTACTTTCCAAGAAGAGAAAATTGGTTGTTTAAGAAAAAAGGTAAACATAACTTAAAACACAAAAGTTGGATAAATGTCAGTCTTGGTATTCAAATTCACTGTATGTTCAGTGTCATAAACATACTATCACTAGTGCGCAGACAGAAACTACTTTTATTGTTGAAGACAAGAGTGTCATTTGATTATCCAATTAACCGTTTCTCGACACCAGAGAGGCATGTGATTTGAGTTCTGCTGCAATAACTTGGTTTTCAATAGACCATTTAAACACATCAGGTGATGCTTTTGTCGAATTGCTTCTCTGGATGCTGTTCGGGCACCCTATGAAGCCTGTACGATGAGTCAATCCAGACATGCATTTGTATAACATGGTCTAGGGGAGTGAGAACAATCCAAAGATAACACTGGGCAACAATGAAAATGTTTCAGGCTTAAAAATAGTGAATTTATATGTATTTCTATCTGCTGAAATAAAAAAATCACCATAAAATTATAGATTAGCTCTTGTTTTGAAGATTAAGTGACATTTAATTTTTTAGAGTGAAGATTTTAAATTTAGGGGAATTTTTCTTTTGGGAGTTGGCACACCTGTCAAATAACAAAAGAACAATCAGAGAAATTTTGGAAATTAAGTGATGCATAAGTTCAGGAAGGCATTTTTGTCGGACCACAAATAAGAGAATTTGTAAAGGGCCCTGCATTTGACCAAATTTTGGAGGGGAAAGAAAAGGAAGCTTGGCAAGCCTTCAAGGCTGTTGTTCATGGATTTTTATGCAACAAAAGAGATGACAACTACAAGCATTTGGCGACAGTGCTCCTGCAAAAATACCGTAACCTTGGATGCAACATGTCCCTTAAGAGCCATTTTCTCCACTCCCACCTAGACTTTTTCCCTCTTAGTTGTGGAGCTGTTAGTGATGAACATGGGGAGAGATTCCATCAGGACATTTCTGTTATGGAACAAAGATATCAGGGCCGTTATAATGAAGTAATGCTTGGTCTTTGTATAGGGATTCTGCGGAACTCCATCACAAGAGGCAAGCTAAAAGCGACAAAGTCAATAGGCCACCACATGAATCTCTTCAGACACGACTATCTGCGAAGTATTTTTCCAGCAATTTAGAACTCTTAGCATGTAATTACCAGTTAAAAAAATCAAATGCACTTTCTTTGTTGTTAGCATGTATGTAATTAAAATGTATCCTTTTCTCTCAATCCGTTAATATGTAATACTTCCACCTTGTGTAGATCATAGAAACTAGAGCTAATAAAAAATTTTCATTGTCATATTTGTTTTTCTCAACCCAAAATTAGTAGGAATTGCCTCATGAAGTGCTCGAAACATTCAAAAATTATTATTTGAAGCAAAAGGTTAGAAACAGTGATGTATTTAACATTTGAAAGTAATGAGTCAGTATTCAAATTCAAAAATTATTTTTTTGTTTCCTAGTGTAATTGCTGAGAACACTGATGCATTACCCCAACATGTGCAGCAGTTTGTCAATAGGCCTTCCCAGCGTCATGCAGGTCTATTATTGTACCCTGTGTCCAAATGGCGTAGCTGTGGCATGGCTTCAACGTAAGAGTCTGTTGACACTGCTATACAACTGTGACTGGCTGTATAAAGGGCACAGAGACGCCTGAACAGTGCCATCTCTTGTCCGTTGACCACAACACTTCAATGAATTCTGTAACCACTCAATATTGCATACTATGCCCAGGTTTCAATAAACACATTTTAATGTTAAAACGGAAGTGAGATCATGCTACTCATAAGTGATACAGTAAACTGAGACAACAGAAGCTCACTGCTGCTATGACCCACACACAAGTAGTAACGAACATAGAGAAATTGATGTTTTATTTCGAGAGTCAATCCAAAACATTGACAAATGAACTTCTAATGTTAAAGCAGATGTGAGATCACGCTACTCGTAAGTGATATACTAAACTGAGACAGCAGAAGCTCACTGCTGTTATGACCCACACACAAGCAGTAACACATAGAGAAATTTTTGTAATTCTTGAATGCCATTTGATCCGTGGTTCAAATCCCGGTCACGGCACCGAACCCCCCATGCTGACTCTTGTCGATCGAAAATCTTAGCCTATATATGGCTAGTGTGAAGAAATGATTAATTTCCATCTATTACAATGGGATCTTTCGTATCTATACAGTAACTTAAGTTTACTCACAAGTTACTGTTCACAATATGATATGGGGCACCCAGAATACATACATAACCTACAAAATTTAATCCATTAGTGATGATAAAACCTTCATTATATCTGTAACTAAATTATTGTTCATAATTAGTTATGTTCCATCTCAGTACCCTCGTTTTACTCTCAAATTTTGGTTTAAAATATGAACTTTTAGTTGATTTATGATACCCTTAATGTATCCCCAAGTTATTGATTCCTCCACTGTACCTTCAGTATACCCCACAGTTTCTGTTAATAATTCCATCGTATCTTAAGATTTCTAAGATAAATATTACAATGGGATAGATAGAGTCAACATGAAAAACTCAATGCCACAGCCGGGACTCGAACCACGAATCTCCTGGTTTCCATCCAGTCGCATTAACCCATTGAGCTACCATGGCCAATGTGCTGTCCTGACATTAAATTCTGACATTGAATATGAATCAAACATAGAGAAATTGATGCTTTATTTTGAGAGTCAAGCCAAAACATTGACAAATCAACTTCTAATGTTAAAGCGGATATGAGATAAGCGTTACACTAAACTGAGACACCAGAAGCTTGTTGCCTGTTCAACTACTGACCAGTTTGTAGTACAGTACAAATATATAGGCTATTACAGTACATACAGTGTATGTGTTTTTAGGTGAAAGTGTGCCGATAATTTGATTTGGTCCTGGTCCCAGATGATCCACATAAACAAAATCCTACTGTATATGTGGCCTATCTCTTGTGTTTGCTCATTCCTGACAAGAAAGACATTTACTTTTCTATGACCAGGAAATGATGTAGATTTTGGGAAGCAATTTATTTGCACAATAAGCCTCTTGAGCTGATATGCAGTAGAGCGATGCTGCCTTACCTGTTGCCCCAATCGATCTTGGATGTAATCTTCAGTTTGAGCTCTCTCATCTGATCCTGCGTGAGTGTACCAGTAAGGAGTTGCCTCCTCCAGTCCAGGAGCTCCCTCATCACCTTCCTCAGCGTCGAAAACTTGTACGTCTCACGATCCTACAAATAAACATTCTTTTTTTATGTCTTGTTGTATTACACTAAAAGAAGTCTTAATGATCAATGCTTCACATGACTGACCAATTTTTCAGTCTGACACTACCTATTCAAATCTAGTGTAGAGTTAGTAAGTTGACAGAAAAGGTACATATCTCATTGTATATGAGAACCCCTAGTGGTTTACCGGGAAACATACAAGTAAGTTGGAGAATTCAATGTCATGACAGCACGTTGGCCATGGTTGCTCTAAGGTTAAGAGCAACTGGACAGAAACCGAGAGATCTGTGATTCAAATGCCAGCCATGGCATTGAATTTTTCAGTCTGACTATGTATTCAACCTATTCAACAATAACATCTCAGTGAGTAAATTACCAACCCAAATTATTTGCATAACTCTTGATGGCATGATACTTGGATATTACAAATACATGTAATGTTGCATGTATAACCAGGGTAGAAATTGGGTTAAAGTCTTTAAATCAAACTATTATGGCCATACACAAGAGTGAACAAAGGACACTGATAGCTAAAAAGTGGTCTGAGTGCTTAAACACCAATGGATGTTATTGGTTTGTTATGTACAGCCTCCAGTTCAATAACAATTCAACATTATATACACTAGCAATGGTTTTATTTAGACAATTGCAGACATCAGAATATCTTCTCCACTTAGAGTAAATCAAAAGATACAGGAGTTTGTCTTGCTTTATTGTAATGTCAATCCTGTTTTACGAGGGCTGCTAAATAAAGAATTATCACAATGTTTTTTTTTGACAACGTACCTTTATTCATCCGCATAATTTTGATGGTCCTTCTCAAAATCATCTCCCCTGAATGCGATGCACTTGTCCCAGTGTTTCTCCCAGTCTTCAAAGACATGCTGGAAACAATTTTTTGAGAGATCCTTCAAAATTATCTCCGCAGCCTTCACCACTGCTTCTGATGATGGATAATGTCTCCCACGAAGGCATTTCTTCAAGTTAGGGAATAGAAAAAAATCACATGGGGCTAAATCCGGACTATAGGGAGGGTGAGGGATGCACTTCACGTTGATTTTTGCAACATATTCAGCAACAACATTGGTATTATGCGGCCACGCATTATCGTGATGCAGCATCCAGCCTGCTTCACAGAAATGTGATCTTTTGCGCCTGATATGGCCTTGCAATGTTTTCAGGACATCCCTGTAGTATTGTCCAGTTACTGATGTGTGTGCAGGTACAACATGCTGATAAACCATTCCATGTATATCAAAGAATGAGATGACCATAACTTTCCCAGCAGAAACAACCACTTTTGCTTTTTTGGGTGGTTGGTGATGAAGGAGATTTCCACACTGAGCTTTGCTGTTTGCTCTCAGAATCAAAATGATGTAGCCAAGTTTCATCAGCAGTGATTACGTTTGAAAGAAACTCCGGATATTCCACTAACATCAACTTTAACTGCATGCAGACCTGCATGCGAATGTCCTTTTGTTCGGCAATCAACAGTCTTGGAACGTGTCGCGCACAAACACATCTCATGTGTAATGTTTGTGTCACCAATGTGTGGGTGGCACCTACTGAAATGTTCAGTATTTCAGAAAGTGATCTTAAGGTAATTCGTCGATCCTCTCAGTGTTGATGTTTCCTTCTGTAAAGCAGTGACTGGAGCACTGGGTCCATCTTCCTTTGAAATTGATTGTCTCCCCTCTTTAAATATTTTAAACCACCTTCGAGCTGTGCTGTAGGGAAGAACAGACTCTCCATAAGCGTGCTGTAACATTGTATAGGCCTCAACTGAGGATTTTTTGAGACGAAAGCAGAATTTCAAAGCTTCATATTGTTTCTCACATGTTACCTCCATTGCAGCGGTAGGCGATACTGAACATGTCTGAACTTTCCTGGTTCTCACAGGCGGGAACCAGGAGTACCAACAATGAAACTACTATGGCATCCAAAGTATAAACTTGAAAGAAGCGTAGAGACAGTGAAGCACAACTTGGCACAAAAGTGAATCGAGAAGATATTGACACATTGCTTCACTCACACTGTTTATTCACAGGACATGTTTCAAGAGCTTTTGCTCTTATCATCAGCTGGTACTCGACTAGTGCAAATTGTAGTGGTTTCCTCTTTCTCCGCATCGTCGATAGATGGCATGATGTACTTGTCAATGATGTCTGGTGGTGGAGTTTCAAAATTCATGACTCTATGACGATTTTTGTTAATGAAGATTTTTTCCCATACGGAAAGGTCTATGGGGTGATTAACATATTTTATTAGAGATGTTTCCAAATTGATGTCATGTCTAGTATTCAAAAAATGAAAAGCCACTGCTGATTTTTCTGTTTCACCATGTTTAATGTTTCTTATAAGTTCTTCAGTTCTGATGTGAATATTTCGTTTTGTTTTTCCTATATAAATTTTAGGGCAAGTTTCACATTTGATCTCATAGATTCCTGGTTTTTCTTTGGTAGTAATTGAATTTTTTTTGGGGGGGGGGGAGTTTTAACAAATTTCTGATATTAAATCTATTTTGAGGTGCAAGAATTATGTTGCGTTTTGTGAAGATTTTTTGGAATTTATTATAGGCTGATGGATGGAAGGTGAATTTTTTTAAAATTTTTTTCTCTTTCTGCTGTAGGTTCTAGGGTGGTGGTTTCTTTTATTTTCTTAGCTTTGTTGAGTCTGTTAACTGTTTTGTCTACTAAATTTGGGTTGAAACCGTTGGACATAGCTACTTTTTTTATGTGTAGGTATTCTTCTTGATAATCTTCTCTGTTTAGTGGGAAGTTGATCATCCGAAATATTAAACTGTTGAAAATGGCATGTTGGTGTTGTTTTGGGTTGAAACTGTTGTTCTTGATGTAATTATCTGTGTGTGTCGGTTTCCTGTAAATACCAAAAGTGAGTTTGTTGTTCATTTTTTTGATCTTGGTGTCCAAAAAGGGAAGCACACCATCCTTTTCCGTTTCCAATGTAAATTTTATAGCTGGATTTTGTATACTCAAAAGTCTGATACCATCTTGTATGAGTTTTTTAGGTACTATTGCAAAAATGTCGTCAACATAGCGATACCAAACTTTGAAATAATTTGGAAAAGTTTTTGTGATATGTGTTTCTAAAGCACTCATAAATAAATCTGCCAAGAAGGGAGACAATGGGTTGCCCATAGCTAGGCCGTTTTTTTGTTTATAGATCTGTCCATTAAAGCTGAAAAAATTTTGATTGATACAAATTTCTGTAAGTTGTGAAAGTTCTTCTATTTCTTCAGATGTTACTTGTATTGATTCCAGCCATTTTTTTAGAAGTTTGAGAAAGAGGAAACCACTACAATTTGCACTAGTCGAGTACCAGCTGATGATAAAAGCAAAAGCTCTTGAAACATGTCCTGTGAATAAACAGTGTGAGTGAAGCAATGTGTCAATATCTTCTCGATTCACTTTTGTGCTACTACGCGGCATGTTTTTTTCACATTAAGCTAACAATATAATAAGATTGAATTTTAGTGCAAAACATTAAGACCGTAAAAAAATTATGATCATTCTTTATTGAACAGCCCTTGTATAGTAAGACTTTAGGATGTAATATTGTCCTGTGCTGTGCATACTGGGCTAGGGCACTCTGCTTTAGGTCACTGCCACGGAATACCTGGGATAGATCCCACCCCTGGGGGATGCTGATTTTATGTCCCAGGTATAGAACTGGTGAATGTGAGAGACACACTCATGACTCCTGCTTGGCTATTTTAGAGTTCTAATGTTGGTGTTGCATAGCAGGGAATTTGTTCTCTGAGATAGTCACATAGGCCGTTGTCTTGGGGAGTTCAAAGCTGGCGAGACCTTTACAAATGCAGGGATACTCACCACATACAACCGTTTCCATATGTTGCCCCATTCCCGTAGTACCAGAGTAACTTCTCGTACCACTGGATCCTCTAATGGTATCACCGTCTCGAACAATCTTGACAAAAGAGAAACCACAAAACAAACATTAAAACATTAAGCTACTCGTTATGTTTGCTGCTGATAAATATTGGAAACAAAACGTACATACCCCTCATTGTCAGTCTTGCATGGCTTCAGGAATATGTACCCTGCTGGGAATATGCCCTGAAACAACCACATTATGTTGAGAAGTGCACTTTTGTTGATTTAAGACAAAGTAAGCAGTAATTCTCTGTACAAACTTTTAAAAAGGGATATTTATTACAAATATTGCCACAATCTCATACATTCTTTCCTAGTAAACGGTTCTTCATTTAAAGCCTAACAGGTGCATGGCATTTCACCTGTGCTGGTTGGGAGTACCACAGCCGGCTTTGCTCCTACATAAACTCTGAGCGTAAAGATGTCCACCCTCAGCTAAACAAGCATTATATTGGGAAAACACATTCTGTTTAAGTTGGGCCAGTAATGTTTGTAATTTCATTTCTAATATTTTGTTTTAGTTCTTCCAATGTATGCGGATTTGTCTGATACACTTTGTCCTTCAGGTTACGCCACACACTGTTAGATCGGGGAAGCGAGAGCACTAACCACTCTAACTTCAAACACTTCCCTAATTTTATTCATGGACTGCTCTGTTGTGGGCAAAAGCAGAAACTACCATACAATTTCTCTTCTTCTGTCAGTTCATGATAAAATGTCACTTTGGCAACTCTCTGCTTGTAAAATATTGGACCGATTATGCATCTACAGGAGAGAAAGTCTCTGGGGCCTGAGACGCAGGGGGATTGTAGAAAGTTCCTACACCCTCTCTCGGTAGTTTATGGCACCTCATGCCAGTATAGTTACAGACCATTCAAACCATTCTGATGGCTTCTACTTTTATGAATGTATCTTCTCGGTTTTAGTTTTCAGAGTGAATAGGGTACATGTTTTTTTTTTAACGTTTCTGCTCCTTGTGTAGCATGCGTTCTCTGTATCTCACACATTTGCTGTCCTTGTCCCACTGTGAAAGGGGGCACATTCCTCTCAGGAACTTGCTTTGTGTTGGTGGACAGTAGCGCTAACAGCACACTTTCTGATCATAGTGTGGGATTTCTTGAACACAATGTGGATTTTCAGAGCCCAGTTATAAGTATTGACATGACCACTGAGGTGGCACCACGCCTCATCCGAAAAGAACACAAGCTGTGGATCAATTAAACCATCATTCACTGATAAAAGAAACCATTTGTGATACTGGGACATCTTGTTTTAAAGCATGGACACTAACACGGTTTTAGTTTGAATCATTTAGTTGCTCTATGTACAGGTGACACTCCTGTTGTATTAATTTTGGGATGTACTTGACTGGTGAAGCTTCAAAACGTGCGCCAATGTCGTCTAACTTTTCCTCTGTTAACACTGTACCTTAACAGTTTCGTGTTTTGTTTGTCACAGAACCAGTAGTTTCGAATTTCTTCACAATCTAGTAAATTGTAAATCAGGAAGTAGGCACTTCACCAGGAAACACTTCTATGTGAACACGGCTTGGTGATTCTCATTTATAATAACTTTTACACAGAACAATGTCAAGCGCCTGTTCATGTTGGTGGTTGTACAATAACGCCGAGCTGAGTGCACACCGCTAGACCTCGCGCAGAACTCAGCCGGTAGTGAGGGAATCCAGCAAGGTCGCGGGAGAGGCCAAACGCCTTGTGGTCTGTTAGGTTTTAAATGAAGAATCCTGTATTATTTCTAATACAATTAACAAGTTATGCCGCCTACTTGCTGAGGTTAAAAATAAGCTTACAACTCTCTGACTAGATTATTTTTTTTTTTTTTTTTTTTGTTTTCATGTTAAGCATTAACCATGAGACTGTAGTCTTACCTTGATTGATCGGTTCTTTGTGGAGAATCCCCGGTACCAGCCTGCAAAAAGAATCAACAGTAAACTTCTGTGTTTGCTATTTTGGAAATACAAATGAAATAACATTCATCGTCTACTCATCTATACTAATATTGTAAAGACAACTAAGCGATTTCAATAATTACTTCTCAATGGAAAGACACGTTATATCTGAGGAAGGCACATAATTTCAATTTATAAATTACTAATTCCGCGGCGCTACGTAATCCGGGAGTGTCATGAGTGAAGTGGAGTATTGGAGTATGGGAGGTGGCCGCTACTTCTCAATCAATGGGGCTCTCACCACCAAACGAGGGTACCGGGAATCGAACCCGCTTGGTAAGCTGGAGACGACCTTATAAACTACAAAGAGAGATTTATAACACCTAGGTACATGCGAAACATGAAGAAGCTACTATATACATTTTAATAACTCTCAGGTAAGAAGAATTCGTTTGATATAGTTATTTTGTATACATTCTACAAAGAACTGGAAAAGATACTTATCAGATGCGAATGTATATTCATAAGTAACCTACAGTTCCTGGTTAGCCAATTACGTTTTGCAGCACATACAAAAAACCGTAAAAAACAATGATAAACCAGAAATTCTTTTCCATATTTTATTGGACAATAAGAAAAAACAAGCAATTCAAATGTGAACAAATGAAAAGCTGCATCCATCTGTGGCTACATCTAAATTTTATAGGCAAAGCCTTCTTATCTATTCTTTTGTTAATGAATTAATTGAAGTAATACATGTCTTGATTGTTACATGTGATTTTTTGTTATCTTGAGTTAAATGCTTTATTTTTGAAGCGGGATCGGACAACTGAATGAGTCTAATCTTACGCGCGGTAATTTCTCTGCTACTAAAATCCATTGTGAATTAATGGATTACGGAAGTGTACATATAAATCGATATGTAAGTCCGTCACCTTCCAAAGTCCTAACACTTATACTCAATTGAGATATTGATTTTGTCAAATATGGCTGTAGCACATTTGATATACCTAAAATAGTTTATCACAAATTAAATGTATAACATTCCCAATGACAACATCCATTCAGACCTATCATTTCCCAAATTAAACGACTATATCCTCAACCTCTCTCACAAATTCTATTCTCGTCTTCTCTACAGCTTCAATCAACTTATCCGAGGTCTCGGGGACTATGACGCTTACTCCGGGGAAATCTACAAGCGTCCCAGACTCACCTTAGGCCGATCATAACCTCACTGGTCAACATATCCTCTCTTCCATCCTACAACTTGTGACACTTCATTAAAAAAAGCTTCATTAAAACAAAAACACCATCTACCCAAAGTCTATTATTATAAATCTATCATAACGTCAGTAAGGGACAGAGTCCTGGGATGGTAAAACGTCGAAGGCTCCTTGTCCTCGGAGAAGGATGACTCTTCAGCCTGCCTTGGTAGCGTGGTGGTAGCATGTGTGCCTCACGTTCAAGAGGTACCGAGTTCGAATCTCGGTCAGGGCGAGTTACCTGGATACGGTTTTATCCAAGGTTTTCCCTTATCCTGAAAGACGAATGTCGGGTAACACTAAGCACCATGGACCCTGGACTCATTTGACCATCATTTCACCCATTCCATTCATCGTCCGATATGATTTAAAAAGTTAAAGGACGTAAATTACAACAAAAAGTTGATAATCATAATAATCATAATAATCTTCAACGACACCTCTGTGCTGTGTATGTTGGTTGTTAGGTTATTTGTTTATATAACCGAATTGAATCTTTCTATTTTTGATGGTTATTATAAATCAGTAAAAATAAGCCACATTGTTGTTCATTCAGATGTAGCATGTGCATCACTTTTACCAGCGAAGTCCAAGGAAAGTTGTAGTGAAGTTTAAAACGTTTTCGAAAGTGGTGCTTTGAGACTAAGCTATTGGGTGTTAGTTACGTCACTTCATACTGGTACAGTAAGTATTGATGACCAGTTAAATCAGAACCGTAAGGTTACCATGGCAATTGACAAATGAATTGTAAATTTAGCTTGCACAACCAAATACGTGTTAACAATATTAACTTACAAATCAAGTATTGCAAAAAACTACATTTTCTCTCTGGCTTCTTTTGGTTTGGTAATTTGACATCAATTCAGAGTCAGATTTATTCACCACGGTAACAAATTTACAAGGTTCGCCAACAAGATGTATATTTACAAGGATTTACATACATTCTTTACAGGAGAGGTATTACTAAGCATGTGCAAAAATTCCTGTTTCTCGTATATTCTTCCACTGAAGAGAAGACATATTTCATTTCCCTTATCATTTTCCCCTCTATATTTATGACTTTACAGGACGTTAGTAAATTGAATGTTTTGAATGCATTTTTACTCCCTAGGCAGTTTAATTTCGTATGACTATTATCGATCTTTTCTGCAACCTAAATATTTTGATTATAAGTTATTGATGGAAATTAATCATTTCATCACACTATATATATATATATATATATATATATATATATATATATATGGATAGAGTCAACGTGAAAACTTCAATGCCATGGCCGTGATTTGAACCTCGGATCTCCTGGTTTCCGTCCAGTCGCCCTTACCCATTGAGTTATCATGCTCAACGTGTTGTACACATGAGTCAATTGGTATTGAATTTTTCATGTTGACTCTATCTAAAACCTTTGCCTATATACGGCTAGAGTGAAGAAATGATTAATTTCAATCAATTAACTAAAATAATAAGAGTTAAATGATGAAGCCTGGGACTCAAGTACATAAGATAGTAAGTCGCCACAAACTGTGTATCTCGGATACAAGAGCCCCTAGTGGTCTACCGGGGAAATATATGAGTCAATTGGAGAATTTAATGTCAGGACGGCACGGTGGCCATGGTAGCTCAATGGGTAAGAGCGACTGGACGGAAGCCAGGAGATCCGTGGTTCAAATCCCGGCCATGGCATTGAATTTTTCATGTTGACTATCTATTTTGAGTATATATTTCTTTTTTGCTGATCCTCATAAAATGAGCCCATAGTTTAAATATGAGTGAATGGTATACTTGTGTTACACAATTCTCATACTTGACGTGTACCTTTTGTTTCAGTGTGTATATCCCACTGTTTATTTTTTTCAATATGTTTGTTCCAATACCAACAACTGTGGAATGGCTGAGTCGGAAGTGTTTTTGTCCACCACATTCGGGAAGTGGTGTGCTCCTGACCCAGGATAATTTCATTACATTTTATTGCTCCTTTCACCCTTGTTGGGTGTTTCAGGACTCTGAAAATCATCGTCCACTTGATCCAACTGCAGCTGTCCTCTCTATTCTACGTCAGTATAATATTGTATTTGTCAAGACGCTGTCCCTTGTGCGCCTAAATAGCAGCAGTGGTAAATCATAAAAATGGAGAAATCATCCTTACCGACCATGGAAAACCACGAAAAATCTAGGTCATTCATGCTGGGCGGGAATGGATTCAAAGAGAATCTCACAAGCCACCACGGAGCATACACATTTGAATCTCATGGTCATTCATCACGCCAATACTCATGTTTATGTGCAGTAAAGGATACTTTATTATACAGTGAGGTTAGGTATATCTCCGTCAGTAAACAAGGACGAATGACGTCATATCAGCAGATCTGTCGCTTTTTTTTAAACGATAAACATGAGCAATGTGTTGGAACTTCGACTACAGTAACTGTCATTTATTTTTCACAAATTTCTCGTTTTCTCGACACAGCTTATACTTTTACAGACGCAAATATTGGCTTATTGTAAAAATCACAAAACTTATATATTGACTAAATAAAGGTAATCAAAACACTCGCTTTTGTTCTAACATCAATCTCATGCAAGCACCTTAATTTTAGAGTGAAAATACTATAATCAAACTGAGAGTCGCACAAACTACGTGCATCATCCTAATGTATAGACCATGAAGTAGTCTTCATTTCTTTACACACAGTTTATCTACTCATAGTTCCAGCGGCGAGGCGCGACTTTCAAAGTGAGGGAAGCTCCAAATAATAGTTTTCATTAAAATAAGAGAGAATAATGACTCAAAGAACTAAGGCTACTCTTCAGTACTCTTTCTATTGTACAGTCACATGTAGGTCCAGTAGCGAGGCGCGACTTTCAAAGTGAGGGAAGCTCCAAATAATAGTTTTCATTAAAATAAGAGAGAATAATGACTCAAAGAACTAAGGCTACTCTTCAGTACTCTTTCTATTGTACAGTCACATGTAGGTCCAGTAGCGAGGCGTAACTTTCAAAGTGAGGGAAGCTCCAAATAATAATTTTCATTAAAATAAGAGAGAATAATTACTCAAACAACTAAGTCTACTGTTTAGTACTCTTTCTATTGTACAGTCACACGTAGGTCCAGCAGCGAGGCATGACTTTCAAAGCGAGGGAAGCTCCAAATAATAATATTCATTAAAATAAGAGAGAATAATGACTCAAAGAACTAAGACTACTCTTCAGTACTCTTTCTATTGTACAGTCACACGTAGGTCCAGTAGCGAGGTATGACTTTCAAAGCGAGGGAAGCTCCAAATCATAATTTTCATTAAAATAAGAGAGAATAATGACTCAAAGAACTAAGGCTACTTTTTAGTACTCTTTCTATTGTACAGTCACACGTACGTCCAGTAGCGAGGCATGACTTTCATAGCAAGTGAAGCTCCAAATAATAATTTTCATTAAAATAAGAGAGAATAATGACTCAAAGAACTAAGGCTACTCGTAGTACTCTTTCTATTGTACAGGCACACGTACGTCCAGTAGCGAGGCGTGACTTTCAAAGTGAGGGAAGCTCCAAATAATATTTTTTTTTTTTAAATAAGAGAGACTAATGACTCAAAGAACTAAGGCTACTCTTTGGTAGTCTTTCTATTGTACAGGCACACGTAAGTGAGGGAAGCTCCAAATAATAATTTTCATTAAAATAAGAGAGAACAATGACTCAAAGAACTAAGGCTACTCGTAGTACTCCTTCTATTGTACAGTCACACGTAGGTCCAGTAGCGAGGCGTGACTTTCAAGGTGAGGGAAGCTCCAAATAATTTTTTTTTAAATAAGAGAGACTAATGACTCAAAGAACTAAGGCTACTCTTTAGTACTCTTTCTATTTTACAGGCACACGTACGTCCAGTAGCGAGGCGTGACTTTCAAACCGAGGGATGCTCCAAATAATAATTTTCATTAAAATAAGAGAGATCAATGACTCAAAGAACTAAGGCTACTCTTTAGTACTCTTTCTATTGTGCAGTCACACGTAGGTCCTGTAGCGAGGCCTGACTTTCAAAGCGAGGGCAGCTCCAAATAATAATTGTCATTAAAATAAGAGAGAATAATGACTCAAAGAACTAAGGCTACTCTTCAGTACTCTTTCTATTGTACAGTAACACGTAGGTCCAGTAGCGAGGCGTGACTTTCAAAGTGAGAAAAGCTCCAAATAATAATTGTCATTAAAATAACAGAGAATACTGTCTCAAAGAACTAAGACTACTCTTTAGTACTCTTTCTATTGTACAGGCACACGTACGTCCTGTAGCGAGACGTGACTTTCAAAGTGAGGGAAGCTCCATATAATAATTTTCATTAAAATAAGAGAGAATAATGACTCAAAGAACTAAGTCTACCATTTAGTACTCTTTCTATTGTACAGTCACACGTACGTCCTGTAGCGAGGCGTGACTTTCAAAGTGAGAAAAGCTCCAAATAATAATTTTCATTAAAATAAGAGAGAATAATGACTCAAAGAACTAAAGCTACTCTTTAGTACTCTTTCTATTGTACAGTCACACGTAGGTCCAGTAGCGAGGCGTGAATTTCAAACCGAGGGATGCTCCAAATAATAATTTTCATTAAAATAAGAGAGAATAATGACTCAAAGAACTAAGGCTACTCTTCAGTACTCTTTCTATTGTACAGTAACACGTAGGTCCTGTAGCGAGGCGTGACTTTCAAAGTGAGGGAAGCTCCAAATAATAATTTTCATTAAAATAAGAGAGAATAATGACTCAAAGAACTAAAGCTACTCTTTAGTACTCTTTCTATTGTACAGTCACACGTAGGTCCAGTAGCGAGGCGTGAATTTCAAACCGAGGGATGCTCCAAATAATAATTTTCATTAAAATAAGAGAGAATAATGACTCAAAGAACTAAAGCTACTCTTTAGTACTCTTTCTATTGTACACGTAGGTCCTGTAGCGAGGCGTGACTTTCAAAGTGAGGGAAGCTCCAAATAATAATTGTCATTAAAATAAGAGAGAATAATGACTCAAAGAACTAAGGCTACTCTTTAGTACTCTTTCTATTGTACAGGCACACGTACGTCCTGTAGCGAGGTGTGACTTTCAAAGTGAGGGAAGCTCCAAATAATATTTTTTTTTTTAAATGAGAGAGACTAATGACTCAAAGAACTAAGGCTACTCTTTGGTAGTCTTTCTATTGTACAGGCACACGTAAGTGAGGGAAGCTCCAAATAATAATTTTCATTAAAATAAGAGAGAATAATGACTCAAAGAACTAAGGCTACTCTTTAGTACTCCTTCTATTGTGCAGTCACACGTACGTCCAGTAGCGAGGCGTGACTTTCAAGGTGAGGGAAGCTCCAAATAATTTTTTTTTAAATAAGAGAGACTAATGACTCAAAGAACTAAGGCTACTCTTTAGTACTCTTTCTATTTTACAGGCACACGTACGTCCAGTAGCGAGGCGTGACTTTCAAACCGAGGGATGCTCCAAATAATAATTTTCATTAAAATAAGAGAGATCAATGACTCAAAGAACTAAGGCTACTCTTCAGTACTCTTTCTATTGTACAGTAACACGTAGGTCCTGTAGCGAGGCGTGACTTTCAAAGTGAGAAAAGCTCCAAATAATAATTCTCATTAAAATAAGAGAGAATAATGACTCAAAGAACTAAGGCTACTCTTTATTACTCTTTCTATTGTACAGTAACACGTAGGTCCAGTAGCAAGGTGTGACTTTCAAAGTGAGGGAAGCTCCAAATAATAATTGTCATTAATATAAGAGAGAATAATGACTCAAAGAACTAAGGCTACTCTTTAGTACTCTTTCTATTGTACAGGCACACGTACGTCCTGTAGCGAGGCGTGACTTTCAAAGTGAGGGAAGCTCCAAATAATAATTTTCATTAAAATAACAGAGAATAATGACTCAAAGAGCTAAGGCTACTCTTCAGTACTCTTTCTATTGTACAGGCACACGTACGTCCTGTAGTGAGGTGTGACTTTCAAAGTGAGGGAAGCTCCAAATAATAATTTTCATTAAAATAAGAGAGAATAATGACTCAAAGAACTAAGGCTACTCTTTAGTACTCTTTCTATTGTACAGTCACATGTAGGTCCTGTAGCGAGGCGTGACTTTTAAAGTGAGGGAAGCTCCAAATAATAATTTTTATTAAAATAAGAGAGAATAATAACTCAAAAAACTAAGGCTACTCTTTAATACTCTTTTCATTTTTTAGTCACACGTAGGCCCTGCTCACACTACAAGCTTCCCCTCTCCAGTCAGACGTTTCCTGGCCCACATCGCGTGAACTGTTAGCCTAACAGGAGAAAATATGCAATTCGCACACTTTTGCTAATAACTTAAGCCTTCACAAGAATTTCCTTATTGTCACCAACGAATACCAATCTAAGTAAAATACTATTGCTAATGCTATTGAAATATACTTACAGTTGTACTTAAAAGTGTCACATAAAACAAAAACAAACAAAAAAGTTTCCTTTACACGCTACAGAGACTTCATGTGACAAAATGTGTCATGCTTTTTAAAAGAGTCGCGATTATTTCCGGAAACCTAGGTATTCAAAATCATGAATGCGTAAATACAGTATTGAATGAGCTCGCGGAACTGCTGATTGGAATCTAATGCACAGTTCTGCAAGCTTACGATGAGCTCCGTTTCACTTGGTGCCACTCCATATTCTGTACAGTGTTTTGTTTTTAGATTCATAACGATGGAAATAGCTTATATCATCTGTCACAATACTCTTAAAAATCTTCACAATTACTTTGAAATCTCTGAGGTTTGTGGTTGTTCTCTGAAGTTTATCTATAGTTTGTAGTTTGGCACAACCAAAGTTTCAATTACTTCTTTCAGTGCACTACGTCTACTGACGTCTGAGTGATGTTTCAGCCATATCCAAGCTTGCAGACATCTTGCATAGGCACGTTCAAGTCTGAGATGAATATAAACAAAAGACGTAATCTCTTTAACAAGCAATTCAGTGACAAAACGCTGTATAAGCAAAACGTCGATTTCCGCCATTTTGGAATGCATCTGCTCACGACATAGAAGCTGAAGATATCACGAATATACTAACATGTGATAGATTATGATCTTGCTGTCGTTTCTGTAGCATTGTTGGAATTAGTATTTTAACAATGAGTTCAGTAATATCTACTTCTATTGAATTGTACAACTACGTCCATAGATTATATGAGATCATAGTTGAGAAACTGGATGTTCTGTTGACATTTAAAGCCAAGTTTGACACATCTGTTCAAGGTCATGATGAGTGCAACAGCGGGCAGAGATATATTCTTGCGGTCTGAAAACATTGTGCTTGTTGGAATTTGGTCTCATGGAATAAAAACTGAGCTAAATTATATTTAACTTAATATTTCGTACCAAACATTATAGGCTTTCAAACAAATATGTGTTAGACTCGCATTACTTTCTTCAATAAACTATTCCTTAAATAGCTTATTCTTGTGGCGATGTCGCAGTATCTGACTACACGTTTCTTGTTGGAACAATGAAAGTAAGAGAATACATTAGGCTTAGCTCATACCCAGGAAGGACAAACTTACGAGAAAAAGGTAGAAGTGCAGAAAAACTCAAATCAAATAACAAGGGATATCTTCAAAAATTTACCTTTACCAAAGTGTATGTATGTTTTAACAAGATCTACAAGTTTTGTTGTGTAGTTAGATTTTGTCTCTTACAGTTTACCCAACATAAAAGTCGGGAACGAAGTCTGAGTACATTCTCAGAAAATTCAACTTATACATTTCATTTGTTATTAAATTATCTTTTTGCAATACTTGAAAAATAATAAATCAAAATTGCTTTTCTGTATTTTATTGGACTTTAAGAAAAAAATAATGATTTGAAATATGAACAAATGAAAGCTACATCTAAATTATATGGGCAAAGCCTTCTTAGCCAATCTTTTGTTAATGAATTAATAGAAGTAGCACATGTCTTGGCTAGGTTATTTGTTTATGTAGCCGAATTTAATCTTTCATTTTTGATTTTTATTATAAATCAGAAAAAATGAGTGACATTGCTATTCAAGAAGCGAATGGTATTTTAGTCAAACACGTTAGAGTCTAGGTATTGTCTGGGCAGATATTTTGAAAAGGTCCTGTCGGCATTTATCATTAGTTGTACAAATAGACGAAAGATAATGCAAAGTAATGCATTGATGGCCGCAGAAGTTGAAGGAACTGTCTCAGTCGATGTATTTGCTAATTTGAAGGAGGGTCAGAGGTTGTAAAACTCTACCCACTACAAATTATTGTTAGCTCCAGCCTCGGCTTCCTGCTCTATGAGGTCATCCCTTGATACACCACTTTCTCCATCTTTAAATGACCTGTAAACTGATGCACATTCTCTGGTCCAAAAGTGACATTCTGACTCCAACTATGCACATGTAGGGATTTCAATACAAATGTACATTTAAAGTCCCCTAGAAAAAATAATAAATATGTTGCACTCATGTGATATTCTTTACTCTTAAACCCTACTAACAAACATCTACTCCATGTAAATCGAGAAAACATTTCTAGAACATTTATTTACGGTAGTAGTGAATCAAGACGTATTTTACCCACGAGTGGAAGGTTTGTTAATTTCCGCGAGTGTATAAGTCTTGCACCAAACACTAATCATTAAAAAGGCTTACTACTTTTTAATTGAACTATAATAAAATAATACAATTATTAGTAATGTTACTTTGTGGAATATAGAGCTATTTAGACCAAGGCCGGCTGTTGGCTAATACCAATCGATGTTGGCTAGTCGTTTCTATTTCAGAAAGCTACATTGACGAATGTATTGTCAGTAGAATGTGAACATATAGAATACATTTGTTAATTACTGAATGAATACAATTTGTAGCTGTACATTTCATTACTTAATGTTAAAACAGTAATAAATGAAGTAAATAATAACAATTAATAATTATTATATTATTGGTTTTCCATATATAAAGAATGCGAAATATTTTACAGCCTACTGCGGCATACCCGCATGTCAGATTTCAATTGGTTGGTGTTTACTTTTGATTTGGGTTCTAATTGGAGCTATGAGATCTCTTATACTCAGGTGAATGGTTGTAGGAAATGGATTTGTTGTTTGTTGGCTGCTCAGTTGTCTCAATAATACACTGGTTCGTTGCAAAAAATGATTTAATTTAATTCTCACTAAGTTCGTTGATTCAGATTGATTTGTAGCGGTGACCACCTGTTACTAAACTTCCTAACAGAATTCTCTTAATTCTTTATACGGCGAATACTTTGCTATTATAAACTTCTTCTGCTGCTTCTCTCACGCTGGTTGCGTTATTCTTGACTTCCCTACATTTCGGACTTAGAAATCTTTACGACCTCTTCTTCACGCGCACTAACACGTCTTTCCCCTCGTAGTATGACTTTTGAAGTGATTTACATTTCGGACTTAGAAATCTTCCCTACTTCTTCTTCACGCGCCCTAACACATCTTTCCCCTCGTAGCATGACTTTTGAAGTGATCTTCTCTTACGCTGGTTGCGTTATTCTTGACTTCCCTACATTTCGGACTTAGAAATCTTTACTACCTCCTCTTCACGCGCACTAACACGTCTTTCCCCTCGTAGTATGACTGTTGAAGTGATTTACATTTCGGACTTAGAAATCTTCCCTACTTCTTCTTCACGCGCCCTAACACATCTTTCCCCTCGTAGTATGACTTTTGAAGTGAAGTTTCGTCTACTCTGCGATTCCGTTCGTACTTTATTCTGATCCCTACTCTAACCCTTATCACATGACCAAAATAACTCACCCTTCTTCCTATTTCTCAAATCTTACATTATTATTGGTTTCTCATTTTATTTCGATTTTTCTTTATTGGTTAGCAAAACTCATCGAACTCATTGTCGTTACATCCCACCGTGAGTTGGGTCACGCCTACCCTGGGCTCTTTGTAACGGTATACATCGTTATCGCCTCAGCAAAGTAAATCCTTTTAGGTCTTACGCTTGACCGCATCTAGAAAACCTTATTGTTCCTACACATTTTTGCTTATAGTTCTCAGACATTGAACCTTTCCTTAAACAAAGAGGCTAACGGTCACCTCTTCCTGTCTCCCCGACTTGTGTTCAGATTTTACAGAAATATTTTCTCTCCCTTACATGGATTTTAGCATGTTAGTTGTCTTAAATTATATTCTTCCCATCTTATTCTTAATTAAACCGCTATTTTAATCATTACTCTAATTTCATTCTAATTTCATATTAATATAACAATATTTTATATTAGTTTAGCAAAGCGTTTTTTATTAATTTATCTTTTTTTTTTTTTTTTTAATTCTCGTGATTTCAGTTCATTCGCCGCCTCCTAATCGCTGTCTGATACTGCGGTTACATAATGCCCGTTTGACAAAAATGAAATACCCATTATTTAAATTTTGTCAAACCCCCGTCATGACATTTCCTCCTTATATCTTATAATTTCTCATTCCCTACTCGAAACATTTTTCGGTGGTCACCGTTTCCCTCATCTTCATCAGTGTGTTACTTTATACACATAGAATGGTCAATATGGTACATCATATACATAGAATTATAGATATGATACATTACGTACATAGACAAGTACACTGTCGTATATGTGGTTATTACCCTATATACAAATAACATTCGTGATACCTCAACTATATATACACTTCACTGAATTATCCTTGTCTCACTTGACATCAACTTGATTTTACCTTATTACATTCCTTAAGTACTACATTAATGTTACTATATTACAGTTTACAATATTACATTTAATGATTTTTTTTTAATATTATTATATTAACTTATTGGGACGTTTCTTTATCTTTCAGTCCTTCACCGTAAGAACATTCGTCCTCACATTATTATATTTTGCGTAACGATGTCCAAATATGGTTACCTCTACCTGCACTCAGTTGTCTACCTGTAATCAGGTGTTTCGTTTACCTGACAGTAAACATTGGCAGTTCATTGTCCTGTCTTTCCACTTCACTTTTCACTCTCAACTTTCTTTCACTTTGTCACGCCTAAGTCTGTGACCTTTACAATAACAATATATCCTTTTGGCACATGAATACATCAGTACTTATACTATATTTACATTTCACAAATTATTTTTAAAGATCTTTCTAACATGTTCATTAGCTGTGGTTATTCTTATTACATTATCATTTTGTTTGTGCACAGGAATTTTGGAACTTGCAACTCCCACGCAGTGTTTGAATTTCAAACGAAAACGTTACCCGTACTAATTATATAACTTTTACTTGGTATTCTTTACATCTTCGTATATATAATTTCAATCACATTTACACAGGTGATTCTTGGGTCTGCTCTGTACTGTTTACAACGTTTTTCTGACGATATGGCCTTATTAGGGAGATGTTATATCTGCCTATCGGTTTACCATTTCTTGGGTGTGATAGAGCATACGCTCTGTCACCAAATATTTTCTCAATCCGGTATGGGCCTTTCCATAGCATATATAGCTTTCTAGTCTTTTTTTCTAACAAATCTGACTTGTCGAACGATTTCACTAGAACTAAGTCGCCGACCTTTGGTTCCCAATTCTTCTTATACCGCATTTTCTTTGCGTTTCTTTTCTCTACTTTTTCCATTATTCTTTTAACAGCATTCTGGATCCGTTCTCGATCTGTCTCGGTCGTCACTTGTATACTTTCCGGAATACCCTCTATTATTGGTTCCGGTGTTAAATTCCTATGCAATTGGATAGGAGCATATCCTGTGGTTAGATTGACTGAATTATTGAATATAAACTCAATATAGTTGATGTGGTCTGGCCAGGTAGTCTGTTTCAATGAGCAAAGGACTCGGAGATGAACACCTAGGTCTTTCATTACGCGCTCGCTTGGATTAGAGCACGGATGGTACGACGTTGTGTTATAGATGCGAATTCCGGCATCCTGAATGGTGTGCACGAATCGTCTTCCATGGTGTATGGACGCGTTATCTACTAATAGTGCTTTCATCTTCCCGTATTTGACTATATAGTCTTTCACTATTTTATTCGCGCATGCTGCACTTGTTAATTTCTTGAGAGGGTATATTTTCACAAATTTCGACATCACGTCGATAAGTACAAATAAATATTTTAATCCTCCTCTTCCTGCAGGGAGCTTATAAATTTTGATGTCGATATCTCCAGGATTTCATCTAACATTTCCTGTATTTTAAGGTTCACTGCCTCCTGTAAATCCAATGGAATAGGTCTGCACTTATATTTGAATGGGGGAACATCATGTATCTCGAATTCATACTCAAAATCACTATAGGTCCCAGTGTGTTCCGAAAATACATTTCTATGTTTACATAAAATGTTATAAAAAATCTCTTTTTTGGTGGTCGTTAAGTAGGTTCGAGTTTGCTACTGTTTCTCTTATTCTATAGGTCATGTTTACGTTATTTTCGACTACCTGGAAATCATCTGGTAGGGTAATTATCTCCTGTTCACATGCTTCTGTCTGCCCAAGTCCGTATGACGTCATCTCTAAAAGCCCTTCTTCTGCCGCTACGTACACTTCTTTATCATAGTTTCCCATCTCTTCTGCTTCTAATGGATTCATCTTAACTAGCTCCATCCCTCCTATTCGTATAAATTCTACAAAAAATGTTTCTCCATCTATTTCTTTTTCTTCATCTGTCAATCTTATCTCATTTTCTGCTTCCCTTGAGCTAAACGGAACTTTAACTATGACGTCTTTAATTTTGATTTCCAAGGCTTCCATTGGATAATTCAACTTAGCTTGAAGCGCATACAACACGTCATTACCCATAATAATGTCTACAGATAGCCTATTAATAACAAAACATACAAATTCTATTGTATCCTCCCCAATGGTGACTTTCAAAAGCATTTGTGTATTAATCTTTTGTTTGGCGCGACCTACCGCCAGAGTACAATATGCACTTTTCACGGGCAATGTTTGCAATTTCATTCCATTGTTTTTTAAGTGATAAAAGAATGCTTGACTTATAGCTGAAACTGAGGATCCTGAATCTATGGTAATGTGCCATTTTTCTTTGTTTATTATTGCAGCAATACGTGGAGCATCTCTCACTTCTTGCAATTCTGTTAAGTGATTGTTCATTTGAGTACCGTTTACTATTTCTGTTTCTGTTTTATTCTGTACCACCCTACTCAGAGCTGTGTCCCTGTTCAAATTAAGAACTAGCGTGTTCATCCGGGTCCGATGCGGGACGTCTTCTATCGCACCCTGGAGTCGTTTCCCGTCTGCTGTGTCGTACCTGGCCTTTCATCTACCTCGGGCGCCGCGTCCCTCGGTGTGGGTGGAGGAGAACGCACCCATTCTCTTGAGAGAAGTTGATTCCTCTGTCTTACTTCAGGTCTGTCTGTATTGTTCTCTCTACCAGCGTCATGTGGTTGATACTGTCTATTAGCTTCTGGTAGTCGGAACGTCGGTCTTGCATTCCCTCTTCGAAGAAATGGGGGGTGACCCCTATTTCCATTCCTAGTTACATGTACATATCTTATAGGGAAATTATATGAGTTTGAATTTGGTGGTCCCTGTCTCCCTCTATTGTTGTTAGGGAATTCCCTCGGGACGTGGGCATCGTATCTTTGACGAGTAGCCATATGGTTCGTGTTAAAATTTCGGGGATTGTGTGCCCTTTCCCCGTCATGATTATTATTATTCCACGGTCTGTGTGGATTTCTCACTGGCATTCGATTCTCATGTCTATTTTGTGAATTTTGCGTCCCAACGCTTTGTAAAGCTGTTAATAATGTAATTGCCTCTCTCAATGTCTGAGGTCTTGCTACCACCATGTGATTTCTAATGTTCTCAGGAAGGTGGGGAGTGAGAAGAGAAATCAGTTCGGCTTCCTGTAATGGAGGTTGTAGATATTTACTCATTTGCGAATATCTCAGGAAATAATCAGTAATAGACTCTCCATTATTACCTTGGTATCGGCCATTTGTTATTTGATTCCTTACTTGGTATTGGACATTGGCGTTCCAATACTTTTCTAGGAAAGCTGTTTTGAACAACTCGTAGCTGCATCCTTCTCCCACAGTTACTCGTAGCCAATTAAGTTCGGCAGATTCTAACGCCCTTTGAACTATTATCATCTTATATTGCTCGGGTACACCTCTGATGACAAAATACTTTTCTAAGTCGGCCAAAAATTGTACTGCGTTGTCATTGCGACAATTAAATTTCGGGAGGGGCAATTCGCTTAGAAAATTCATGTGCACTGGTGGATACATATTTACGTTTTGCATATTTACTTCACAATTATTGCTGCTTTGAGGAGAGACAGAAGGGGCGCTAACCTGTTCGTTCTGCCTCTCTCCATTGTGTGTATGTATAGAACAATTGGAACTCTCAGGTACCGGCCCTTGCTGTCCCAGCTGTAAGCCAGTTACAGTATCTCTGATTTGAGATATCTCGCTTACTGTTTCCCTCAACATTTGTGTATTCTCTAATTGAATATTTGTTACACGTGCTACCTTTTCTTTTAACTTCTCCATGTCAGCTGCTATACTATTGTTTACAGTGTCAAACCGGTCATTTATCTCTTGTACAAAAGTTACCTGTGTCGTGGTCAGTTCATCTAATCTTATTCTCTCCTTATTAATTTCCTCCCCTATTCTATTTTCTACTCCTGCAACGAGAGATTTGGTAGCTTCTAGGTCACTTCTTATAGTACCTACTTCTCGCTGCAGGGCCTCTTTTACGGTCTGGATTTCCCCTGTTATTCCTTGAATTTTGACAGTGATTCTAGCTTCTGTTTCTTTCCCTTGGCTTGTAATTTGACTTAATTTTTTGTCCATAGCTTTGCTCTGATCTAGTAATTTAGTCTCTAGTGATTGACTCTGTCCTACTAATTTAGCTTCTAGTGTTTGGTTCAATTTAGCCTCTAGTGACTGGTTCTGTTCTACGAATTTAGCTTCTAGTGATTGATTCTGTTCTACTAATTTAGTCTCTAGTGATTGACTCTGAATAGTAATTTGCGCCATGAGTTTCTGGAACATCTCTTGTAGATTTTCCATTACCCCAGGATTGTCACTTCTATTTACATTTAAGCTACTTACACCATTTACACCCTCATCTACTGATCCTATAACACTGCTTTCCATTATCTCTTCATTAACAACTTCTAACTCTTTCTCTGTCTCCATAACTATTTGTTCCCCAGAATTTTCCATTTTAAATTTATTCTGTACGATCTTCTTATTTCTCAAAAGCATTGAACTTCCCCTTTAAATTTTCTAATTTCCCTTCCAAAATACTTATTACTAAGACATTACATAGATATTGATCTCAATGAATGATATTACATTTACAAGAAATATAAATTGAGTATGTGTAACTCACAGTTCTGTTGTACTGCTGTGGTGTTTATGTGATGTCTTTACCAATTTTTGTTGTGCTGCTCGTCGTCTAGTAGGCTCAGTTGATGTCGAAAGAACTTGAACTTCTCTCTTGGTTGGGGGGAAAATTCTATGTAGTTGTTTTTGCCGTCTTCTTCGTAGTCTCTGCTGTCCTCATCGTAGTTGTCGTCGTCGATCTTCTCACTTCTCCTCGTAGTCGTCCTTCGTCGTCGTTCTTCTCACTTCTCCTTGTAGTCGTCCTTCGTCGTCGTTCTTCTCACTTCTCCTTGTAGTCGTCCTTCGTCGTTACATTTCACCCATTTCCTACAATTCGAAGCCCCAACGTGTCGGCGCCATTATGCGGCATACCCGCATGTCAGATTTCAATTGGTTGGTGTTTACTTTTGATTTGGGTTCTAATTGGAGCTATGAGATCTCTTATACTCAGGTGAATGGTTGTAGGAAATGGATTTGTTGTTTGTTGGCTGCTCAGTTGTCTCAATAATACACTGGTTCGTTGCAAAAAATGATTTAATTTAATTCTCACTAAGTTCGTTGATTCAGATTGATTTGTAGCGGTGACCACCTGTTACTAAACTTCCTAACAGAATTCTCTTAATTCTTTATACGGCGAATACTTTGCTATTATAAACTTCTTCTGCTGCTTCTCTCACGCTGGTTGCGTTATTCTTGACTTCCCTACATTTCGGACTTAGAAATCTTTACGACCTCTTCTTCACGCGCACTAACACGTCTTTCCCCTCGTAGTATGACTTTTGAAGTGATTTACATTTCGGACTTAGAAATCTTCCCTACTTCTTCTTCACGCGCCCTAACACATCTTTCCCCTCGTAGCATGACTTTTGAAGTGATCTTCTCTTACGCTGGTTGCGTTATTCTTGACTTCCCTACATTTCGGACTTAGAAATCTTTACTACCTCCTCTTCACGCGCACTAACACGTCTTTCCCCTCGTAGTATGACTGTTGAAGTGATTTACATTTCGGACTTAGAAATCTTCCCTACTTCTTCTTCACGCGCCCTAACACATCTTTCCCCTCGTAGTATGACTTTTGAAGTGAAGTTTCGTCTACTCTGCGATTCCGTTCGTACTTTATTCTGATCCCTACTCTAACCCTTATCACATGACCAAAATAACTCACCCTTCTTCCTATTTCTCAAATCTTACATTATTATTGGTTTCTCATTTTATTTCGATTTTTCTTTATTGGTTAGCAAAACTCATCGAACTCATTGTCGTTACATCCCACCGTGAGTTGGGTCACGCCTACCCTGGGCTCTTTGTAACGGTATACATCGTTATCGCCTCAGCAAAGTAAATCCTTTTAGGTCTTACGCTTGACCGCATCTAGAAAACCTTATTGTTCCTACACATTTTTGCTTATAGTTCTCAGACATTGAACCTTTCCTTAAACAAAGAGGCTAACGGTCACCTCTTCCTGTCTCCCCGACTTGTGTTCAGATTTTACAGAAATATTTTCTCTCCCTTACATGGATTTTAGCATGTTAGTTGTCTTAAATTATATTCTTCCCATCTTATTCTTAATTAAACCGCTATTTTAATCATTACTCTAATTTCATTCTAATTTCATATTAATATAACAATATTTTATATTAGTTTAGCAAAGCGTTTTTTATTAATTTATCTTTTTTTTTTTTTTTTAATTCTCGTGATTTCAGTTCATTCGCCGCCTCCTAATCGCTGTCTGATACTGCGGTTACACTACCTAACCTAAGTTTCTCACAAAGTCGAAATAGTAAATAATATAAACACTCATTCCTACCTCCACATTTCAGTTCATTCGCAATTTGCTTCCAAATAGCTTCCTTTAGTAAACTGTCTTTGTAGGATTTATGCTTTTTGCCACAAAGAACGATGATTTTGAAACAAAATAATCAATTTCTCGTTAAATGACTCCATATCTCTTCTCTTCTGTTTCCTACACAGCGCCATTGTGTTTTTTTCTCACTCTCTTTTGTTTAATCGCCAAACGTGGATATAAAAGCTTGGAGTTTATAAGTTTTGGCATTGGCAACTGGCGATAATGTTCATGTTAATGAAAGTCATTGTGAATGGCGTTATTTATTAACCTCCCAACAAGCTTTAGTGTTGGCATTGCGTTTGTGATAGCTTTTCTACGGGAATGGGGCTTAATTGTTAAAATAAGATAAAATGTCTACTGTTAATTTTCTTGTATGTGCAAGATGGGAATACTGTATACTTAAAGTGACACTCAAATGTTTTAAACAACTGGTCCCTATGTGATGTCATTGTAATTACGTTTTATTTGTATGGACAATAGGTAAAAACTCGAATAACGACTTCATATTTGAGAAAAGTATAAGAATTGGAAGATTCGAATAACAAGATCTAAATTTTTATTTACGCAAAAGTCATTCGAACGAAGAAGTCTTCTGGGAATATTTACAGAAAATTCAGATATGGATTTCATTTGTTATTAAAATATCTTAAACACAGACATTTCATCAAAATCATTAAAGCTAAAAATAGAACATTTCTAAACATTTTCTATGTAAAGGTAGATGACACGAAATTTTTCAAGAAGCGCTGCAACCTAAACTACTTTTTTACAAACAAAAGTTTTGTTTTTAATTTTGTGAATAATGTTTGAGAATTTTAATTGAAATGGCTTATGTTATGGCTTATGGCTTATTAACATTACAACGTGTGTATATGTTGGATATTCTGTGATATGCCTAGAATTCTATACTGTATAACTGATAAACCAGAAAAAGTAGACAAAATTGTACTATGTAAAAGATTTAGGTTTAATTAAAACATACAATTTGTGTCAAAGTTTTTAAATGTTAACCACAATGTATTATTAGTGCGAATTTTCAAACATTTTTTTTTCAGTAGTACTTCGCTCTTTTTTTTTTCCTTCTTTTTCGCGGAAAGAAAGTGAACATAATATAACATTTTAATTCATTGTATTCTCATATTTATGGTATTGAAATGTGGGGAGCTACTGGCAACTTCAATTTAAGTAGGATACCAATTTTGTAGAGCCTGGAGTAAGTGAAAGAAGTACCCAAAAGTCATCAAATTTCCGCAGTTTTATCGTTATATGTTTATAAGGTTATCTTGTAAACTATGTAATAAATATGTTACTTTGTATAAACTATTGTGTAAATTGTCAAATACTTGTGAGCCACATATCTACCGACAATAAGGCTATATACTATTCTATATTCTACTCTATTTAGAACGAAGGGTGTAAATGAGTAACGAATGTTTTTTCTGGATTAACGAGAAACAGAGAGAAGAAGAATGCTTTCTAAGGACAGTTTTCAGAAGAGTGGATGGAGAACAATTGAATGTAAATCATAATAACATGTTAGAAGTACGGTGAACAGGTGGCGCTGCTAAGGCACGATGCTCTGCTATCTGCTGGCCAGATCTGGCACTACATGAACCTTATAAAAAACTTAATCTGTCATTCGCCCTTTGCTTGTATTTGCATCGTAGTGGTAGTGGTGGAGAAGGCACAGGAAATATGTTCTCTCAGCTGTTCTCTAGCTTATAATGAAACTCGGCATGAAATCATAACCATTCTCTTTGTTACGCTGCATACAGCGATTTCACGTTTTGATACAACTCGATACTGTCAGGGTACGGCACTGCACATGTAATAAACATACAAATCCACAACTTCCATTTGAGCGAGCTGAATTTTTGATTACAGCGTGATAACGTAATACAACCATCACATCTGCATCTGTTTCAGAGACATTAACGTTTTTTCCCCTACACTTAATTAATTTGTGTTTAATTAAAACTGCCCAACGTGTTAATCTGTAAGATTTTTATCACTATTTTAACAGAACACTATATTGGATTTGTTTAAAGCCCAAATGAAGCTATGCTAGAAAATAACACCTAAAACCTTTGTATTTTGACAGTTTTCGATTTGTGATGAAAATATTTAATAAAAATGATCAGTTTCGTAACTAATAATTAAGGGTAGTGATATTTAGCTTTTTGAAATCAGAAATTTAGCATTTTGATTTTTACATTTAGCATTTTATAGCATTTATACATTTGTAATTTAGCATTTTATAGCATTTTGGAGAAAAAAAAAAAAAGGTTTAATGTGAGATTTTTTTTAAGTGATGAATATTAACATTATTTATAAGAGATTTAAAACACATTTATGGAGGGTTATTAATGACAGTGAGTTAAATTGCATAGTGTCAACATACATATAGTTTAAAGCAATACACAGAAATATAGAACGAGCTGATACAGACTAAAGCATATTGCATAACAAAAAAGATAAATGCATATAATGTAAGACTAGCATAATAAAAAGAAAATACACAAAATTATCCTCGCACTTACTGACGTGACTTACGCATAGAATGAATGAAAGTTGCTCGTCAAACCGAACAGAACAATGAAAATCGGAACTTTGACAACTGAGAACTCCACCTGGAATTAACACGTGTTTATCATTTCCTTAAAATTAGAATTGCTATTGGTTTTCAGAGACACGGATTGAAATTTTCCGTTAACTGGATTGTGAAGATAGATTTATGACAGTCATTAGGTGTCGTAAGATGGGTCTCTTTTGTAAAACAACTGAACTCGCTTCAGTACCAAACATACATTATATGGGCAATGGTGGAACAATAAGCTAATTTAGCGGGAAGGGTTGCTTTCCACATTCCAGAAGAGTGGTCACTTACTTCATAACTTTCTAAACAAGCAAAGGTTTTACAGATTCTTCAGTTAAAGTTTCGAGAAGATGAAGCATCGAGAAAAAAATAATTACTAGGGAAAATCTTTGATTTCGCATTTATATCGCACTTTATCGCGCTATATCGCATTTGCGAAAAATCAACACTCCTACTAATAATGCATGAAGTTTTGCTGAAAACTAAGTTCACATTTGACGCGTGGAGGATTTTAAATAATGAAAAACACTGCAAAGAAAGTTTCGAGAAAAACGACAATTAAAATTGAAATGTGTATTACAGCATTATGTTCAGAAAGCGGCAAAGGGCAATAAATATTCTGGATGTTAGTAAATCAAAGGAAGAATAGAATATAATTACAATAAGGTTTTTCAATTTGTACCAATTTTACAGCTGTACTGCCTTAAAGAGGTAACTTCCATATTTAATACAGCTATCTTCCAAGAATAACAAATGAAAATCTCAACCAAACGAATGGTTTACTAAGACATAACCTCTAAGGTATACTGTTTAATTTTTGCACAAATTTTCTGCAAATAGAGTGAAATATCTGTAAAATATTAATGTATGTACTATATAACAACGAATGTCCTTGGAAGCACTGTCAAGTGAAAGTCGAAATTTATGGAGTTGTATTCTTTCAATATTGCCGCAACAATAAAGCAATAAAATAAACATACACTCACAGGACAGGGAATTAGTTGTGATTGATCCTAATTAAACGCCTTTTTGCCCCGGAATGGTCATGTTGTCAGCCAAATATTCTGTAAAATGATGCCGAATTGAGCCCGATATCTGCGGAGCTTAGAAGTGTCCGAATTTCATCTTTGAAGACAACGGAAATCCTCGGAAAAAGAAGCATTATGCAGGTAACTTAACCTATCGGAGATTCTAAACTCTTTAATGTGCAACATAAGGCAGACAGACACAGTACATCCACACCAGAGCTGAGTAGGATAACAAATTACGTATTATCTAATTTAAACGCTTTAACAGTCAGGCGCATCGGTGTAAGCAACTACCAAAACTGGTTCCAAGTAACTGGAATTAAAACAAGCGCATACATAGTATCAACTGTTAACGGCCATGTTTATTATTTTGTTTAAGAGAATCCTAGCTATGCATAATTATTAGTATTATTATCATCATCATTACTATTATTATTCCCCTTCATTTACTTGCCAACTCATTCATTAAAAATTCGTTTTTATTCATCATTTGAGTTCGTTCAGATATAAAGTTTTGGTTCAAGGCAGAATGTGTCCAAAAAGGAGCCACTTTCGTTCCTGCATTTACCGAAAGGTTGGGCCATGGGAGAACTAGACAATGATCTATGTATACAAGACAATATACACAAATGTAGACTTTGTTACAACCAGTTTATACCTGTGCCAGTTTCACTAATGACAGGGTTTCCCGGAACCTAACCTCTGTATTGTTTGGGTAGAGCATTTTACTCCTAATGATCCACATAAAACTGTTTTACCTTCTTACTCTCTTTACCTATTGTGACTACATATTTATTGTATTCTACCAACTCAATACAAACATAAACGGAAATGCACGCTTTTAAGCTCTTTTATAGAAAAAGTTTCGCGCGTGTTTATGAATAGCATAAGACAAATGAAACCCGTTTAACGTTAACTTGGTATTTAAGGACGAGACACAAGGCTTTTCAAGAAAACCCTCTACGCTGATATAGAAGAAGAACATTATTGTCATATTTTATTTTTATTTAATCCAAAAAGTTTCTAGCTACAATTCTTTTTATGTAGCAAATAACATATGTATGTATGTATGTATGTATGTATGTATGTATGTATGTATGTATGTATGTATGTATGTATGTATGTATGTATGTATGTATGTATGTATGTATGTATGTATGTATGTATGTATGTATGTATGTATGTATGTATGTATGTATGTATGTATGTATGTATGTATGTATGTATGTATGTATGTATGTATGTATGTATGTATGTATGTATGTATGTATGTATGTATGTATGTATGTATGTATGTATGTATGTATGTGTGTGTGTGTGTGTGTGTGTGTATGTATGTATGTATGTATGTATGTATGTATGTATGTATGTATGTATGTATGTATGTATGTATGTATGTATGTATGTATGTATGTATTCACTGCAATTGGGTACTACCCGGTGGCAGAGGTAAGAATACAGATCAAATTACAAATACTAGATTTACAAAAATAGCACAATAAACAATACGAACATAATATTATTTTACTTTAGTCACTTAAAACATATCTAATTACTTATCTATTTACATATTATATGTCATTATAATTTAAAAGTTAAACTATAAACCATCTAGATTTTTTCTAAATTACTTCAGCGACAGGGGACAGCCCTGAAAGACTGCTACAGGCAATTCATTCCATTCTTCAATGGTTCTATTAACAAAAGAAAATTTTCCTACGTCGGTTCTGTATCTTTTACCCTTAATTTTATACCTATGATCGTTTCGTCCATAATAATCCGGATTATGTAACCTTACACTAACGTCCACCCATGCCTTTACACCAGCATTAGCTTTGAATAATGCTACCAACCTATGTTTTTTACGCCTAATTCTTAATTCCTCCCATTTAGTCTCATCTCCTTTTATAGGCCCAAAATACTTGCCTCTTTTTATGAATTTTATTGCCCTCTTCTGTATTTTTTCTAATGGATCGATTTGGTTAGCTCTATACGGGTCCCAGCATGCTACTCCATATTCCATAACCGGCCGCACTAAGGTGGCTATGTCAGCGGGCGTTGCTTTCGGAACAATTGCACATCGGCAATCACGTTCATTTGTTTACTGTTATCCAATTTTTGGCTTTCTTTACTTGGGGTTTTCTTTATAAATACGTATTGAATACATATACATACACACAAGATGGGAATTAATCCTATCTCCAGCCGAGAATAAAACCCGGCACCAAAATCAGATCAGTGAGGCATTCCTATCGATTTTGGTTATAATGGCATTTGTTTAAAGATATTTACATGACAAATAATATGTAATTTGGGTAGGGCCGTAGTTTTAGAAGTTCTCTTCATTCTGAATGGTGTATCTTCCATGGTTTAGAGGTAACATGCTAGCCTCTCGTTTCTGATGTCGCAGGTTCAAATCCATCGGAGGGCGATGGAATTTTTCTTACCATGGTTTCCTTTAGAAGGAAAGTAAAGTCAATGGTCCCGATTTTTCGCACTAAAATTCAATCTTATTATATTCCGTTAGCTTAATGTGAAACAAAAACGGCGTAGTAGTTTCATTGTTGGTACTCCTGGTTCTCGTCTGTGAGAACCAGGCAAGTTCAGGCATGTCCAGTATCGCCTACCGCTGGAATGGAGGTAACACGCGAGGAACAATATGCGGGTCTGAAATTCTGCTTTCCTCTCAACAAATCTTCAGTTGAGGCCTATACAATGTTACAGGAGGTCTATAGAGCGTCTGTTCTTCCCTACAGCACAGCTCGAAGCTGGTTTAAAATTTTTAAAGAGGGGAGACAATCAATTTCAAATGAAGGTACACCCGGTGCTTCAGTTACTGCTCTTACAGAAGAAAACATCAACACTACTGCTGCCATTGTGAGAGAGGATCGACGAATTACCTTAAGATCACTTTCTGAAATACTGAACAATTCACTGGGTGCCACCCACACGTTGGTGACAGAAACATTACACATGAGACGTGTTTGTGCGCGATGTGTTCCAAGACTGTTGATTCCCGAACAAAAAGACATTCGCACCCAGGTCTGCATACAGTTAAAGTTGATGTTAGAGGAAGATCCGGAGTTTCTTTCAAACGTAATCACTGCTGATGAAACTTGGTTACATCATTTTGATCCTGAGAGCAAACAGCAAAGCTCAGTGTGGAAATCTCGTTCTCCTTCATCACCAACCCCCAAAAAAGCAAAAGTGGTTGCTTCTGCTAGGAAAGTTATGGTCATCTCATTCTTTGATATTAATGGAATGGTTTATCAGCATGTTGTACCTGCACACACATCAGTAACTGGACAATACTACAGGGATGTCCTGAAAACATTGCAAGTCCATATCAGGCGCAAAAGACCACATTTCCCCAAAGCAGGCTGGATGCTGCACCACGATAATGCGCGGCCGCATATTGCCAATGTGAAGTGCATCTCTCACCCTCCCTATAGTCCGGATTTAGCCCCATGTGACTTTTTTCTATTTCCTAACTTGAAGAAACGCCTTCGTGGGAGGCATTATCCATCATCAGAAGCAGTGATGAAGGCTGCGGAGGCGATTTTGAAGGATCTCTCAAAGAATGGTTTCCAGCGTGTCTTTGAAGACTGGCAGAAACGCTGGGACAAATGCATCGCATTCAGGGGAGACCATTTTGAGAAGGACCATCAAAATTATGAGCATGAGTAAAGGAACGTGGTCAAAAAAAATGTCATTCTTTATTGAACAGCCCTCGTATATTACAACATGTAAAGGAACCTCAGTCCGATAAAGAAGCCTGTAAAATATAATTTACTTCATGAGTCCACGTTGTGATGCCAATTTGTACAAATAAGTGTATTATGTTATAAATTTAAAAGTTAGACTGTGGCGCTATTTCCGTGGAGGAGTCAATTTAGCAAACATGATGCCGACAAGCATAAATACTTAAATCTCCGACCGTCGTCTCAGATCCATTTGGTTTCCATGATTTATGGATTTTGTGATTATTTACATAATGCTCCCTTTTCATCTTTTAAAATCTTTTGACGCAATAATCTAACAGAAGAATAGGGTGATCCATATAAACCTGAACCATTTCAATAAGCCATAACCTTTGAACTAATAATAGGACACACGTACAACTTTGGGAGATTACATTACACTATTTACATCTCAGAGAAAATGTTGGAAGTGTCCTCCACCAGCATCTATACATGTTTGTACTCGTCTCACCATACTCTCTCAAGTTTTACGGAGAGTAAATCGAATTGAGAGCAAGAGAGGAGCAACGTGCCATACATCTAAAGACAGCATGGAACTTGTAACCAGTTTCTTTGATAATCGAATAATATCAAAAGGTCTGTGGCACCCAGATCCCCTGACCTAACCTCACCAGAGTTTTTCTTGTGCGCGTAACTAAAAAATATAGTGTACAAGAATAGGCCACGGACAACTGATGTTCTCAAGGAATTCATTGGAACCAAAATAAGTAACTTTGGCGAGGATACTCTCCGATATCGTTGAAATTTGCTACTATCGAAGAAAGGCTTACCCTTTAAATTTTGAAGTTCTACATTGTTGAAGGTTGTTGCGTTTCAGTTTATGTTAGATAAAGGTCAAGACTTCATACTAGGCCTGGGACGTATTGTTTCTAGTCATCTGAATGTAAAATATAAACATTTTTATTCGGGGTATATCAGCACACGTATTTACGGTCAAATATCGATATATATCGAATGTTGGACGTAAGGCAAAGATTGCTGTGGTTACTTCGAGATAGCGTCTTCTTTATCTCCTCGTGTGGAGGGTTAGAGGAGCAGTCCAGAGTCAAGAAGTGTAGCATCAAATGAAAGACGCCGCTTCGTCCCTGGGATAGAACCCAGGCCGCCTTGGTGAGAGGCGAGAAAGCAACTCCACCAAAATGTGAATATAATTTGACAGAGTACTCGGAATGAAACAGCAAGAACCATATAACAGAAAGAAATATATTTCCCTTAGTACCCGAAAGTCAATAATGGGAATTTCCCCGCTGGGGCAGTTTTTGGCGCGGAGTATGCCCCCCTCTCCCAAAGGAAAAATATATACCAACTTCACCCCTCAGTGCTGCCAACTATTCTCAGATATGAGACTGTTCTATCCCAGCGCAGCTATCACCTAAGCTAATACAACAATGTTTCTGAAACTTGGTATATTGTACTACCCTCACACGACTTTCTCTACCCATTACAAATTAAAAGTCATAGAATAGTCCTTACAAAATCTACGTTAGGTTATTCACGCGACATTTTTGTTTAGAAATGGTTTCAAACTGACATGGAGAATTACTGTGTTTGTGTAAATGCTTATCTTAATTAAAATGGAGTAAGAATGATTTGTGAATCTCTCCGCCAAAGAAAGTTGACGTGAATGTAACAGAGGTGACACAGAGAAATCGATGAGGTGACAAGGAAGTAAACATCGCCTTGATCACCAACTGTCCAATCAGCTGGGATATGAAGACAAACAACAAAGCCTCGAGGTAGAGAGTATCAACGCCCCCTGTGTAGCATCATCAGAAACATGTCACAAACATTTCCTCACTTCAAGCATAAAAACCTTCTTTACATTGATCAAAGTCTACCCAATGGCAATGAACACAGACCTCAAGCTAACAGCTAACTGCAGAAACATTTCGGGTTTGTAATGCACCGCTAACAATACATCTATTTACTTATTGCACGCCCATGGTCACCATCTTGTATCAGTTTCTACAATGTGTTCCAAAACGGCAACATTCGAATGCAAGTTGGACACATTACCTCTGTCGTTGCAAAGCAGGAAAGTAAAATGTTTTACAATGACCTTGTGACCGAGCTAAGACTTCTTGCTGGAGTAAATAGTAACACTTCTCTGTTTGACAGAGAATTGACTGCTAAAGAATTCCTATTTGGAAACAAATTTCTTGTTTAATTTCTGCATCATCTGGAACACTAATAAGTTAATTTAGGTTTATCAATCCTATTATTGTGTGCTATTCATTATTACTCACAGGTTTATATATGTCCAAATTTACTCGTTAGCAGTATACAATTTGATAATTACAACTGAGTTATTATTATAACATTCTAATATTGTGGACATGTCATATGTGCAATATAAAGACAGATTATTTTGGTATTTGATTCATTTTTCTTCTCAATGTATTTCTTCTACTCCACTTAAGGGATTACGCATTTCTGCCTGTTCCGTCTTCGCATTGTATCAGCTATTCCCATTTATTTCTAGGGCGTCCTACATCTCTTCTTCCACGTGGATTGTATCTTCTTATTAAAACTTTGTCCATTCTATTCTTATGTTATTTCCAGTTTTGTACATTTACTTTGTCCTGTAATTTATATACCTATGCCTAGTTCCTCTCAAATAGTTCCATTTCTTATTAAATATCGTGTAGTACATTGTTTACCTCTTCTTAAGAACCTATTTCTGCTGCCTGTATCTCACAATGTATTTCATTTTATATATTTGCCCGCCTCGGTAGCGTAGTGGTAGAGTGTCTGCCTCCCGTTCAAGACCTCCCGAGTTCGAATCTTGGTCAGGGTGAGCTACCTGGATAAGGCTTTTTCTGGGGATTTTCCCTTATCCTGAAAGACGAATGTCAGGTAACTCTAAGCCTGTGGACTCTGCGCTCATTTGAACATCATTTCATTCATCGTATGATAAGTAACTCTAAGCTTTATGTACCCTGTACTTATTTGAACATCATTTCATTCATCGTCCGATATGACTTAACGTTGGAGGTTTTCTCTTATCCTGAAAGATGAATGTCTGGTAACTCTGAGCTCTATGTACCCTGTACTTATTTGAACATCATTTCATTCATCGTCCGATATGACTTAACGTTGGAGGTTTTCTCTTATCCTGAAAGATGAATGTCTGGTAACTCTAAGCTCTATGTACCCTGTACTCATTTGACCATCATTTCATCCATCGTCCGATATGACTTAACGTTGGAGGTTTTCTCTTATCCTGAAAGATGAATGTCTGGTAACTCTAAGCTCTATGTACCCTGTACTCATTTGAACATCATTTCATCCATCGTCCGATATGACTTAACGTTGGAGGTTTTCTCTTATCCTGAAAGATGAATGTCTGGTAACTCTAAGCTCTATGTACCCTGTACTCATTTGAACATCATTTCATTCATCGTCCGATATGACTTAACGTTGGAGGTTTTCTCTTATCCTGAAAGATGAATGTCTGGTAACTCTAAGCTCTATGTACCCTGTACTTATTTGAACATAATTTCATTCATCGTCCGATATGACTTAACGTTGGAGGTTTTCTCTTATCCTGAAAGATGAATATCTGGTACCTCTAAGCTCTATGTACCCTGTACTCATTTGAACATCATTTCATTCATCGTCCGATATGACTTAACGTTGGAGGTTTTCTCTTATCCTGAAAGATGAATGTCTGATAACTCTAAGCTCTATGTACCCTGTACTCATTTGAACATCATTTCATTCATCGTCCGATATGACTTAACGTTGGAGGTTTTCTCTTATCCTGAAAGATGAATGTCTGGTAACTCTAAGATCTATGTACCCTGTACTCATTTGAACATCATTTCATTCATCGTCCGATATGACTTAACGTTGGAGGTTTTCTCTTATCCTGAAAGATGAATGTCTGGTAACTCTAAGCTCTATGTACCCTGTACTTATTTGAACATAATTTCATTCATCGTCCGATATGACTTAACGTTGGAGGTTTTCTCTTATCCTGAAAGATGAATATCTGGTACCTCTAAGCTCTATGTACCCTGTACTCATTTGAACATCATTTCATTCATCGTCCGATATGACTTAACGTTGGAGGTTTTCTCTTATCCTGAAAGATGAATGTCTGGTACCTCTAAGCTCTATGTACCCTGTACTCATTTGAACATCATTTCATTCATCGTCCGATATGACTTAACGTTGGAGGTTTTCTCTTATCCTGAAAGATGAATGTCTGGTACCTCTAAGCTCTATGTACCCTGTACTCATTTGAACATCATTTCATTCATCGTCCGATATGACTTAACGTTGGAGGTTTTCTCTTATCCTGAAAGATGAATGTCTGGTATCTGTAAGCTCTATGTACCCTGTACTCATTTGAACATAATTTCATTCATCGTCCGATATGACTTAACGTTGGAGGTTTTCTCTTATCCTGAAAGATGAATGTCTGGTAACTCTAAGCTCTATGTACCCTGTACTCATTTGAACATCATTTCATTCGTCGTCCGATATGACTTAACGTTGGAGATTTTCTCTTATCCTGAAAGATGAATGTCTGCTAACTCTAAGCTCTATGTACCCTGTACTCATTTGAACATCATTTCATTCATCGTCCGATATGACAATGTTGGAGGACGTAAATGACAAAACAAATGTATTTCATTTTTTAAATTACCTCCTCCAAAGTTAAGTCATATCAGGCAATGAATGAAATGGATGAAATGATCCTCAATGAGCCGAGGGTCCATAGAGCTTAGAGTTATCAGTAATCACACATTCATTTTTAAGGATAAGATAACACACACTGACAGAGATTCGAACTCGGGACCTCTTGAAGGTGAGGCAGACGCGCTACCAAGGAGGGCTACTTCTCTTCTGCTGTGAGTATATATGGGTGCGTTTTCTAAAAGTCTGGCATTAGAGTAATTAATTTTAAGAGATATTGCTGAAGCTGTGAGCAGTTTTTCCCCCTAACCTGCAGAATTAGATTTAATGGCACACAAGGTTTTGCCAGTTACGACGTTGACCTGTATTGCAACTGGACGGTTCCGAAGTTTGTAATACCAAACATCCTCTGCTCCTTGACGACGTTAAGCATTGCCAACAAAACAATGACGCCCTTCTCCAGAACCAATCGTGTTAGTGTAACTCTGGAGGTTGTTAAGAATCAGAGTATTACAATTTTCGTTTTTACATACAACTTTTGTTTGGGGGCGACCATAAATAATGGTTTCATAATTTAATTGTTGATGCAGTTATCTGATTAACACGTAGAGGATAGAAACATAACCTTCCGTAAATGTAGCACTGTGGTTATACAAAGTAAACGACAATGTTTTATTAGAATAACCGTACACAAAGTGCGGGGTACGTCACTGCAGGTTTTTCCTGCGTGTTACGTTTTGGAGAAAAGTGACACACGGTATAGTTTGGCTCAAAGGAATCTCGGGGTCAGATAATGATTCAAAGAGTTGCTAACAGAGTAATCTCGTGGTCAAGTTGGGAATGTAGACAATAACAAATGAAACGCCGTGACCATCTGTATGTATCACTTGGGCAGACTAAGAGGAAACAAAACCGCAGCAGGAAAACGTTTAACAGCGCCTCTGCTTGTGAACTGTGGTACAAAACCTTACGGAACTGTTATCTTGCACGCTAATTTGATAATGTGGCTCGTAACTGTGAACTTGGACTCCTTCATTACTAGTCCTATCTCGGTATTTACTGAGACAATTTAAGATCTCAAGAGTTACATGTACATACAAGTTCACTTTGATAAATAACATGGCTTATTCACAGAGCCCGGATTTGCATGCCAAATGCATAGAGTTTTTGAACAGTCTAAAGGTATGCAATAGCTGTATTTTTCACCATTCTCACTTTTAAGAGGTTGCTAGTGCAGTTTTAAAATGCATATAATTGCATATTTGGGAAAAACTGATTTTACATGCATATTTATTAAAATTTAACAGTTAATGGCGTATTTTTCTATCTCTAGCCTAAGTAAATATTATAGCTGGTTCACACATACGAGGGGATGTCGTAAAGTATTAACAATCACCCGGTAGATTTTATGCTAGAGTGATGAATTTTTTTTTTTTCAGTGTCATCATTGATCTCTCGAGACATGATGTTGGTGGTTTCAGTGATTTGAGTGAGTCCTAGAAGTGACTGACGTGTAAGATGGAGAAAATTGAGGGTCGTATTGTGATCAAGTTCCTGTATTTGAAGGGCAAAACTGCCCGGGAAATCCATGATGAGATTGACGGCTGTTTATGGAAATGATTGCCCATCGTATGACACTATTGTGAGGTGGAAAAGGAATTTTCAAACTGGTCACATGTCGCTGACATATGAGCCAAGAGCAGCTGTCACAGTGAAGAAAGTGGAGTGTTTAATACTGGAAGACAGACGAGCAACCATCCAAATGATCATGAATAAGACACATCTCAGTTATGGTAGTGTGTGGACGAACTGCACATGTCTAAGGTGTCTGCACGGTGAGTTCCACGTTTGCTAACCCCTTTCCAAAAGCAAACACAGATGTTGATGCTTTTGGAGCACGATGAAGATGATTTTTTGAACGTCTGGTAATCATGGATGAATCCTGGATCTACCAGAATGATCCAGAGACAAAAACCATGAGTATGGAATGGAAACACGCCGATTCTCCTCCTCCCAAAAAGACAAAGATGCAAAAGTCAGTTGGGAAGGTCATGGTTTCAGTTTTCTGGGACTGTCGTGCAGTCATCCTTACAGATTATCTTACCAAGTGTCAAACCATCACTGACAGATACTACTGCAATCTTCTGGACAAGTTACGAGCAGCTCTGATTAAGAAACGACGCGGTATGCTCTCCAAAGTTGTTCGTCTTTTGGCTGACAATGCACCAGCTCATTCATCTCAAGTTGTAGTTGACAAAACAAGGGAATGTAGCTTTGAGATCTTACAACATCCGCCTTATTCGCCCGATCTCGCACCATGTGACTCTTTCTTGTTCCCGGAAATGAATAATCCGTAGTGTGATCGTCGATTTGACAACACAAATGACGTCATTAATGAAGTGGAAGAGTGGTTTAAAGCGAATTCTACAGACTTCTACAATCAATGTATTCAGAAGGTCAAGAAACGCTGGGAAAAATGTGTAAATCTGTATAATGACTACGTAGAGAGGAACGAACAAACACATATCAACACAAACTCTCTGTCACATCTATTTTTATTCAGAATATCGTTTATGCATATTTTGCGAGTTCTAGAACATATTTGAATGCATATTTAGCATACAAATCCGGACTCAGGTATCGCGATGTGACATTTGGAGCATGTCACACGCCACATTTTACTGAGGATGACAAAACACGGCTGTAAATGATTAGTGCCAATGTCAAGAGACTACAATAAGGATGTGAGGGCGATGCAGGCGTAGGCACATTCCTAAGTACAGGAAATGCCTGCTTTTGCATGATCTCTGCAAATATTATAAGACGCTGCATTTTTGGCAAATGTCATACGTATAACCCGAAATGCCCTTAAAGGCTTGTTGTGTTGAATGTTTTCATTTCTCACGACCTGCAAACCACTGTTTAATACGTCAACATTACACTAACAGTGACACAGCACATATTTTGTCTTCCCTCACTCTATACTTCGTTAGATTAGATTGATTTGCGTCCAGTAGGTTCACTTGTAGCCAGAAAAGGCTGTGAACATTGAACATGTCCAGAGGTATAAAGTTTAATAGCATATATATGTACAAAAGTTAACATAAGACACATATTATAGTATACAGGCAATATGAACAACAATATGGAAAACAAAGCAGGGATAATTATATATGATACAAAATGAAACAATTTTTAAACCAGCTTTCACTTGTCTTATGCCAGTACGTCTCAACCTTTTTGCAATGGATACCATTCTTGTTATTTCTTAAATACATATACATTCAACATGCATCAAAGTTTTATTGGTAATGATTTGTCATTGGAATAGTTAGATACTACTTACAGAGCTACAGAAGCATTATCAGGATAATTTGTCATTCAGATAATCTTGTACAAAATAAAACGATTTTGAGCAAAGGTACTCTCTAACAGCATTTTTAAAAGCACCGAAATTATCAACTATTTCTTTAAGAACATTAGGAAGTGTGCCAAGTATTTCGATAGTTTCATAATGCACACCTTTCTGGAAACAAGAAAGTTTAGCACAGGGATAATGGATATTATACTTTTGTCTAGTGTTTATTCTGTGAATTACATTATTTGTTGCAAATAAGGCACGATTGCATACAAAGAATTTTAGGAATGCTTGGAAGGCATTACATTTCGTAATGAGAATATTGAAAAAAGGGGAGCGCCAGGTCCAGGGAAATTGCCAACAAGGCCTTAGTGCGGCCGGTTATGGAATATGGAGTAGCATGCTGGGACCCGTATAGAGCTAACCAAATCGATCCATTAGAAAAAATACAGAAGAGGGCAATAAAATTCATAAAAAGAGGCAAGTATTTTGGGCCTATAAAAGGAGATGAGACTAAATGGGAGGAATTAAGAATTAGGCGTAAAAAAACATAGGTTGGTAGCATTATTCAAAGCTAATGCTGGTGTAAAGGCATGGGTGGACGTTAGTGTAAGGTTAGATAATCCGGATTATTATGGACGAAACGATCATAGGTATACAATTAAGGGTAGAAGATACAGAACCGACGTAGGAAAAATTTCTTTTGTTAATAGAACCATTGAAGAATGGAATGAATTGCCTGTAGCAGTCTTTCAGGGCTGTCCCCTGTCACTGAAGAAATTTAGAAAAAATCTAGATAGTTTATAGTTTAACTTTTAAATTATAATGGTATATAATATGTAAGTAGAGAAGTAATTAGATATGTTTTAAGTGACTAAAGTAAAATAATATCATGTTTGTATTGTTTATTGTGTTATTGTTGTAAATCTAGTATTTGTAATTTGATCTGTATTCTTAACTCTGCCACCGGGTAGTACCCAATTGCAGTGAATAAATACATACATACATATACATGCAAGGAAGCGTTAATATCTTCAATCTTGTAAAAATATCTTTACAGTTATAGTTTGAATGTATATAACAGCGGCATTAATGCTTTGTAAGTTTAAAATAATCTGATGTGTTACGCTCACATGACTTTCTCTACACTTACTACTCTATCTACCTCAAGATATGCTATTGTAGTTACAAAGGCATACAGTAGACTTAGCTCAGCTCTATAGCGTAGATGGTAGCGTGTCTGCATCACCTTCATACCTCGGTCAGGGTAATAAGCCTTTTACCGGGGGTTTCACTTATCCTTAAACATGAATATCGGTAATTCTAAGCTCTATGGAGACTGGGCTCATTTGAGTATCATTTCATTTTATATTAAATTAAACAACAGCTAAATTTGTTGGAGTTTAGATTTTATGTCGAGAGTGCGCAACAATACAAATTGAACTTTGTTTACTTCTGAGAGTTAAGACTAAACAAAAGAGCGAACAGAAAGGGCGGGAAGTGATATTAAACCGAGAGAACTGTGGTGTAGTCCCGTTATATTTCATCCCGCCAGGAATCTTAATTAAAATGAGAATTCCATTCAGATTCGTCTTATTTCAATATTCCCTTAATTCATATCTCTGTTCCTGCGTAACCTAATTCCGTGTGGAGATCCCATTAGTCATTCTACCTTCGTTTCCCATTAAATGAACATTTCAGCTTATATTATCTCAAATAGCGATTGCTATGACGTCACGGAGAACTTTTCATTACGACAAGCTCTGTAAAACAGTTATCTGTAGGTACTTCAGCGTTGTAATACACACAGGTAACATACCAACTTATCAGGGATTTAAACAAAAATAGTTTATCATAAATATAACAGATTACGTATTTATATTAATGATATACTTTACTTTCTTTATCAAGTGAAAAGCTTTTCAAGACTTTTCATATAAATAAGTCAATAACCTTACATCAGTCGTTAAATACACGTAATCTTTCTCATACTGCAGGCAACATCTCTGATTTAGAAGTTCTGTCTCAGCATTATCGTCCATATTTTCAATTACAAGTTTGTTGCTTAGAAACGGGCGCTTAGAATACGCCCTACTATACTCGTATAGTGTATCTCCTATTGTTACGAGTCAATTCGGAGGTCCAAACTTGGTCTATTGTACCTTTGTCCCCAAGTGAGACATCCCTGGGAGGAAGGATGAGGTGAGAGGAGACAGAGAGACTGGACTACACTACGGAGGTGATTTGATACGGAGGTCCAAACTTGGTCTATTGTACCTATGTCCCCAAGTGAGACATCCCTGGGAGGAAGGATGAGGTGAGAGGAGACAGAGAGACTGGACTACACTACGGAGGTGATTTGATACGGAGGTCCAAACTTGGTCTATTGTACCTATGTCCCCAAGTGAGACATCCCCAGGAGGAAGGATGAGGTGAGAGGAGACAGAGAGACTGGACTGGACTACACTACGGAGAGGATTCGGCACGGAGGTTCAAACTTGGTCTATTGTACCTATGTCCCCAAGTGAGACATCCCCGGGAGGAAGGATGAGGTGAGAGGAGACAGAGAGACTGGACTGGACTACACTACGGAGGGGATTCGGTACCGATGTCCAGACTTGGTCTATTGTACCTATGTCCCCAAGTGAGACATCCCTGGGAGGCAGGATGAGGCGAGAGGAGACAGAGAGACTGGACTAGACTACACTACAGAGGGGATTCGGTACAGAGGTCGAAACTTGGCCTATTGTACCTATGTCCACAAGTGAGACATCCCCGGGAGGAAGGGTGAGGTGAGAGGGACAGAGAGACTGGACTGGACTACACTACGGAGGTCCAAACTTGGTCTATTGTACCTATGTCCCCAAGTGAGACATCCCCGGGAGGAAGGATGAGGTGAGAGGAGACAGAGAGACTGGACTGGACTACACTACGGAGGGGATTCGGTACGGAGGTCCAAACTTGGTCTATTGTACCTATGTCCCCAAGTGAGACATCCCCGGGAGGAAGGATGAGGTGAGAGGGACAGAGAGACTGGACTGGACTACACTACGGAGGTCCAAACTTGGTCTATTGTACCTATGTCCCCAAGTGAGACATCCCCGGGAGAAAGGATGAGGTGAGAGGAGACAGAGACTGGACTGGACTACACTACGGAGGGAATTCGGTACGGAGGTCCAAACTTGGTCTATTGTACCTATGTCCCCAAGTGAGACATCCCCGGGAGGAAGGATGAGGTGAGAGGAGACAGAGAGACTGGACTGAACTACACTACGGAGGTGATTCGGTACGGAGGTCCAAACTTGGTCTATTGTACCCATGTCCCCAAGTGAGACATCCCCGGAAGGAAGGATGAGGTGAGAGGAGACAGAGGGAGTGGACTAGACTATGCAATCATTTCAAGTATCACCGGTTTCACCGCCTGCGGTGCCGTATGTGGTAAAAGCCGGAGTTCAACACTACACTATACAAGCACCCGGCCTTCCATCAGCTTTGATATAGCTGCAGGGCGCAATACATCTTTATGGAATTGGATCCTGCTCGAAACGTGGCATAGAGAAGTCTTTACCTTATAGCAACATAGTCCCGGCCTCATTACGTCTCGTGACTAGCCTTGAAGGCCTACCACTGCCACCCCGCCAGCCGACCTAACCCTCGACCCTAACCCTCCAAAACAGACAGCAATGACGACGTAATCTCTCGGCAGGGCACAATCACGCTGATGTGACAGTATTTAGACATGTAATTATGACATTTCAATCAAAATTCTTCAAAACAATAAAATAAAGGAATAATAAATAAACATTTTATATTTAGAGTAACGAGGTAAGGATTTTTGTTGTTGAAATATGCGTATTGCATGTTTTGAGTATTCTGCGTTTTAATACCAGGTTTGGTATGTGACACAAACACACTCTCGCACCCTCAAAACGTGCATGAACACATACTTGGCGATACACAGAAGAGAATGAACCAAGAGTGCAGGGGAAGTGGCACGTGTGGAAGTGTACACGTGCAGGGACGTGTTTATTGACTTAACGGTGTATGGGTAAAGTGTTTACAAGAACAGAGTGTTATAAAAATGTAATAAACTCACCGGCGCATTCCTCCAGGATCTGAACCGTCTCTCCAATCTCCAGGGGCAGTCCATATCGCGTGTCCCCCCGCCAGTTGTATACGGCTGAAAACAAAACACAATCTCCTTTAAAAACATCACTTCAACTAGATATAGGCGGCATTTTCCTTTGTAGCGCACTGCTTATAGGACTTAAGCCACATTCAAATAGAAAACGTAACGTAAACATTAAAGCTTCTTGACAAGTTAATAAATACGGCCATTCACAATGACTCGTTAATTTAGACATTAACGCCAAACCTTACAAATTCCAAGCTTTCATGTTCGTGTTTGGTGATGAAACAAAAGAGAGAGGGAAAAAAAACACTATCGCAATGCTGAGAAACAGAAGAGAATTGATATGCAGTCATTTGACGAGAAATTATTTTATTTCAAACTTGTCGTTTTTATGACAGAAAGCATAAATCCTACAAAGATAACTTACTGTAGGAAAATATTTGGAAGTAAATTGCTAATGAATTGAAACGTGAAGGTATGCATTCGTTTTTTATATTATTTACTATGGCATCTGTCGACTTCATGAGAAAGTTTAGGTTAGGTACACTATAAAATATTTTGCTTTCTATTTATCTGGAAAACCCATAACATAATAATAATTACTAATTGTTATTATCTTATTTGAGTTTGATTTATGAGTCACTATGTTTACACTCAAACTTCACTTACTTGTTGTATAATTGAAACGTTTTCAACATCATTTGATCGTGATAAAGTTATAAATTTTGAAATCCCGGCATTAAATTATTAAAACTTAGTGCTCCTAACACCAGATGGCAGAGTGATCGGAGCTCCGTAGTAGTGGAAGAAGAGGGAGGTTCATTTAGTCACCAAACAGCTGAGGATGAGATCGAATGATCTTGAAAACGTTTCAATTATACAACAACAAGTAAGTGAAGTTTGAGTGTAAACATAGTGACTCATAAATCAAACTCAAATATGAAGAATACTTCACTGTTAATAATGCTTCTGCTTTTAATATTTATGTTATTATCTTATTATTTATTTATTATTGAATTTTGTGATTGCTATTTTACTCAAAGGTATATTAGGAATATAGTTTACAAATTATAAAATGAATATAATAAAATTACAAGATATAACAAAAATACAATATCAAGTTGACAAACAGTAAACATCACGATGAATCATTTAGCTTAAGAAATATTTTAAGTTTTGTAATTCATCAAAATATGTGAAAGTGGTTTTAAAAAATGTAACCTAAGGATTGAAGCAATAATTCAAGTTCATATCTTTCAAAACAGAAAATGGAGCAATTAAATAAAATGTGAGGGACATCTTGAAGGTGATTTCCACAACTATAATCAGAGGTGGATTTGATAATATCAAATACTGTCATTGTAGTTGGGAAATCACTATTCTAGATTTGATTTCTAATAAAGTAGACCACACACAAGATAATACAATTTCTAATACCATAAATGCACTGTAAACTTTCGTCAATTGTTGCAGCCTCCAGTTTTAATCTGCACACTTCAGTTATTTTATTTTGATTTTGTCATTGTGAATGGCAAAGCGAATGTCATGTTCATATCGTACGTTCAGGTCCTCGTGTTAATGTTGACGTTTCTACATGAATGGTGCTTTAAGCTTTTCTTTGGGTTTTGTACATTTTTTTCTATCTCTCTCCCACTCATACTTCCAGAATCCAGGCTACAAAAACATTCTCAGTCATTCAGGAATCGCACTGGGACTCCTCGAAAGTTTAGTACCAAAATAGTCAAATCTAGACTTTATTCCTTCTAAGTTAAGATCAACATTTGTATGCTGGCAATGTTAAATGTGTTAAATTGAATTGTTGGTCTTGATAACTCAGTTGGTTACTGATCTTAAGGTAGTAAACAGATCCATGTCAATAGGCGAATAAACAACTCCTGCAGGACGAGATTCCAATATGACTGTGGCGTTGGCAGCGGTTAAACAAACAAAACATCTTTATTTTTGGTAAATTCATGATGGAGATAGAAAAAATATGAAGAAACAGTTCCCAAAATAGGAGGGAAAATGTCAAATATTATGCAATATATACAGAATTCGACTGTACAACTTGAAGGGGTTGTAGAGGGATGTTTAGAGATGGGGAACCTATTTTGTGCAATAAGCCAATGTAAACATGCGCCAGTACGCTACTGAAATCGCCTCATTTGCTACGCTTCTCAAAAGGAAAGTAATTAAGAAAATGCATGTTTAGAAATGAGAATTGTCACTGTTTCCTTATAACAAAAAAGTTCCTGGAAGTGAATAAATAAAGCTTAAGCAGGAATATGAATGTAATTTGCCTTGCATACTTCTTTTTATTCTTTTCTAGAGCTAACAGCACATTCTTCTTTCAATTCGTAAGCACATCAGTCCCAGGAAATGATAGTACGTTTTTACTGTCACCTTCAATAAACAACGTTTATCCACTACCGTAAGAAAAAACACATCTTTACGAAACACTTTTGTTACTGAGAAGTAGGCCTTTTACTGTTAGACATGAACATCTCTGTAAAGAGTCGAATTATCTCTACCAGAGTCAATTAGCATCTCAAACAGAAGAATAACGTTAACATTTGCGAGACAAAAACATAACGCCTACTCTTATGTAGTGACAAAGACATTTGACTATCGATTACCTTAGTCCGATGTTCAATTCTTCTTTAGTTATATGAAAAACAAAACACAAAATACTACATACAGTATATTTATGTAAATGTGTTGTGACTTTGTGGGTTCGGTGAAATTAGAAGTCCAGTTGCACAAATTATAATGTTTTTTATTTCCTCCGAATTACAGTTGGTACACGTATCACACACAGTTACGTAACGCACCAATTACGCAGCACTCACAATTACGTAACACTCGCTACTCAGCGACAACTCGCTTTCTCGATCCGACTAAGAACTCAGGACTGAGAACTGAGAACTGCCTAAGTCGTCTAATGCGCCGCTTATATAGGCAGATCGCTGTTTCTGGAAGCTTCGCGGCTCGGAACATCATCCCGACTGTTCCAGACGTCAGGAGGAGGAGAAATAGACGGTACAGTGTCTCGTGATACCTTTGTAACCATCTCCTCAGTTAGCGCCACAAGATAAAGTGGTAGGCGTGGCCTGAATGCTTCCTGTCCCCCACTCAGCTGTCAGTTGGTCGTACCTTCTGATAATTGGGTGACAATATTTTATTATTCTTGCTTTGCTGCATAATATTAACGGTACGTTGTTAAATTTGAATACAGGTCCAGTAGGTGTAAGCTGAAGATGAACTTCCCGACAATCATCTTATACCTATTAACAACATCGATTTTTTTTTACATATCGGACCCGCCTCGGTAGCGTGGTGGTAGCGTGCCTGCCTCACGTTCAAGAGGTTCCGAGTTCGAATCTCGGTCAGGATGAGTTATCTGGATAAGGCTTTTCCAGGGTTTTCCCTTATCCTAATAGACGAATGTAAGCTCTATGGACCCTGGGCTCATTTGAGCATCATTTCATCCATTCCATTCATCGTGTGATATGACTTAACGTTGGAGGACGTAAATTACACACAAAAAAATTAAGTACGGTCATGGAACAAGCGAGGTTTGATGTTCTGACATACTCTCGACGCTAACGCCTTGGGCATTAAACTGCTTTCCTCGCTAATACAAAAACTTATTTTGTAAGTCTCATAAGTAAAGTTACTTATCATGTCTAGGACTAAGACATTACCTTGTGTTATATATTCTTGTTTAAAACTCATTTGATTTGTTTGATTACATTTAAAAGCAACGTTGATAACAAATGCAGACTACAGTATTCCATATATTTCACAATGCACAATTTCAAGAACCTAAATAAACATTTTAAAAAGAAGAAACTTATTCAGCAAGGCTGCAACTTACGTTTAAGCTGAAATGGTACACCGAGAGACACAGAACAAAACAAATCTGACCGTCAAATTACAAGTGTGGAAATCCCAGAATAAACATTACAATGTTTTGGTAGTTTTGCGACGTTTAAGTACATGGTAGAGTTATGCCGTATTGTTAAGAAGACGAGCAGGCACTCAGCTAAGGGACACCCGGGCGAGGCAGTGAAATGACTAATGGACTACTGCGATGTCACTAACACTCTCATACTCCCTCCTACTTTATGTTAATATTCTCGCAATAATAAACACAGATTATGTACAGCTGTCTTCATTTTAACCAAGCGGTCCCGGGTTCGAAACTCCAATGACTGACAATACTCATCCTGTTCTATATTCAGTTACCACGAACAAATATTACACTAAAGCTATATTCAGGTTTTAAACAGCGGATCTCTGCGAGATAACTTCTTTGTATGACCATGAAACAAAAGAATAGCGACTTACCACCTCAGAAAATAATAAGTACTTAAAATCCAAAGCGATGACAAAAGAATAACTCGAAAATGGTAAATGTTTATTTGATACATAAACGTCCCAATATTACATTTTATCTTCATTTACAAAACTTATTTTTTATATCAAGTAGTCTCAAACAGTATATTTCTGTTGAAATCTTAGTTTCTAGTTTTGTGGATTACAGTAATTACTGTAGATACAGTAAGAATTGAAGGTAAACAAAGTATTAAATATTGCCTAACAATATGAAAATACATCTTTTGGTCTTCTTATGTGTCTGTGAATGATATAACTGAAACAAAATGTTCAATAAATACCAAATATGATAACGTAATGTAGCGTCTTTCAAGGATAACACAAATATTTTCAAGAAATCTACCCCATAAACTACCCTTTACATGGATTATTACTGAAAATTATGATTTTCAAGAAATGTAGCATCCCAAAGTACCCCCTCACAAGGATTTTTTTTCAAAAAATTATGATTTTCAAGAAATGTAGCAACCCAAAGTACCCCTTCACAAGGATTTTTTAAAAAAATTATGATTTTCAAAACTGTAGCACCCCAAAGTACCCCTTCACAAGGATTTTTTTCAAAAAATTATGATTTTCAAAACTGTAACACCCCAAAGTACCCCTTCACAAGGATTTTTTCAAAAAATTATGATTTTCAAAACTGTAACACCCCAAAGTACCCCTTCACAAGGATTTTTTTCAAAAAATTATGATTTTCAAAAATGAGCACCCCAAAGTACCCCTTCACAAGAATGTTTTTCAAAAAATTATGATTTTCAAAACTGTAGCACCCCAAAGTACCGCTTCACAAGGATTTTTTTCAAAAAATTATGATTTTCAAAAATGTAGCACCCCAAAGTACCCCTTCACAAGGATTTTTTTCAAAAATTATGATTTTCAAAACTGTAGCACCCCAAAGTACCCCTTCACAAGGATTGTTTTAAAAAATTATGATTTTCAAAACTGTAGCACCCCAAAGTAGCGCTTCACAAGGATTTTTTTCAAAAAATTATGATTTTCAAGAAATGTAGCACCATAAAGTACCCCTTCAGAAGAATGTTTTTCAAAAAATTATGATTTTCAAAACTGTAGCACCCCAAAGTACCCCTTCACAAGGATTTTTTTCAAAAAATTATGATTTTCAAGAAATGTAGAACCCCAAAGTACCCCTTCACAGGGATTTTTTTTTCAAAAAATTATGATTTTCAAAAATGTAGCATCCCAAAGTACCCCTTCACAAGGATTTTTTCAAAAAATTATGATTTTCAAAAATGTAGCACCCCAAAGTACCCCTTCACAAGGATTTTTTTTTCAAAAAATTATGATTTTCAAAAATGTAGCATCCCAAAGTACCCCTTCACAAGGATTTTTTTTCAAAAAATTATGATTTTCAAAAATGTAGCACCCCAAAGTACCCCTTCACAAGGATTTTTTTTCAAAAAATTATGATTTTCAAAAATGTAGCACCCCAAAGTACCCCTTCACAAGGATTTTTTTTTTCAAAAAATTATGATTTTCAAAAATGTAGCACCCCAAAGTACCCCTTCACAAGGATTTTTTTTTCAAAAAATTATGATTTTCAAAAATGTAGCATCCCAAAGTACCCCTTCACAAGGACTTTTTTTTCAAAAAATTATGATTTTCAAAAATGTAGCACCCCAAAGTACCCCTTCACAAGGATTTTTTTTTTCAAAAAATTATGATTTTCAAAAATGTAGCACCCCAAAGTACCCCTTCACAAGGATTTTTTTTCAAAAAATTATGATTTTCAAAAATGTAGCACCCCAAAGTACCCCTTCACAAGAATTTTTTCAAAAAATTATGATTTTCAAGAAATGTAGCACCCTAAAGTACCCCTTCACAAGGATTTTTTTTCAAAAAATTTTGATTTTCAAAAATGTAGCACCCTAAAGTACCCCTTCACAAGGATTTTTTCAAAAAATTATGATTTTCAAGAAATGTAGCACCCTAAAGTACACCTTCACAAGAATTTTTTCAAAAAATTATGATTTTCAAAAAATGTAGCACCCTAAAGTACACCTTCACAAGAATTTTTTCAAAAAATTATGATTTTCAAAAATGTAGCACCGCAAAGTACCCCTTCACAAGAATTTTTTTCAAAAAATTATGATTTTCAAGAAATGTAGCACCCCAAAGTACCCCTTCACAAGAATTTTTTTCAAAAAATTATGATTTTCAAGAAATGTAGCACCCTAAAGTACACCTTCACAAGGATTTTTTGCCCCAAAATAATGACTTTCTCCGAAATATTCTACGTTTTGGATTAACATAACGTATATTTAAAATATTATTGTGGAAATAAAATCTTGCATTTTCTGGAAACGCATTCATTTTTTTAATAGTTTACTATTTCCGAGATATATCTTGCTATTTAATTTAATTTTTCAATAGTTGTACTTTTCAAATCACTATCCGTTTTTGTTTGTGAAAGCAAGGCAGTTTGTACAGCCCTGGACCGGAAGTAGAGATCACGTGCCGATGTGTGTGGACGTCGTGTTAAGCAGCACATCGGCTTCCTGTTAAGGACACAGAGAACATCCTTACGACAATAGTAATATTCATGTGGAACTTCTGTTTGGTACATCTCAGCCGCTTTTGTGTTTGGCGCCACCATTCTTTTGTTTTATACTCCGCCTTCTGTATCTCCTGTTTTAAGACTCCTTGAATAAGAACAGTATTTTTTTAGAAAATTGGTAGTAAAAATGGACCTTTTAGTAGATCACGATTGTGATGTACTGTGTCAGGGCAGCTGGATGATTTTGTTAAGAGTGATGTTTGTTTTAAAGTGTAAAACAATGAGCCCTGGTACACTTTAGTAAGCTTTTACTTACAAAATTATATTGTATAACTTATCTTCAGCAATTTCTTTAATTAGTTTATTTAGTAAATATGATCCGAGTACTTTTCTAACCCTACACTGCTGCAGTAAAACATAAGACGTAAACATAAATCAGACGTAAACAGTTGAAGGTTCAGAACATGAATACGTATTTGTTGACAGTTATACAACAGCAATGTTTATGTCCGTCCCCACTTTAAGCTCGGAGACACGATTTTAGTACTTTTAGTACTTTCTTTGTGAAATATCCTTCGATTTTTGAAAATGGTCTTGATGTGAGGTAGGAAACATCTTAATTCTCACATTACTTGTAGATTTAACTCTACTAAAGGCAATATACTCTGTCAAGTTTTTAAACTTAATAGCCTGGTTCACTTTCGATGAGGCTTTACTTAACATCGTTAGTTCTTGAACGTGAACTATATATATAAGCTCGAGGGTATCCACACAAAGTGAAGACTGACCCCCCCCCCCCTCTGATGACCACGGAGTTACCAAGCTGTCCCAAAAGGGCACCAGGCACTTCCGTGGGGCTCTCCATAAGGCAAGACCTAGAGAGTAACAAGCCCCCCATCTGGTCCTACGGACTCAAGACGGGATGAAAGTGGATACGCCACCTACGCGCGCCAACCCCAAAGCGGAAGATTACCGATTAACCTCGGTAGGGCCGCCTGGTGATCTAGCACACCTTCTACTAGCTATGCTGGCTAGTACGCGGGAATATATGGCTTTCTTCAACCCCGTCCGGAGAAGTACCCGATCTCCCACTGCCCCCTCGAGTCCAACCCAATCCGAACAACTCCCATTCAGGGAGGGGCTCGAATGTTCGGCCCGAGGTTCCTCTAGTAACGTCAGAGGTACAGACGTATTATTTTATCTTGACAGGAATCCTGCGCGGTAGGGATGAGTAGCAACTGTGGTGGGGATAGTGCACCTATCGCCACAATGCATCCCACGCGTAAGATACGAGAGGGGAGGGCGCTGCATAAAGTGCCTTAAAAACAAATTTCATTCTCGAAGCCAGTTTTGCAGCTCTTATAAACTAAGTTGTAATTCTTACTATGGTAGTAATCTCCACGCTTTTGTTGGATCTTAAATAGTACACAGGCATTTGGAACAAAACCCTGTTCTCCTCCAGCAGGCATGATAAACAACTGTCGGCCTTTCAATATCGCTGCAGAGTCCCTGTAACGTATTTCACTCCAGGCATATGGTCCAGTATGTGCTGTATTTATAAAAGTTTCATCCATATCAACTAGATAAACTTCACTTCGATATCTCCGAATATTTCGTAAATACCTAAGTCTTTTTGCACGTATGGTGCGATGTTCAATTAAAATTTGTCTGTCACACTTAGTGTTTTTCTTCAAATAATCCTAGCTTCAAAAGAACTCTTCTTAATGTTCAGACACTGCCTTGGAAGTCAGTAGAATTTTTAGCTTCATAAGCATTTTCTTCAAAGTTGGTCTTTGTTTTTCTGTGCTTTAAAAGTTATTCATAGTTCGCCTAACTACTTCTGAATTAAAACATCCAAATTAAATTTTGTGCATGTTCTTAATCTTTGTTTACTGGGCATAGAGAAGGACGTTGTTGCACTAGCACCAATGACTTTTCTTTCCTTAATAACTCTCCTAAACTGCTTTCAGACTCAACTGTTGCCTCAGATACCCTTCCCCAGATTTTTATAGCTGACCCAGACCATTGTTCCTTTTTTATAAATCTATGGATATTGGTTATTACTTCTCGTGTTTTTAATTCCTAATGTGCTGCTAGGAGGCGTCATTTATAAATGCTCTCTTGGAACCATGAGACAAGCACATTTTGAAACAAGCTGTAGTGTTACCGAGTAGCTCTGCACGTGTTTAGTTGCTCGCAACTGACCTGCCCTCCCCTCCAGTTGCAACCGTTCCTGCGCATCGCTCTGCACTTTTTCAAGATAAAATACATCTGTACAACGAGTGCTAGAGGTCCGCAGTGCTCGCACCACGGCAGTTGAAGGGGACGGATCCCCTCCCCAACGGGGGAACGTGAACTATAGGTGAGCCGTGAACAAAATGCAGCTGGAGACGTGATTTACCAAAACTGAAGCTCTCCAGCTTTCCCCCTCTACTGTCATTTTAGGCTGCCTCTCCTCTCCTCCATAGCACAAGTTGCACTACACTGATCAACGTATGGAGGGGAGGGAGTCACGTAATGCTTGAATGTTGAGGAGGGGAGACGACTGTGGTCGCATATACTCACACCAACTGCACTTTGCGGTCTATCTTTTTTTTCTTTATTTAAACAATAACAAGGAATTATAAGGAAACATTAAGGTTGGAAGTTTGAGATGGCGGTTATTTCTGCCGATTACGGAGTCCTGCATTAGCACCTTCGTCATTAGCGTCATCATAAGCTGCCGCACAGTTTGCGGGAGTGGGTAAAGTTGGATTCTTTGGCCATGACCATGACCGAGGCCCTGGGCATGGCATGAAGGGAAGTGACCGTATAGTATTTATTACTGAGGGTGGAAACTGTGCCCGTGAGGGCTTGGGTTGTGAAATCTTCGTACACGTTCACGTAGGGAGGCAGTGGAGTTGTCCCCCTGGGCTTGGACGTGCTGTTCAACCATGCCGTTGAGCAGTTGGTCGAGTTTGGCGTCTGTGCGTATGTGGCTCTCCTCCAGGTGTCCAAGCTTGCGCTTCACAGAAGATGACTGGTCACTATTGCAGAGCTGTTGAAGCTGTTGTTGTAGAAAGTCTAGTCGGTTCTGAAGATCTGCTGTGTTATCGGCGGGGCGCTGGGCAATTGTTGTAATTCTTGCGAGTTGGTCGTGTTGCTCTGTGTGGTGTCCTGCGATGCTAGTGGTGATGGTTTCTTCCAGTTGTCCCAGGCGTGGAGCTATGTTAAGGACCTCAGAATGGAGGTCGTGGACATCCTCTCTGGAGGATTGTGTAGCTGCTAAGGGTTGTCTCAAGTGAGGCAAGACGGGTCCCAAAGTTCTGTAGCTGTCTCCGGAGATCCTGCAGGGCTTCCCTCAGGCCTTCTCCGGAATAGGAAGCAGGTACGGTTACAGTGGAGGCCGCCGTAGGTGCTGGGCGTGGATTGTCTTCCTCTCTGATTGTTGGTGTGCTGTGCTGTCTTAGTAGGCTCTTTCTGGGGTAGCGTGGGCACTGCGTCTGACCTGTAAAATGGCCTAGTCCATTACAGGTGGCGCAGTATCTTCGTCGGTGCCGAAGGTCATGCATTCTGCATTCGGCGGTGAGGCACTGGTTCCCGCAGTAGTGGCATCTAGGAGGAGCGGTGCAGGTGGAGGCGGATTGACCAAAGTTGCAGCAGCGCCGACAGGGGATGTGTCGCTTTAATTTGCTTGCCTCGATTCTGAGACAGCGCCCTAATAAGGGCAGTCCCGTCCTCAAGGCAGCGTCCTTCTCCGCGCTGTCGGCTAGATAGAGGTGCACTAGTATGGTGGTGCCTACTCTCGATGTTATCCCTCTCCAGACATAGGGCCACCTCTGTTTTGCGGCGGAGAAAACAAACCTGCACGGGAGATAACGGGGTACCCCGCTGATGACCACGGTGTAGGCTCCCGTGGAAGTAGCTGGCGCTGGTGAGGAGTGCAGAGATCTGTAGCTCCATTTTATCTTTATGTACAGCTTGTGTAAAACGTCGTATGCACACAAGAGCAGAAATGTGAAGGGGAGAGAAAAGAAGGCGCAAGAAGTCAGATTGTACATACTTCTTTTGAACTGGCTGTTTAGTGCTATTGTACAACTGTGCTTCATGACTGGGTGATTGTTATAAAGTTTAAACACAAGCTTTAAGTAGACATCAAACAAGAATATACTATGCAATACACAAACTGTAAGTGTATCACAGAATCTGATTTCGTACCTATTTTCGTACTATCAGGTGTAGAGAGGGGATTTTGGACTTCATAACTGCATTCCTGTGTTCCTGCCAATGATATTAATATATGCAGCAGTATTAACCCCCCTTCTTAAAAACTATACTTTTTATTCCTGCACAAAATATGCATTCTTCACAATTTTCTACAATTTTTAAAGTTGCTTCGTTTAATCTGTGTGGAGGGAGGATTTCATTTCATGCAATTTTAACCTCGTTATGATATTTTTTATGAAATTCAGCAGTAATGAAACATTTTCCTTAGAGTTAAATGACCAAAGTTTTTGGTGGTGGGGCTTATTGTTAAAAATAAAAAGGGAAGGAGTTGGCAGAAGTTGAGATTAGTTTTTAACAAGGCAGTTGAGGGCTTGACCAAACAGAGGCTGAATGAACGTTTGGAGAGGTGCTTGTACCGAAAGGGGCAGTGCCCACTCGTAAAGCACTCCTACTGTCAACTGTTCTCAAGAGTTAGCTCCAGGCTTTTGTTTTACAACAGGACCAGCAAACGTGGAAAAATAAGATTAGACTCAAGAAGGTGCTTTCTTGTAAATCTTTAACAGGACACGTACCAGCTCACTTCAGAAGCACTACGATGTAATCGTAAAAATAATATAATATTTACAATTCAAAAGACTCGAATTTTGTGTATAGAGTTGACAAAGGCCAGTACAATATTATAGTAACAAAAGAACTGCACTAAACCATTTTTCAAGCTGAATACAGCCTAATGTTGCCCTAGGCCAACACCATGAATTAAAGTGTGAAAAAGTAATTAAAAGAAACGCTGTTTGCTTTCATGTACACAATTATAATCTCAGGATTCCCATTTCAAAAGATTGATCTAACAATGTAGCTGAAAAAGTGAATTCAATAAGACGTAATCAATATATTTTTCCCCCGAATTGAAATAAAAAATCTGCTTAAATTGTTTTCTTGTTGAAAGCAATATATGGTACACGTGGTTGTGTATGAAAGGATGGCAATGCGGAGAAGTTGCCGAAATTGCTATACGAGGGTGGTCTGAAAAGTTTCCGACCTCAACATGAAGATGGCAGCAGTCGTAAATAAAAGCCAATCAATTTCGTTGTTCATCTGTTGTCATTTACCACAGTAACACTTTTGGGCAGCTGAATTTAAACGTCGCCGTAAGCGCTTGGGAGAAGATGAACGTTCGGGACGTCCAAAAGCTGCAACTACCGACGAAAACACCGCCAAAGTTCACCACATGATGCTAGACGACCGCCGAATTAAAGTGAGAGAGATAGCAGAGGCTATGTAGACAGTATGCGGGAATATATGACTTCCCTCAACCCCGTCCGGAGACGTACCCGATCTCCCACGGGTATCGGGAACATACTGCCCCCTCGAGTCCAACCCAATCCGAACAACTCCCATTCAAGGAGGAGCTCGAATGTTCGGGCCGAGTTCCTCTAGTGACGTCAGAGGTACCACGAGTGCTAAGGGTCCGCAGCGCCCGCACCACGGCAGCTGAAGGGGATAGATCCCCTCCCCTACGGGATGGTTACTGAATACGAAATTAATTCATTTTGATTAGAGAGCCAAATATGTACGAGGGTGATCTGAGAAGTTTCATACCTGAACACGAAGTTGGCAGCACTCCTAAATAAATGCTAGCGAATTTCGCTGTCCATCTGTTGACAGTTACTCACCAAAGTTTCAGCCATTTTGGACGCTCAGTTGTTATGTAACAGTCGTTTGAGTTGATGTGAATGTTTTTATGAAAATGGACAAAATCGAGTATCGAGCTGTCATTAAATATTTGTTTTTGTAAGCCAATACGTCTAAGCAAATCAAAGATGAGTTGGATTCTGTATATAGGGACTCTGCGCCATCATTTACCTCAGTGAAATTTTGAGCAGCTGAATTTAAACGTGGCCGTAAAATCTTGGGAGAGGATGAACGTTCGGGACGTCCAAAAACTGCAGCTACCGACGAAAACATCGCCAAAGTTCACCAAATGATGCTAGACGACCGCCGAATTAAACTGAGAGAGATAGCAGAGGCTTTGAACTTGTTAAAAGAACGTTTTGTCACATATTAATTCAACATTTAGACATGAGAAGGCTGTCCGCGCGTTGGGTGCCGCGTTTGCTCACGTTAGACCAAAAACGTGTTCGAATGAACATTTCCAACGCTCTGTTGGTGCAGTTTAGGCGCAATAAATCCGATTAATTACTGTAGATGAAACTTGGATACACCATTATACACCCGAAACAAAAATACAATCCAAGCAGTGGACTGCAAAGGGGAACCGGCTCCAAAAATAGCAAAAACTGTTGTTTCGGCTGGGAAAGTGATGGCAACTATTTTTTGGGATAGTCATGGAGTTATTTTAATCGATTATCTTCAAAAAGGAGCTTACTGTGCATCATAACTTGACAACCCGAAGGCAGAACTTGCGGAAAAACGGCCATATTTGCAGAAAAAGAAAATCCTGTTTCACCAAGACAACGCACACGATAACAAGTGCCTTAGATTATGTCCAGGATCCGATGTTCTACTTTTCTGATATAAATCCTACCTCACATTACAACAATCCCGAGATTTCCCTTCCGAACTGCTTCTACGAATTTGTCTGAAAACTAGCCGTCGTACTTAATGTCATCTTACACCGAGATAACATGTAAGCATAACTACAACACTTAACATTTAAAACAACTTCACAAAATATTCATATTTAATTTTATTATAAGTTATAATTTATTTGATTGACCCATACTTTCTGTACGGATATATTGCTTTCAAGGTAATTACACTGGGCAACAATGAAAATATTTCGAGCTTAAAAATAGTGAATTTACATGTATTTCCATCTGCTGAATTCAAAAATCACCATAAAAATTATAGATTCGCTCTTGTTCAGAACATAAAGTGACATTTCATTTTTTAGAGTGAAGATTTTAAATTTAGGGGAGTTTTTTTTTTGGGGGGAGTTGCCACGCCTGTCAAAAAACAAAACACAATCAGAGAGAAATTTTGGAAATTAAGTGATGCAAAAGTTAAGGAAGGCATTTTTGTCAGACCACAAATAACAGAACTTGTAAAGAATCCTGCATTTGACCAAGTTTTGGAGGGGAAAGAAAAGGAAGCTTGGGAAGCCTTCAAGGGTGTTGTTCATGGATTTTTAGGCAACAAAAGAGATGACAACTACAAGCATTTGGTGACAGTGCTCCTGCAGGATGCAACATGTCCCTTAAGATCCATTTTCTCCACTCCCACCTAGACTTTTTCCCTCCTAGTTGTAGAGCTGTTAGTGATGAACATGGGGAGAGATTCCATCAGGACATTTCTGTTATGGAACAAAGATATCAGGGCCGTTGGAATGAAGTAATGCTTGCGGTCTTTGTATAGGGATTCTGCGGAACTCCATCACAAGAGGCAAGCTAAAAGACGACGAAGTCATGATTCTCTTCAGACACGACTATCTGCGAAGTATTTTTCCAGCAATTTAGAACTCTTAGCATATAATTACCAGATAAACAAATCAGATGCACTTTCATTGTTGTTAGCATGTATGTAATTAAAATGTATCCTTTTCTCTCAATCTGTTAATATGTACGAGGGCTGTTCAATAGTGAATGATCACAAATATTTTTTGACAACGTACCTTTACTCATCCTCTTAATTTTGATGGTCCGTCTCAAAATAGTCTCCCCTGAATGCGATGCACTTGTCCCAGCGTTTCTGCCAGTCTTCAAAGACATGCTGGAAACCATTTTTGAGAGATCCTTCAAAATCGCCTCCGCAGCCTTCACCACTGCTTCTCATGATGGATAGTGCCTCCCACGAAGGTGTTTCTTCAAGTTAGAGAATACAAAAATGTCACATGGGGCTAAATCTGGACTATAGGGAGGGTGAGAGATGCACTTCACATTGATTTTTGCAATATACTCAGCAACTACATTGGCAATATGCAGCCGGGCATTATCGTGGTGCAGCATCCAGCCTGCTTCACGGAAATGTGGCAACCGATGAAATGTTCAGCATTTCAGAAAGTGATTTTAAGGTAATTCGTCAATCCTCTCTCACAATGGCAGCAGCAGTGTTGATGTTTTCTTCCGTAAGAGCAGTAACTGGAGCACCAGGTCCACCTTCCTTTGAAATTGATTGTCTCCCCTCTTTAAACATTTTAAACCACCTTCGAGCTGTGCTGTAGGGAAGAACAGACTCTCCATAGGCCTCCTGTAACATTGTATAGGCTTCAACTGAAGATTTGTTGCAGAATTTCAAAGCCGCATATTGTTCCTCGCGTGTTAGCTCCATTGCAGCGGTAGGCGATACTGAACATGTCTGAACTTGCCTGGTTCTCACAGACGGGAACCAGGGGTACCAACAATGAAACTACTACGGCGTGTTTGTTTCACATTAAGCTAACGGAATATTTAGTGCGAAAAATTATGACCGTAAAAAATTTATGATCATTCTTTATTGAACAGCTCTAGTAATAATCAGCTGGTAAGCGCACGTATACGTATGTTCTTTATAGGCACGCAGAATTCAACCAAGCTGACACCAAAATAAAAGGAAAACAATTCTGAGTTTTTGTTTAACACGAACGGTTCTGTTTTCTAAATAAAAATACAGATCGTGTCAACTTCATTCTTTGCGGGTTCGTAAACAAAAACCACCCCCAATGGTGGGAGCAATTATACGATTATTCAGCACGAATGAGCCTGGTTGTTGAGTAATAAAAGGGTTGCTCTCTTCGTTATTTTAGGGTTGGTAGTGCGAAATACCGCCCCTAATGAAGGATGGGGTTAAAATGTTGATAGGGGGAATTTGGAGCGTTTTCAGTACAATGAAACTAGAATGATCAAATTGAAACAGGTTAACAGCAGAAATGCGTTATTTATTTCCAGTTATAAGGTACTTACATGTTGATGTTTGTACCAGAGCGCCGAGGAGCGTCTAACCATTTTGATAGTGATACTGTATATTTAAGATATATTTAAGATATATACATTATTTATAATTCAATAACGTAAAAGCCTTTAAGTATGTCCTGCGCCGTGACATTGTGCTAGAGCGTTGTCTTTCGTTCCCTGTCATGGATTTGCCCGGATTCGATCCCACACCTGGAAATTCTGCCCTGTCAGAGGTAACTGAGGAGCCTACGATAGGTCTAGAAAGTTAAAGCCTGTTTAGTTAAAGCATGTGCACGTCGGCTTCTGCCTTTGACGAACCCTTATAATCGTTTTACAACCCCCGACTCTCCTTCTCCCAGACCGTTCTGCAAGGTTGCCACCTTTCTCGATACGTCATGGGTATCGTACAAGGTTTCGTCTAAATAAATTATCTTATGTCCATTACTGCGAAACTTTGACAATTCTACTGGATTCCATAATAACCCTTATTTTATTCAAAGTTCGGCATTTGAAACCCAGCTCCGTTAGGAGACCGCGCCAAGTGAAGCGCCGATAAGGAAAATCACAAATTTCTTGCAAATGTGCAACCAATTCGTCTAAGGTGGGCGCTCTCCCTTTTGCATAGAATCTATAAATTTCTCGACGAAATAAATCGCACGTGAAATTATCTACTTTAGAGAAACCTTTCCTTTTGATTTCACACTTGATCGGCGTCTTTGATATTCCTTTCGTCACAATATTCCTTACTGTATTTCTGTGAATACCCAGAATTTATCATCAGGTTCATTGCACGACCCCTTACCAAGATTATTTGTCAGCACATATTTATATGTGTTCAAAACAAGCGCTTGAATTTCCTTAGAAACAGTTCCCGTTATAACTTTGTTATTTTTTTAGGCTTTTCCAGTAACACAACTCGGCCCATTTATTCACACTATTGTCTTCACTTTGATTATTTATCTCTACTTCATTTGCATTTACCACTACATTTCCCTCCCACGGTCTCCACATTGTGACACACAACGAATTTCTGCACGTAATGAAACAGATCAACTAGAAGTTGGAACTTTGGCAACTGAGACTCCACGTGGACTAGACATGCGTCTGTCACTTCGAGAACATCAGGGTTGCTATTGGTCCTCAACGACAGTGTTCCCTTTCTGAAGTGTGGAGATAGATTTATGACGGTCATTAGTGGGCGGGCGGCTCAGGTTCCTTTGACTCGGAACTGCATATGCGTTAAGTAAACGGACTTTAACTTTCCGGCTGGAGTTGGCGAGATGCTGACCACATCTCCTCCCTGAATCGGTTAGTCAACATGTCCCCCTCTGCCTTCCGTATGTGGGAGTGAGGCCGGCAGTCAGATTGGCAGGCTCTGGCCCACTTGAGGGCTGTTATGCCATGAGTTACGTTTATAAGACACTAAAGAATTATGAGAATGTGTCTGAAAACTATAACCAACAATAAATACAGTAAAACCTCGTTAATTCGGACAAGCATCCTTTAAAAAAAATCTGCGATTTCTAACTTAAATTTGCACTAAGGCAAATTTAAGCAAATTTTTCACTTTATTTTTCACAGACTGTACAATAGGAATTTCTTAGGAATATTAGTAATATACAGTGTGATCCAAATAAATCTGAACCATTTCAATAAGCCATAACCTTTGAACCAATAATAGGACACGCGTGCAACTTTGGGAGAATATAATACACAATTGGGAGATTGCATTACACTATTTACATCTCAGAGAAAATATTGAAAGTGTCCTCCACCAGCATCTATACATGTTTGTACTCGTCTCACCATATTCTCTCAAGTTTTACGGAGAGTATCCTCGCCAATGTTACTTATTTCGGTTCGAATGGATTCCTTAAGAACATCAATTGTCCGTGGCCTATTCTTGTACACTCTATTTGTTACATACCCTCACAAGAAAATCTCCGGTGAGGTTAGGTCAGGGTATCTGGGGCGCACAGACCTTTTGAGATTATTAGATTATCAAAGAAACTGGTTACAAGTTCCATGGCGTCATTAGATGTAGGGCACGTTGCTCTACATTTCTAGAAATAACCTTCTCTCAATTCGATATCATCTTACGTGTGAATTTGCAGAATGTACGTGTGTCGGATTTCAGATCTATGATTTTCAATTTCTTACTCTACATTGACTAATGCGTGAAAGAAACTGTTGACCGTGCTGAACTATGACACCAATGCAATTCAATTCAATAACTTTCAACAAACACTGGTTGGGGTGGCGAGAAAGCTGCGAACAGTAGACGAGATAGAAGACTGGCTTGACGGAGATGATCATGACTGACGATAACATTGTGGAAAGTGTAAGCAATGCAAGAGGCACTAGTAGCGCAGCTGAGGTTGAGGACGTGGATTTCGGAAAGTAGAAAGTGAAATTACGATAATGTTAATAATTCAAACTCTAACACTTCAGGTCGTACAATAAAAGGTATCACATTCAATTAAATAGACACTTGTTATTATAAGAACATAATTCTCGTTTTATTCCAATGTTAGGTACAGTTGCCAATGGTTAAATACTAACAAAGTCAACAAATGCCAAACCAAATAAAAGAATAGTTGTAGTCATAGCCAACATGAAATATAAACTTTCCCAACATTCTCGTAAGTGAGGTTAAAGAACATCTGAACTGTCGAAAAAACTGACAGTAAACAGATTTCTGCATACTCCCATCATATGAGGAGCCTTCGTGATCTCATTGTGATAGAGATGCCTCATAAATCACAAAAGAAAATTGATAAGTTTCTTCAAACCAAACAAATAAAGAATGTGTAATTAAAATCAGGTGGGCCTATTGTATCTTACGTTCCAATTTCATTCACAATTTTCTCTGTGGTGTTAATGCTACTTAATCCGGACAGCATTAAGCCCCAATTGGTCCCAAATTGTATGCTTTAAAGAGATATTACTTATACATTCAAAACATGTTAAACGTATAGTTTAAAAATTGTTCCAGCCATTGATTTTTGAGGTAATCAGGAATAACGACAATTTTTCCGTGAGATTGGAGATATCACTTCTTCAAAATCTACATTTTACATGTTTGTTGAACAGACATAGAAAGGAAAGCCTTTATCTAATTTGTGTGAACCTCAAAAGCATGTACAGTCGCTGTGTTTAGTAACAGTGATCCGAAATGGAAGGTTAGCAGGGTGTGTAGCATGCAGTAATGAGGACGGGAGGAGCACCTCTGTACTTCCGGTGCTGAAGTGTGCCCATAATGAGTAAACTTCTCCCCTCGACGTCTTCTACCATCTCCTCTCACACACAAATAAACCATGCATCTCAAACACTACACATCAGTGGCGAAGCGCAACAATTTCAGCAGAAACACAACAAAATTCATTCCAGACAATATATTATTTGCTCTGGATGTAACTTCAAAATTAACTTCATTAGATCACGTACACATTCGCACTCTCATTCATACTTCCAAACTCTGAGGAAGATGAGGGATTATCTTAGTCGTAGAAAAATCCCCATCCCCTCCGCCGGGAATGGAACCCGGGACCTCTAGCCGGGGCCAGCCAACAACAGAATATTTGTGGCTATGTTTAGGCAGGGATCCAACATTAAACACAATACCCTACATTTCCCAGGCTGGCCACCACCATCACAGTGGATAAAAAATGACAGTACAAATCGACGAGGACATAAATTCTCACTGGTCCTTGCCATAAAAGCGAGGCTGGCTCGCTAGCTCACTCGCATTCTGTTTTCAATTCAGAGAAAATATAAAAGCCACTGCACATATAAAAAGAAATACGACTTGGCTAAACCCGCAGAATGGGGACAGGCGTTGTCATTGTATCGGCTGAGGGGAGAGAGACCTGTATGATAGATTGCGGGGGGGGGGGGGCAGTAGTTATTATTGTTCTTGTGCTTCAATCTGGTGACGCTTATTCAATGCAACGTTTGGGTAGGACGAAACCCTGCTGTTGCATTTATACGAGTTTCTCAACTCACTTTATACAAAGTATTCTTATCAAAAGTAGCGCAAGTATTGGAAGTATTACATTCCAACCTAAAATGAGATGTCGCGATTTTATCAGAAATATGTTTTGAAGTCCTATGAGTAAACAGAAATAGAAAAAGTCCGCGCGCGTGTCTGTCTACACACATTATTTTGAGACCGAACTGATTTCTTTTAACCCTTTAATTGCCAAATTATTTTGCTTGCTAAACCGGTTCTCATACCACTTTCTGCGGAGCCTCAATGGTCGTTAAGGCGATATACAATGGGCTCACCACCCATTCAAAGCTAAACATCGTGAGTTTGAATCTCGGCAACTGCAGTCAAATGTGCCTGTGGTAAAGAACGGGGAGGGCCAAGTAAAATAATCGGTGAGATGGCATGCTTGGATGTTGACGAAGTATCATTTCACTGCAGTTGCTTGGATTTTGCCTTTTCATACTAAAAAACCACTACAACGTAATTGTAAAAATAATACGTATTTACAATTTAAAAGACCCAAATTTTGCTAGTATAACCAACAAAGGCCAGTACAATATTATAAAGAAAAACTGCACTAAAATATTTTTAAGTTGAATACAGCATAATGTTGCCTCAGGGCAACACCAGCCATTAAAGGGTTAAGGATGACTTTGGCAGGTTGGCGGGGATCAATGATGATGATGATGATGATTTGTATATAAGGGCGCACAACTGCTTGGTCATCAGCGGCCTTACAAAAACTAATTCATGGCAATAAAAAAAACAGCACTGGCGCGACAGCCCTTAGAAGGCCAAGATCTACCAACCCGACTGCCGGCCTCACGCTCACTTACGCACGGCAGAGCTGGACGATCATCCAACCGATACGGGGAGGAGATGTGGTCAGCATCTCGACATCCCCCAGCTGGAATGTTGGTTTCCGTGACCAGGGCCGCTTACCTAGCGTAAGCTCCTCACTTTCCTCACGATGCTGAGTGGGCACCGGTCCTATACCCGGGTAATAGTAGAATTGCGTCTAGGGCGCACAACTGCTGCGGTTATCGGCGCCCTTACAAAGGTAAAAAGTCTACACAGTTAAAATCAACACATTAAAACCGGAAAAGCGTGTAAAATTGGGTTCCCGTAGGGGTAGGGATCCGTCCCTTTCAGCTGCCGAAGTGCGGGCACTGCGGACCCTTAGCACTCGTGGTACCTCTGACGTTACCAGAGGAACCTCAGGCCGAACTGCCGAGCCCCTCCTTCGGGAGTTGTTCGGATTGGGATGGACTCGAGGGGGCAGTGTGTTCCCGATACCCGTGGGAATCGGGTACGTCTTCGGACGGGGTTGAGGGAAGTCATTAATTCTCCCAGGTACTAGCCTGCAAAGCTAGTAGAAGGTGTGCTAGATCACCAGGCGGCCCCACCGAGGTCATATCGGTAGTCTTCACCTTGAGTGTTGACGCGCGTAAGTGGCGTATCCACTTCCATCCCGTCTTGAGTCCATAGGACCAGATGGGGGGAGGGGGGGGCTTGTTAGTCTCTAGGTTTTGCCCTATGGAAAGCCCCACGGAGGACGCCGAGCGCCCTTTGGGACAGCTCGGATACTCCCTGGTTGAAGGAAGCCCGGGTCTTGTTCCTACGGGTTCAGGACTAATGGGAGTAGAGCCTCTGGACTCAACGTGTAAAAATGGGTCAATAAAAGGCTAAAACCTATACCATAAAAACACTAAAAGTCGTCATGGAGCTAGATGCGGCTGTGCATACCGCTAAGGCGTATAAAAGCTAAAACTCGCTCCACGGCACTCAGGTTGTCCGCCAACACCTGACTCAGGGTAGTCGGAAAACGGAGGGAGTTACGCGTGGACGCTAAAAACCGGCATTCTGTTAAAATATGTCAGACAGTCAAAGGCTCGCGACAGTGAGCACAAATTAGTGCAGGGTCAGAGGATAAAAAATGCCGGTGGCTAAAAATGCAGTGTCCAATACGGAGACGGGCTAAAACGACTTCTTCGCGGCGACGAGCGCGCGAAGAAGTACACCAGGGTACCGGGTGTGGTTTTAGCTCCCGGAGCTTGTTGCCCAGAACCCCATTCCAGCCTTCGTCCCAACGTTTTAGGATAAGCTTACGGAGAGCTCGACGAAGATCTGCCCAAGTAATAAAAGAACTAAAACGCTGCGAATTTAAAGTAGCAGTTTAGCAGCAACGTCGGCAGCTTCATACCCCGGCAGCCCCACATGTCCAGGGACCCACACAAACGACACACTAACGCCAGCATTAGCGATCGAGTGGAGGACATCCTGGACACGTTGTACCAGAGGGTGGTAACTGTACAGCGATTTAATGCTTTGAAGGGCACTCAAGCTGTCAGAGGCAATGACCCAGGACTGCGCTGCTTGCCGACAAACATATAAAAGCGCTTGGTAGATACTATGGAGCTCGGCGGTAAAAATGGAACACTGCGGTAAAAGATGAAAGCTAAAAGTCCGGTGCTCATGGATGAAGGCAGATCCTACTCCCCGGTCGTCCTTTGAGCCGTCAGTGTAGACGGCGACATAAAATCCCCACCACATGGGTGGGATCGAACCCGGGCCGCTTTCCGGGGCCAGGGACCAAGGCATGCTGCCACGGCGCAGGACAATTCAATGGCAATAGCCAGATATAAATTAATCAAAATTTAAAATATAGATCAAAACAAAATGATAATAAAATAAATAAGCCCAAATGGGTTTAAAAACAATAAAAAGCTATAATTACCAATAAAATACCAAAAAGGCGTAAAAATTACTACATTCAATATCAACTTGCCATGACAAGAGCTAAAGTCTGCTTAGTTAACGCATGTGCAGTTCCGAGTCAAAGGAACCTGAGCCGCCCGCCCACTAATGACCGTCATAAATCTATCTCCACACTTCAGAAATGGAACACTGTCGTTGAGGACCAATAGCAACCCTGATTTTCTCGAAGTGACAGTCGCATGTCTACTCCACGTGGAGTCTCAGTTGCCAAAGTTCCAACTTCTAGTTGATCTGTTCCATTACGTGCGGAAATTCGTTGTGTGTCACGATGTGGAGACCGTGGGAGGGAAATGCAGTGATAAATGCAAATGAAGTAGTAGATAACTTTCAGTCAAGTGAAAATAATCAAAGTGAAGACAATAGTGTGAATAACTAGGCCGAGTTATATTACTGGAAAAGCCTCACAAACAAAGTTATAACGGGAACTGTTTCTAAGGAAATTCAAGCGCTTGTTTTGAACACATATAAATATGTGCTGACAAATAATCTTGGTAAGGGGTCGTGCAATGAACCTGACGATAAATTCTGGGTATTCACAGAAATACAGTAAGAAATATTCTGACGAAAGGAATACCAAAGACGCCGATCAAGTGTGAAAACAAAAGGAAACGTTTCTCTAAAGTAGATAATTTCACGTGCGATTTATTTCGTCGAGAAATTTATAGATTCTATGCAAAAGGGAGAGCGCCCACCCTAGACGAATTGGTTACACATTTGCAAGAAATTTGTGATTTTCCTTATCGGCGCTGCACTTTGCGCGGTCTCCTAAAGGAGCTGGGCTTCAAATACCGCACTTTGAATAAGTTAAGGGTTTTTATGGAATCCAATAGATTTGTAGCTTGGCGATATATATGTCAAAACTAAGGAAGTTTTGCAGTAATGAACATAAGATAATTTATTTAGACGAAACCTCGTACGACACCCATGACGTATCGAGAAAGGTGGCAACCTTGCAGAAAGGACTGCGAGAAGGAGGGTCTGTCTTGTAAAACGATTATAAGGGTTCGTCAAAGGAAGAGGCCGACGTGCACACGCGTTAACTAAACAGACTTTACCTGCGTAGTGTTGGTCGAACCAATTTGTTTCTTTTCTTTGTGGCAGGGCTAGCACTTCCAGCAGGTTTTCCTGCCTTTTCTTCACTGTCGTTTGGGCAGCGAGGACAGGATCCACCCGCTCCACATCCTCAATGGAGGAGGACGTCTTCTGCACTGGTAACTTCGAATCCGGTCTCTCGATAGGATCGGAAACTGCGACCGGCGAAGATAAAAGTCGCCGATCGGCGTCCTTTCCAGATGATTCCTGAGATGTTAGCGGACTTTTGTGCTGGCTAGCTTTCCTTTCACTGGTCTTACTATTTACCTTGAGGAACTCAGTTCTGTCATACGAGGTCTTAAATTTCCTTGGCTATACATTATATATTACCGGTTCACTTGTTTTTGAAGTAAATGCTTTCAGCGGTAACTTGGCTGAATCCTTTTTCTTAGGACTGGACTTGGTCGGCGAGCTCACTGTTGTTCGTGCTGGTTGGCGGGGATCAATCAACTGTTTCGGTAATATACCCATTGTTCATCACAAGTGACAATCCTCGTGACAAATCTATCATCCATGTTATTACGGATAAGCTGACGACAGATATCTACTCTACGTTCAGTCTGTTGAGGTACAGATCTACAGCTTCTGTATGATTGTCCAAACGTCTTAATGTGACGATGTATGATATCTCTTGATGTACCAAGTTCTTCTGAAAGCCTACGAGTACAGATGTATTATTTTACCTTGACAGGAATCCAGCGCGGTAGGGATGAGTAGGAACTGTGGTGAAGACGTCACACGTCACGCGTCACACGCGTAAGATTACGAGAGGGGAGGGCGGTGCATAACGTGTCTAAAAACAAATTTCATTCTCGAAGGCAGTTTATAAACTAAGTTGTAATACTTACTATGGTAGTAATCTCCACGCTTTTGTTGGATCTTAAATAGTGCATAGGCATTTGGAACAAAACCCTATTCTCCTCCAGCAGGCATGATAAACAACTGTCGGCCTTTCAATATCGCTGCAGAGTCCCTGTACCGTATTTCACTCCAGGCATATGGTCCAGTATGTGTTGTATTTATATAAGTTTCATCCATATAAACCATATAAACTTCACTTCGATATCTCCGAATATTTCGTAAATACTTAAGCCTTTTTGAACGTATGGTGCGATGTTCGATTAAAATTTGTCTGTCATGCTTAGTGTTTTTTTTTTTTTTTTTCAAATAATCCTAGCTTCAAAAGAACTCTTCTTAATATTCAGACACTGCCTTGGAAGTCAGTAGAATTTTTAGCTTCATAAACACTTTCTTCAAAGTTGATCTTTGTTTTTCTGTGCTTTAAAAATTATTCATAGTTCGCTTAACTACCTCTGAATTAAAACATCCAAATTAGATTTTGTGCATGTTCTTAATCTTTGTTTACTGGGCATAGAGAAGGACGTTGTTGCACTAGCACCAATGGCTTTTCTTTCCTTAATAACTCTCCTAAACTGCTTTCAGACACAACTGTTGCCTCAGATACCCTTCCCCACATTTTTATAGCCCGCCCAGACCATTGCTCCTTTTTTTATATAAATCTATGGATATTGGTTATTACTTCTCGTGTTTTTAAATGTAGCACTTTATTTCCTAATGTGCTGCTAGGAGGCGTCATTTATAAATGCTCTCTTGGAACCAGGAGACAAGCACATTTTGAAACAAGCTGTAGTGTTACCGAGTAGCTCTGCACGTGTTTAGTTGCTCGCAACTGACCTGCCCTCCCCTCCAGTAGCAACCGTTCTGAGGTGGACTCGTCCAGATACCACTGCGCATCGCTCTGCACTTTTCAAGATAAAAAATACATCTGTACTTTTTGGCGGATTTTCTCGTAAAACTTGTCGAGTATCCTCAATATTCCATACTTTAAGCCTTCCAGAACGTGCTAAATGTTTAGTGTTTTCGTCTCCATTGTTGAAACATTGGAACCATTGTTGTACCACACGCTCACTAACGACAACTTCTCCTTCCACTTCTCATATTCTTCGAGCTGCGACAGCGACTTTATAATCTTGTTTCTAGTAGTGCTTTACAAGTTCAAACTTTGTTATCTCCATTTTGTGATTGTTTATTAACAACTGAAGACTGATACACGCTCACTAACGACATCTTCTACTTCCACTTCACATATTCTTCGAGCTACGACAGCGACTTTATAATCTTGTTTCTAGTAGTGTTTTACAAGTTCAAACTTTGTTATCTCCATTTTGTGATTGTTTATTAACAACTGAAGACTGATACATGCTCACTAACGACATCTTCTACTTCCACTTCACATATTCTTCGAGCTGCGACAGCGACTTTATAATCTTGTTTCTAGTAGTGTTTTAGAAGTTCAAACTTTGTTATCTCCATTTTGTGATTGTTTATTAACAACTGAAGACTGATACATGCTCACTAACGACATCTTCTACTTCCACTTCACATATTCTTCGAGCTGCGACAGCGACTTTATAATCTTGTTTCTAGTAGTGTTTTAGAAGTTCAAACTTTGTTATCTCCATTTTGTGATTGTTTATTAACAACTGAAGACTGATACATGCTCACTAACGACATCTTCTACTTCCACTTCACATATTCTTCGAGCTGCGACAGCGACTTTATAATCTTGTTTCTAGTAGTTTTTACAAGTTCAAACTTTGTTATCTCCATTTTGTGATTGTTTATTAACAACTGAAGACTGATACATGCTCACTAACGACATCTTCTACTTCCACTTCACATATTCTTCGAGCTGTGACAGCGACTTTATAATCTTGTTTCTAGTAGTGTTTTACAAGTTCAAACTTTGTTATACATGGCAAAGCGAGAAGACGTATCGACAAAAATTCGCAACACAGAGATGTTTACCTCAGCTTATCGCGAGTCCAGTATATGTATAGTCTGTTCAGATATAATCATGTCTTCTGTACAGCAATGTGTCATACATCAATATGCCTCAAGCTCTGTTGAGTAATATCTCCATTTTGTGATTGTTTATTAACAACTGAAGACTGATACATACTCGCAATGTACGAAACACTAGCTATAGCATCCTGTAAATAGCATTGACAAACAAAAGAAACCCAAGACATTTTCCAAAACACCAAAATAAAAAATGAAAACCGACTTTACTAATGAAACAACCCAATAAGGAAGCTTTCAGGTAATGCAAGGCTTTCTTGTGACTACAAGACTAAAAGAATTGATAGTTATTGCTAAAAGGGATGGATTACTGAAGCAAAAAGCTCGAAGTTGATCATTTATATACGATAATAGCGACATTGACAGTGAGACATCTCTCGTTGACAGAAAATTATTCCCGTTGTACAAATTGATCACGCTAGACACTTAGATATATTTCGTTGCAGTTCCTTTAATTGCAATATTCATTTAATAACAAAAGTGTAGTAACTAATTTAGATGGTTTTCTTTTTCCTTTTTTCCGTTATGGAAACTGTAGAAGATAGCGATGTTTAGCCTCAGTTTCATTCTTTGAAAAATGTTACACTAAATATTTACATGGATACATGTTATTATGCACCTATTTTGCATATAATAATTAACTAACCTTTCTTATCAGGTACACAATCTATTTGTGTTTCGTCAGTTACTAATATTTTGAGCTTCAAATCAAGAAAAGAAACAATTGCAGCGCTGGTCACTGAATGTCAACGCTCTGTCGTATAGTACAAGGGTAAAGAGTCATGTGACCTCTAACACACAGAACTTCTAAACACAATTATTTGTGTATGGATTCAGAGGAACTTGAAACACAATTTTGGGTGGAATGTAATACTTCTATAACCGCTGGAATGTCGGTGTTCCTGTTTTCGACTGAATCCGAGCAGCGAAGTGTTTCCCAACCTGTGAACCGCAAGCCACAAAGGCGTGTTGTTTGCTTTGCAAGTTTACTGTGAAGGACGCCTTTTCTATCTGTCCATCTTTCACTCAAATTAACTCCTGAAACGGCGTGAGAACAGAAAACCCCGTGACGTCACTGCTCGTCATGCATCACGAACCTCTGTGCTGATTCAGAAGCTGAACCAATGACGGGTAGTGAGGGATCACTTCCTCGAACCGTGTCACTACTCAACAAAGTAAACAGTCACATTCTTTCTCTACTCCCCGATGCACATAGAGCTTATTACTCTACTTCAAGATAAACATTATTGTAGTTACAAGAGAATACAGTAGACTGTAAGTGATAGTCAAATGTTTTGGTCGTTATGCGATGTACAAGAGATAAACAAAAAGGAATCACGACGTACCAAAATAAAAGAGAGAAACTATTGGAAAATTTAAACAAAATTAAATTACTCTTGACACGATATTCCAGAGTCGTCCATCTCACTGAGTATATCAGCTGTTTTACATGTTAACAAGGAACCATCGCCATTTTTGGAGCTATCGTTGTTTTTACCTAAAGCTCTTCAATTAAACTGCATTTATGGAAATACATTTCGGCCTCGACGATTCCAGTTACAGCAATTCCAGAGCTTAATAGCCAAACAAATCTTCATTTTCCTGTATTACCATTTAGTAATATGAATATTCATAAACGGGTTGTTTTTTGTACTTTCACTTAAAATATTTAAAATCTGTAAACAATACTTGGACAGCAGTGGCAGTCAATAGATACACGAGAAAGCTCAGCAATTTCCAAAAACGTACCAGTTTCCTGCGACTTAACGTTGAAGGACGTAAAATTACAAAAAAAGTTATGTTGGTAGTGAATCAAGAAGTGTTTTATCGGCGAGGGGAATAAGTCTTTCACCAAACAATGTTTTATCCAACACTTACCCTAACCTTCACTTATCACTAATGTTTATCACTTATCCTAATGCATTTGGGGAGGACCTTCTTAGTTATTAGTAGTAGAAACTAATAAACAATAGAGAATGTAACAACAAATTCTTTTATAGTGAAGAGGAATGTTATGTACTAATGTATCAATATTAGTAAAGCATCACAAGGGAGAATGATTAACACTAAACAGGTAATTAAGGAGGAAAACAGCTGTTGCAACAAGGTTAAGGGAGTTGTCGAATTTTGTTGTCAGTAGCTGTACACGCTAGCAATATAAACAAAGATAAACTGCTGACGTCGCCAGGAACCAAATTACTCAGAATTGATTTCTCTTTTGTATTGGATCTTGACAAGAAATTGCGCGGGAACAATGGGCACTTGGATGACATCACAAACACGTGACTGCACTCTGACGAGCGCTGTAGAGTGGCGGCCTATCTGCATTGCCGCCCGTCAAATTAAATCAATGAATACAAGAAATAGATTTTGCTCTGTTCTTGACATTTACAGCTTAGAATATGCTTTCTCCTTGTCCTCCCAGCGCATGCGCTAAGGGACCGTAATACTAGACTCGCCAATGACAATTGAATACATTGAGTAACCATTCATACGATAAGTAGTTAAAAAACTCCTTGGATCCATCGATGCGAACAAAAATAATTTAAAATAGCTACAAAATTGAACAAAATTCCGCTACAAAAATACCTGTCTCTGTAAGCTACAAATAAATTAATAAGTTAATAACAATCACTGAAAGGATATTTCCTATTTACTGGGTTCTTTTAAGAGTCTGTTTTTAATAAAGCACTGCTTAAAACTCTGTGCATGGATTTCCTAAATTAATTTACTTCTTCATCGGTAAATCGGCCCAGCTTTGTAGCGAAGGTGATGGTGTGTCTGCCTCACGTTCAAGAGGTCCCGAGTTCGAATGTCGGTCAGGGTGAGTTACCTGGATAAGGATTTCCCTTCTCCTGAAAGATGAATGTCTGATAACTCCAAGCTCTATGTACCCTGTACTCATTTGAACATCATTTCATTTATCGTCCGATATGACTTAACGTTGGAGGTTTTCTCTTATCCTGAGAGATGAATGTCTGGTAACTCTAAGCTCTATGTACCCTGTACTCATTTGAATATCATTTCATTCATCGTTAGATATGCCTTAACGTTGGAGTTTTCTCTTATCCTGAAAGATGAATGTCTGATAACTCCAAGCTCTATGTACCCTGTACTCATTTGAACATCATTTCATTCATCGTCCGATATGACTTAACGTTGGAGGTTTTCTCTTATCCTGAAAGATGAATGTCTGATAACTCTAAGCTCTATGTACCCTGTACTCATTTGTACATCATTTCATTCATCGTCCGATATGACTTAACGTTGGAGGTTTTCTCTTATCCTGAAAGATGAATGTCTGATAACTCTAAGCTCTATGTACCCTGTACTCATTTGAACAACATTTCATTCATCGTCCGATATGACTTAACGTTGGAGGTTTTCTCTTATCCTGAAAGATGAATGTCTGATAACTCCAAGCTCTATGTACCCTGTACTCATTTGAACATCATTTCATTCATCGTCCGATATGACTTAACGTTGGAGGTTTTCTCTTATCCTGAAAGATGAATGTCTGGTAACTCTAAGCTCTATGTACCCTGTACTCATTTGAACATCATTTCATTCATCGTCCGATATGACTTAACGTTGGAGGTTTTCTCTTATCCTGAAAGATGAATGTCTGGTAACTCTAAGCTCTATATACCCTGTACTCATTTGAACATCATTTCATTCATCGTCCGATATGACTTAACGTTGGAGGTTTTCTCTTATCCTGAAAGATGAATGTCTGGTAACTCTAAGCTCTATGTACCCTGTACTCATTTGAACATCATTTCGTTCATCGTCCGATATGACTTAACGTTGGAGGTTTTCTCTTATCCTGAAAGATGAATGTCTGGTAACTCTAAGCTCTATATACCCTGTACTCATTTGAACATCATTTCATTCATCGTCCGATATGACTTAACGTTGGAGGTTTTCTCTTATCCTGAAAGATGAATGTCTGGTAACTCTAAGCTCTATGTACCCTGTATTCATTTGAACATCATTTCATTCATCGTCCGATATGACTTAACGTTGGAGGTTTTCTCTTATCCTGAAAAATAAATGTCTGGTAACTCTAAGCTCTATGTACTCTGTACTCATTTGAACATCATTTCATTCATCGTCCGATATGACTTAACGTTGGAGGTTTTCCCTTATCCTCAAAGATGAATGTCTGGTAACTCTAAGCTCTATGTACCCTGTACTCATTTGAACATCATTTCATTCATCGTCCGATATGACTTAACGTTGGAGGTTTTCTCTTATCCTGAAAGATGAATGTCTGGTAACTCTAAGCTCTATGTAACCTGTACTCATTTGAACATCATTTCATTCATCGTCCGATATGACTTAACGTTGAAGGTTTTCTCTTATCCTGAAAGATGAATGTCTGGAAACTCTAAGCTCTATGTACCCTGTACTTATTTGAACATCATTTCATTCATCGTCCGATATGACTTAACGTTGGAGGTTTTCTCTTATCCTGAAAGATGAATGTCTGTAAACTCTAAGCTCTATGTACCCTGTACTTATTTGAACATCATTTCATTCATCGTCCGATATGACTTAACGTTGGAGGTTTTCTCTTATCCTGAAAGATGAATGTCTGGTAACTCTAAGCTCTATGTACCCTGTACTCATTTGAACATCATTTCATTCATCGTCCGATATGACTTAACGTTGAAGGTTTTCTCTTATCCTGAAAGATGAATGTCTGGAAACTCTAAGCTCTATGTACCCTGTACTTATTTGAACATCATTTCATTCATCGTCCGATATGACTTAACGTTGGAGGTTTTCCCTTATCCTGAAAGATGAATGTCTGGTAACTCTAAGCTCTATGTACCCTGTACTCATTTGTACATCATTTCATTCATCGTCCGATATGACTTAACGTTGGAGGTTTTCTCTTATCCTGAAAGATGAATGTCTGGTAACTCTAAGCTCTATGTACCCTGTACTCATTTAAACATCATTTCATTCATCGTCCGATATGACTTAACGTTGGAGGTTTTCTCTTATCCTCAAAGATGAATGTCTGATAACTCTAAGCTCTATGTACCCTGTACTTATTTGAACATCATTTCATTCATCGTCCGATATGACTTAACGTTGGAGGTTTTCTCTTATCCTGAAAGATGAATGTCTGGTAATTCTAAGCTCTATGTACCCTGTACTCATTTGAACATCATTTCATTCATCGTCCGATATGACTTAACGTTGGAGGTTTTCTCTTATCCTGAAAGATGAATGTCTGGTAACTCTAAGCTCTATGTACCCTGTACTCATTTAAACATCATTTCATTCATCGTCCGATATGACTTAACGTTGGAGGTTTTCTCTTATCCTCAAAGATGAATGTCTGGTAACTCTAAGCTCTGTGTACCCTGTACTCATTTGAACATCATTTCATTCATCGTCCGATATGACTTAACGTTGGAGGCTTTCTCTTATCCTGAAAGATGAATGTCTGGTAACTCTAAGCTCTATGTACCATGTACTTATTTGAACATCATTTCATTCATCGTCCGATATGACTTAACGTTGGAGGTTTTCTCTTATCCTCGAAGATGAATGGCTGGTAACTCTAAGCTCTATGTACCCTGTACTCATTTGAACATCATTTCATTCATCGTCAGATATGACTTAACGTTGAAGGTTTTCTCTTATCGTGAAAGATGAATGTCTGGTAACTCTAAGCTCTATGTACCCTGTACTAATTTGAACATTATTTCATTCATCGTCAGATATGACTTAACGTTGAAGGTTTTCTCTTATCGTGAAAGATGAATGTCTGGTAACTCTAAGCTCTATGTACCCTGTACTCATTTGAACATCATTTCATTCATCGTCAGATATGACTTAACGTTGAAGGTTTTCTCTTATCCTGAAAGATGAATGTCTGGTAACTCTAAGCTCTATGTACCCTGTACTTATTTGAGCATTATTTCATTCATCGTCCGATATGACTTAACGTTGGAGGTTTTCTCTTATCCTGAAAGATGAATGCCTGGTAACTAAGCTCTATGTACCCTGTACTTATTTGAACATCATTTCATTCATCGTCCGATATGACTTAACGTTGGAGGTTTTCTCTTATCCTGAAAGATGAATGCCTGGTAACTAAGCTCTATGTACCCTGTACTTATTTGAACATCATTTCATTCATCGTCCGATATGACTTAACGTTGGAGGTTTTCTCTTATCCTGAAAGATGAATGTCTGGTAACTCTAAGCTCTATGTACCCTGTACTCATTTAAACATCATTTCATTCATCGTCCGATATGACTTAACGTTGGAGGTTTTCTCTTATCCTCAAAGATGAATGTCTGATAACTCTAAGCTCTATGTACCCTGTACTTATTTGAACATCATTTCATTCATCGTCGGATATGACTTAACGTTGGAGGTTTTCTCTTATCCTGAAAGATGAATGTCTGGTAATTCTAAGCTCTATGTACCCTGTACTCATTTGAACATCATTTCATTCATCGTCCGATATGACTTAACGTTGGAGGTTTTCTCTTATCCTGAAAGATGAATGTCTGGTAACTCTAAGCTCTATGTACCCTGTACTCATTTAAACATCATTTCATTCATCGTCCGATATGACTTAACGTTGGAGGTTTTCTCTTATCCTCAAAGATGAATGTCTGGTAACTCTAAGCTCTGTGTACCCTGTACTCATTTAAACATCATTTCATTCATCGTCCGATATGACTTAACGTTGGAGGCTTTCTCTTATCCTGAAAGATGAATGTCTGGTAACTCTAAGCTCTATGTACCATGTACTTATTTGAACATCATTTCATTCATCGTCCGATATGACTTAACGTTGGAGGTTTTCTCTTATCCTCGAAGATGAATGGCTGGTAACTCTAAGCTCTATGTACCCTGTACTCATTTGAACATCATTTCATTCATCGTCAGATATGACTTAACGTTGAAGGTTTTCTCTTATCCTGAAAGATGAATGTCTGGTAACTCTAAGCTCTATGTACCCTGTACTAATTTGAACATTATTTCATTCATCGTCAGATATGACTTAACGTTGAAGGTTTTCTCTTATCGTGAAAGATGAATGTCTGGTAACTCTAAGCTCTATGTACCCTGTACTCATTTGAACATCATTTCATTCATCGTCAGATATGACTTAACGTTGAAGGTTTTCTCTTATCCTGAAAGATGAATGTCTGGTAACTCTAAGCTCTATGTACCCTGTACTTATTTGAGCATTATTTCATTCATCGTCCGATATGACTTAACGTTGGAGGTTTTCTCTTATCCTGAAAGATGAATGCCTGGTAACTAAGCTCTATGTACCCTGTACTTATTTGAACATCATTTCATTCATCGTCCGATATGACTTAACGTTGGAGGTTTTCTCTTATCCTGAAAGATGAATGTCTGGTAACTCTAAGCTCTATGTACCCTGTACTCATTTGAACATCATTTCATTCATCGTCCGATATGACTTAACGTTGGAGGTTTTCTCTTATCCTGAAAGATGAATGCCTGGTAACTAAGCTCTATGTACCCTGTACTTATTTGAACATCATTTCATTCATCGTCCGATATGACTTAACGTTGGAGGTTTTCTCTTATCGTGAAAGATGAATGTCTGGTAACTCTAAGCTCTATGTACCCTGTACTAATTTGAACATTATTTCATTCATCGTCAGATATGACTTAACGTTGAAGGTTTTCTCTTATCGTGAAAGATGAATGTCTGGTAACTCTAAGCTCTATGTACCCTGTACTCATTTGAACATCATTTCATTCATCGTCAGATATGACTTAACGTTGAAGGTTTTCTCTTATCGTGAAAGATGAATGTCTGGTAACTCTAAGCTCTATGTACCCTGTACTAATTTGAACATTATTTCATTCATCGTCAGATATGACTTAACGTTGAAGGTTTTCTCTTATCGTGAAAGATGAATGTCTGGTAACTCTAAGCTCTATGTACCCTGTACTCATTTGAACATCATTTCATTCATCGTCAGATATGACTTAACGTTGGAGGTTTTCTCTTATCCTCGAAATTGAATGGCTGGTAACTCTAAGCTCTATGTACCCTGTACTCATTTGAACATCATTTCATTCATCGTCAGATATGACTTAACGTTGAAGGTTTTCTCTTATCGTGAAAGATGAATGTCTGGTAACTCTAAGCTCTATGTACCCTGTACTAATTTGAACATTATTTCATTCATCGTCAGATATGACTTAACGTTGAAGGTTTTCTCTTATCGTGAAAGATGAATGTCTGGTAACTCTAAGCTCTATGTACCCTGTACTCATTTGAACATCATTTCATTCATCGTCAGATATGACTTAACGTTGAAGGTTTTCTCTTATCCTGAAAGATGAATGTCTGGTAACTCTAAGCTCTATGTACCCTGTACTTATTTGAGCATTATTTCATTCATCGTCCGATATGACTTAACGTTGGAGGTTTTCTCTTATCCTGAAAGATGAATGTCTGGTAACTCTAAGCTCTATGTACCCTGTACTCATTTGAACAACATTTCATTCATCGTCCGATATGACTTAACGTTGGAGGTTTTCTCTTATCCTGAAAGATGAATGTCTGGTAACTCTAAGCTCTATGTACCCTGTACTCATTTGAACAACATTTCATTCATCGTCCGATATGACTTAACGTTGGAGAACTTAACTAAACAAAGAAATGTGTTAGCGGATGTGAAACACAGCAGTTGGCCTTATTTCGAAATTCATTGCTTATTGTTAAGATGCCACTCTTTTGTTGGGGTTTTGGCTTGTTCCTTTTGTGAGGACATTAATGACATTGCTAAAGCAAACGAACAGTTGAACGTTTTATTGAAGAACGGAGTAGAGAAAGCTGCATATTTTCTCACAATTCATTGCGACTTGAATGTAGTCGAACCTTTACACAGGTCGTACATTGGAAATGCTTGTATTCAAATGTAACGTCACTGACCTACAGCGTAGAAATCGTGGGACTTTCTCTGTCCAGCACCTAAGATAGAGGAAGTGTTGCATCCGACATAGAAATTGATACATTTAAAGTAGGATAAAAATATTCCGAAAATAATTTAAGACAAATTCAGACCAAATTAATGTACTCGACATTTTCGCTTTTGAAATTTAAAGAATAAAAGACAATAACTCGCAATGAATATGTAGTCATATTGAAAAATGCAATGCCACTGCGGAGATTTGAACCACGGATCACCCGGTCTCTGTCCGGCTTCTCTTAACCATTGAGCTATCATGGTCAACATGCCAGCACAACATTAAATTCTAGCTATCGAAACCTTAACCAACACACGGATAGTGCGAAAGAACAATTAATTTCCATCAATTAACATCATCGTGTTAAACTATGAAGCCTGACACAGTAAATGGTGCATATCTCATCGTATACGCGAACTCCTAGTGGTTTACTGGGAAACATACGAGTTAATTGGAGAATTTAATGGCATACTAGTATGTTGGCCATGGTAGCACAGTGGTTAAGAACAACCGGACGGAGACCCGGAGATCCGTGGTTCAAATCACGACTATGGCATTGAAGTTTTATGTCTGACTCTATCAATCCAAACCTTAACTTACACACAGCTAATGTGGAAGACCAGTTAATAACTCTACACGTACTGACAATTTTGAATATATTATAGTATTTCAACTTTCTTTGTATGCTTTCTTTTCAAAATTTAAATCTACGCATTTGATAAAGAAGTTACTTTTTATGAAACGTCATCAAATCATCATTTAAAGTGACTGGATGGTTTTGTCGGTGTCTGAAACGTCAGATTTAGTGCACGTTATGTTATATTATACACTATCAGGTTTTAAGGTATCGACCTGCCCCAAGTCGGGCACATGAATGCGTTCTTCACAACTAGAAGCCGATACTTGTTCATCAAGTAGCTCCTCAATGGGTCTCCGGGACGTCGCGAAGCTGAAGGTACTCGAACCCAGGTGTGTCGCCTCGCGAGAGCTGAGCTATGGCTGTGTTAAGAAGACGAAGTCAGTGTACACGATGTTAGGGATATGAGTGCTCAGATTTGGTGAACTGGAGACACAAATATGACAATGAAGTTCCATAATAATTTCATGAACCTTGAAAAATAAGAGACAATCGAACATTAGTGGAACATTATCTATACAGTCTGGCAGAATATCAGAGCTGAATGTTTTTGTTTTAGTTTGCAGCCAGACATGCGTTCACACCTACAACAAGTGAAAGTCTAAACTAGGCCAACACTTGACAGCCGGTTCACTACGTGCCTGTGTGTTTATCAGCTACTGCTAGTAACAAGCGGTGCGGTGCTTTTGTTTTAAGTTATTCGAGACCTGAAGGTGAGAGATTACCCATAAAACCATCAAGGATAACAAATTCATACGTCATTCAGGTGTGTCGTGTAAAATTTAATCAAAACCACATTGATTGCTGAAGAGGAAATTTATTAATCTTTAACTGCAACATCAACAGTTCTTTCATAGCATTTTTTGGAAAATGGTAGAGGAACTTAGGTTTCAGCTTAACTTCAAGAAGTTACACCCCTGACATCTTGTATAAGATTAGTGGACACACGTATTCAGAGGGGTAGTTTATAGACGAACTGTGAAAACATACGAGACGTAGAGATGGTGTGTGTGTGTGTGTGTGTGTGTGTGTGTGTGTGTGTGTGTGTGTGTGTGTGTGTGTGTGTGTGTGTGTGTGTGTGTGTGTGTGTGAAGTGAATTAGCAAATGGGTCTGGAGACATAAACATTCACCCTACGAAGTGCCATAAAAGTTCCAGCCAGCCAGACAGACAGACAGCTTGACCCAGTTTGAACTCCGGTCACAAACAGACCAAATCAAAGTGCCTGTAGAGTGTAGGTATCTATAGCAACTACTTACATGGTACAACAATACAACACCGACACTTTACAAAGTTCTCCAAACACCTCATGAGTTTATCAAAAAATGCACATCGATATATACCTATTCATTTTTTATTCTCAGTGACTTGTGTACGTATAGTATATATTTCCAAGATATTTATTCTTACTATTTTAACCATTTCTATGCTTCATACACTTGCTATTTTTGTAATGGCAAAGTCAACATTCTATTCTTTGTCGTGATATACGAAGGGAATAGAATTTCAACACAACCCACTATTTAACGATTTGATAAATGCTACAATCTCCTCTACCCTTTGTATCTACAAGAAATGCATTTACCGGACACTAACTCGTCGTAACCGAGATTCGATTCTCTTGAATCGGCATTTACACGACTTTCTTTAACCACTCTTCTGTCAATAATTCTTAGTAAAACTTGTAGCTTCGGTAGCTTCAAGATTCTCGAGATAAACTTTGCAGAGCTTATTTTATTACATATTTCCTGTAGGAACAATGGGAATAGGAGAATATAATAGACTTCAACAATAGTCAAATGCGTCACTGTGTGATAGCCTTGTCGCGATGACTAAGGGGTGTAGCCACTAAATCAGGACCGACAACATGAGCACCCGAAGTGCGATATGCTCTACCCCTACATTCAACCTTTTGCTTTTTCTTCTATCTGGCAGGTAAACAGAAGGTGACGTGTGCCACAGTGGCGTCATTTGGGTTTGGGATGAAACTCTGGCAACGTAATCAAACGTAGACTTTTGAATTGTAGAGTTGAATAGGAAAGCAGAAGCGGTTCTACCGGTTTAGTAGCTGTGTTTACCTGTTTGTTGAAAGTAGTAGGGACAAGAGGAAGGGAAAATTCACACTTTCAGTACCTTCCTTCCCAGTCCTGCACTAAATCGTGGGAAAAGTGTAAATTATTTAACAGTTCAAAGATTTATAAACAATATTTAAAAAAAAATTAGTGCTTCAAATACATTTATTTTACTTGTGTAGTACCGTTTTGTCTCTCACGTTTTACATTTACACAAAATATAAACTGGATTTTCCCTGAGAATTGAAAATATTTTTTTTATTCACCACGTTGATGTTCCAATTTAAATACAGCTATTTGAAATAGTAAAAAGTAAAAATAAAAAAATGGTTATGTAGATGGTTGCTGGGATGGGGGATACTCAATTTAAGTATCAAATTTGGTATTCAATGCAAATTTAGTTTTTTATTTTACGTTGCTCACACGTACATACGCATATTTTTCTAAAAGTAATCTTTTTCTAAAAAAAAAATTCAGAGACCTCTAAACATGTATTTCCAGCAATGTACCCGCCTCGGTAGCGTGGTGGTAGAGTATCTGCCTCACGTTCAAGAGGTCTCGAGTTCGAATCTCGGTCAGGGTGAGTTACCTGGATAAGGTTTTTCCGAGGTTTTCTCTTATCTTAAAAGACGAATGTCGGATAACTCTAAGCTCTATGAACCCTGGGCTCATTTGAGATCATTTCAGCCATTCCATTCATCGTCCGATATGATTTAACCTTGGAGGACGCAATATACAACAAATCCAGCAATGCAATGCTAAGTTCTCGACTGCAATAACGATATTGGACAGAGAGTGTTATGTGAAGGTAAGATTAGCGTAGAGCCGAGTGACTGTTCACGCAACGTCACATCGCATGTGAAAGTTCAAGTCCACGTGGCTACCGTAATCAATAAGAGCTACTACTGTCTGGTACGGGGTTGAAACAACCCACTTTCACTACTCACCGAACACTTGTTTTGAATAAAAAATACCCCCCCCCCCGTCTATGTGAACACTGTAACCCAAACATCGGTTTCGACTGTCGCCCGCACTAGGGTGGTCCGGGTTCAATTCCACGTGGCTACCGTAATCAATAAGACCTACTACTGTCTGGTACGGGGTTGAAACAACCCACTTTCACTACTCACCTATCACCGAACATACTTGTTTTGAATAAAAAATACCCCTCCCCCCGTCTATGTGAATACTGTAACCCAAACATCGGTTTCGACTGTCGCCCGCACTAGGGTGGTCCGGGTTCAATTCTACCTGACCCATGGTTTTTTTTCGGGGTTGCCAGATAAATGCTGGGTAGGTTAATTACATCCCCCTCCATTTCATCTCTCATCTAGTGGTCTCTTTCAAGGTAAAAGGATCTCGCCTCATCTTTTCCAGTCTTGGTAGATGTTTTCCTCCGTCGTAGCGCAGCCATGGTCATTACTTCATATTCGTCCATGTTGCAAAGGTCTACCTTTACTCTACCCCTGTGAGGTGGATCGCAAATTCCAGGTTGTGAGTAAGGAAATCGATGGTCCACCGTAGTAGCAAGTTGGTCCTTACCAAAACTACGAATAGGGACCTAAATATCCGAAACTATGACGTCACATAGCGTACATTAACAGGTTTATGTGGAGATATGAGAGAAACGCACTACCAACTTGGCCTTCCAAAACCTAGACCTCACTTTTTGTGCTTCTTTCCCTTGGAATGTGATACAACTGATAAAGCAACTGTGACATGAAATCTTAAAATGCCTCTACATTTTGACCTGTATCTTTTGTTGCATCTGAAAGCAAAGGGCGGGTAGAACATGAGGGTTGCACACCCTTCTAAGGCTGAGAGGGTCTGACCCTCCCTCATGTACGACAAAGAAACGCACATGTGATAAAAATCTGATATATGTGCACTCACGCCATTTTCTCTGCTCACTCAAGAAATATTCTTAAAAATACCTATTCTTCCCAGAATATATATTTCTTTGGCAGGGACGAAACCTTATTAATGACATTTTAATTCTTAATGGCTAGCCATTTTTGACAAAATCAACATTTTCCGTATAAACAGCAGTTTGAAGTGGAAAATTTTGTTGTAACCTCGTGTAGTATTATTGAACGTTGTTTAAATTATACACCAAATTTATACTTAATCACCTTTTCGTTTTTAGGTTATGTTGTTCATAGAAAGCCACACGCACTCCCTTTTCTAATATACATTGTTGATTCAGCGAATCTCAAAACACGTACTTTTGTGAAACATCGATATTAAACCTTTGGATGGAATACAACACCACTCCTAGTTACTGAGTACGCAGTAAACGTAAAAACAAATTGGAAAAGTTCAACGCGGTAGTTAACCTAAATGGACAACAAACAACTCACAATTTTTGATATGAAAAAAAAAACAGTTGCACAGCAATAAACAAAAGATATCGATATACTTTTCTTTATTTGTTTACTTATTTTTATGTACATAACAGGCGTAAACCCAATTACAATGTTAATAATAAACAGCGGTTACATATAGTAATATTTATGCACATAAGTGAACAAAAATAAATAAGAATAATAAAAATAAAAGTGAAGGTGGCATAGTAAGTGTATATTATTTATAATTACAGTAATTTTACTAGATTACAAATTACAGTATTTAAACTTACGTTCGAAAAGAGTAGTGAGTAATTATGGCCTTTCTGAATAGAGCTTCAGACTTGTTGAAAATATCTACATCTAAATGCTATTGTTGCTATTTAAATACCTAATCCTGTGTGGCTAGTAAGACTCCGAAGATTGCTTTTTATGTTGGCTATCCTGAACTTTTGTTTTATTTTTCTCTATGTTCTTTCTTTTATATTGTTACCGCTTATGTTTTGTTCTGTATAAAATAACTTCAAATAAAACAGATTTGATAGTACGCAAGTCTTTATTTGAACACATCAAGATAAGTGGTGACAGAAAAGTTCAGGATAGCCAACATAAATCCAATCTTCGGAGGCTTGCTAGCCAAACCTGTTTAACGGTGAATTTCTATGAATTTTTGTATTAGTTCTGAAGATTAAAAAGCATTTTGAACCAGCTTATTTTAATTGGTACATAAAAAGACATATTTGCTGTAATGTTTATATCATCAGTAATCGAAAGCAATGCTTTATACAGAAATATTAATCCCACAATGTCTCTTCTGAAATTCAGAGCTCTAAATTCAAATATTTCTAAAAGGGTTTCATAATTTGTGTATCTCGGGTAGTAAATATCCAATTCTTTTAAATAATACCTATGTAATTACGTAAAAATGAAGCTAGCTACAGTGAATGAACAAATATTACACAAATACAACTATTTGCAACAAAAACTTCACTTATCTTAACAAAATGATGTAAATTTTTCTTATTAATTGAGATCAATTTCACGACCATTTGTCTGCATCGTCAGTCAACACACTTCGTCGTCAAGGATACAGGTTACTATGTTTTTTCGGTATTACCAAAATCTGAAAAGGAAATAAAACTAAAAACAGAATCAACTGCTGGTGTTTCAAAATTCACTACGCGATGTTTATTTGTTAAATTAAATATATTTTTCCAAACTAATAAATCCATCGGACCATTTAATTGTTTTAATAATTTAACTTCTGGATTTATTTCATGATTAAATGACCAAAAATGATCTGCTACGGTCGATTTAATATTACAAAAATATTCTTTGGTTCTGGCTTCCAAATTACGTTTTGTCTTTCCAATGTAAACTTTATCGCAATCGAAACAATTAAACTGATAAATACCAGATTTTTTATTATTAGCAATTTTATCTTTTTTTAGAGAAATGTAGTAAATTTTTAATACTATTTTTATTTTGTGAAACTAAAGTTTTACCAAACTCTTTAAAAAAATTGTTTGAAAAAGTTTATTAATCCAAGGATGGTAAGTAAACTTTTTAAAATTATAATTGTCTTTTATTTTTAAGGGTATAAATATCATTAACAGTTTTTTATATTTAAAATTTTCAATCATTTTTATAAAGTCTTTATTAAAACCATTAATTAAAGCAGTATTAATAATATGATTATATTTTTTATTAAATTCCTCTTTACTCAGGGGTATGTTTATTAATCTGTAAATCAAACTATAAAAGGAACAAATTTATGTGAAAAAGAGTTAAAACTTTTTATTTTTTATGTAATTATCGAAATCGATCTCAGAAATTAATAAGAAAAATTTACATCATTTTCTTAAGATTTGTATTTATGTAATATCTATGTATTTTAAAAATGTTGATTGTACTTTATCAATAAATAATGTAAATATAACATGAATATAATAAATACGTAAAGGATAACTCCGAGATAAGAACTAGAGACCCTCGGATGACTCCACATAACGGATGCTCCCTCTTCACAGTTGACTGGAGTTTGATACGCTCTATTTGCATTTACTCCAGTTTGCCTTATCACAGTTTCTTACCTCGTTCTTGCAGAAGCATTTCCTTCCACCCCACTTGGTTTTAATCTTCGTATGAAATATTAAAGAAGGGCTTACTTCAGAATTCCCATTTCATCTCTCGACCTCAAAGCGCACTCCTTTTCCAAATCTCTTTCTTCTTACTTTCTTCTATATTCATATCTTACCGATTCATATTTTCTGTCCAAAAAACCACTTCCGGACCGAGCAGTAACGTGTGCAGCCCGCATTCTAGAAGTCCCGAGTTTATATCCCGTGGTTTAAATCTAACCGTCCCTGCTCCCCGGGTTCTAGGTAAATATCACATAGAGTATTTAATTGCACGACGTAAAACAATCATTGAGGTGAAAACAGATGCTAGTAGCGAGTGCGTCGTCATCTGTCCGCAAATAAAGCACACAGATTGCACGGCACTCTAATGCCATCTGGTGTGCATGCCTCCTATGAGGTTCGGCTGATAAGTCCAGTTTATTTTTTGTCTTTATTTCTCAACACAATCTCCAGAAAGGCTAATACATTTGTCATATCGATGCTCTAATTTAATTAAATCATCTCTGTAGTGTGATTTATCATGATCCTCGAAAGAGATGTTTACCACATCAAAGACCTCCTCGTTGTTGTCAAATCTTCGTCCTCCAAAAACGTTTTTGAGGTTCAGGAACAGTTGGTAGTAACTGGGTGCTAGATCTGGAGAGTAGGCTGGATGTTCAAGCAATTCAAACTTTAATTCTCACATTTTCCCCATTGTAATGACTGTACGATGGGCCGGATGATGATAATGATGATGATGATGATGATGATGATGATGACGATGACGACGATGTATAAGGGTGCTCAACTGCAGAGGTTATCAGCGCCCGTTAAAGAATTATTCATGACAAAAGCCAGATATAAATAGTTCTAAAACTGTATAAAAGTGTAAATAAACTTACAAAAAATATATGCACATAAAAACAATCTAAAGTGCAAAAATTCTCTTCACTAAATTCTAAAATCTAACCTAGAAAAGAACCTAAAAACCTTCTCCACTACTTTATCATCCGCTAGCATTTCTGCAAAGCTGTCCGGCAGCTGCAGAGACGTCCTATATTTTTATTAAAATTAGAATTTACCATAATAAATGAATTAAGATTCATCCCCCAGTGCTCCCCACCCACCACGGAGCCGAACAAGGGGTCATCCTACTGGGATGACAGGGCTACACAGGGGATAGGCGAGCTCGCCGTCCCGCTCACCCTGGAGTTCGGTACACTACCTAGTCCTGACCGATTGATTAGGGGTGGGTTAGTCCCTAACCTCCCGTTTAGGCGAAGCAGAAGCCAAAGTAGTGTATTAGAAATGCGCACCCTCCCCGAATTCAGAAGAACACTGGTACGAGCTCAGATGCGCATCCCTCAACCACCAGGACAAACCTTTCCACTGACACGAGTCTCCTCGCAAGGCCTACACGTAGGTAGGTGTTTTGTCTGACCCCTCACCACTAAGAGGAACCCACATCGAGGATGTCAGTTTGGCTCGGTACCCCGGGATCGCCAATTCCCGTAAAGTCTGTCTACTCAACGCGTGTGCAGTTCGGACTCAAAGGGAACACACCCTCCCGCCCACCCATGACCGTTATAAATCTGTCTCCACACTTCAGAAATGGAACACTGTCGTAGAAATCCTGATTTTCTCGAAGTGACAGTCGCATGTCTACTCCACGTGGAGTCTCAGTTGCCAAAGTTGCAACTTCCAGTTGATCTGTTCCATTACGTGCAGAAATTCGTTGTGTGTCACGATGTGGAGACCGTGGGAGGGAAATGCAAATGAAGTAGTAGATAACTTTCAGTCAAGTGAAAATAATTAAAGTGAAGACAATAGTGTGAATAACTGGGTCGAGTTATATTACTGGAAAAGCCTCAAAAAACAAAGTTATAGCGGGAACTGTTTCTAAGCAAATTCAAGCGCTTGTTTTGAACATATATAAATATGTGCTGACAAATAATCTTGGTAAGGGGTCATGCAATGATCCTGATAAATTCTGGGTATTCACAGATATACAGTAAGAAATATTGTGACGAAAGGAATACCAAAGACGCCAATCAGGTGTGAAAACAAAAGAAAACGTTTCTCTAAAGTAGATAATTTCACATGCGATTTAATTCGTCGATAAATTTATAGATTCTATGCAAAAGGGAGAGCGCCCACCTTAGACGAATTGGTTGCACATTTGCAAGAAATTTGTGATTTTCCTTAGGGGCAAGGCACTTTGCGCGGTCTCCTAAAGGAGCCGGGCTTCAAATACCGCAGTTTGATTAAGTTAAGGGTTATTATGGAACTCAGTAGAATTGTAGCTTGGTGATATATAATCATCAAAATTAAGGATGTTTTGTTGTAATGGACATAAGATAATTTATTTAGACGAAACCTCGTATGATACCCATAACGTATCGAGAAAGGTGGCAACCTTGCAGAACGGTCTGGGAGAAGGAGAGCTGGGGTTCGTCAAAGGCAGCGACTGACGTGCACATGAGTTAACTAAACAGACTCTACCTATCGCAGTAGGCCCCTGAAGGGTTGGGGGGGGGGGGCCAGAGCATTGTCGTGAAGAACAAGGATTTTTTCTCTTTGCCAAATGACGTCTTTTTCTTTTCGCCTCATCACTCAAACGTTGCAGTAAGCTTGCGTAGTAGTCACAGTGATACTTTTACCCTTTTACAAGTAATCAATAAAAATAATTCCCTGTACATCCCAGAAAACACTCGCTATAACCTAGTTAGTTCACAACATTGAGAGGCAGCTCAGAGATGACAGTGTGGCCCTCCCCCTGTTATATTCATGGACACGTGTAGTGAATTATACCATGAAATAATCTGTTATCAAGTGACAGAATCTTGATATATTTGTAGCTTCTCTCTCATGGTTGATCCAGCCGAAGTGATCAGGTGCTACAGACTCTGTGCATGATAAGTAATTCTGGTGTAAGTTCGGGTGTGCCGCAAGGCTCAGTACTAGGACCTTTACTGTTTCTCGTTTTTGTTAATGACATTACTGTTAATATTAACTGCCAGATAAGGTTGTTTGCAGACGATTGTATCATTTATAATAAAATTCGGAATACAGTGCATGAAATCGCTCTTCAGGATGATTTAAATGAAATCTGTAATTGGGCTGCGGCTAACAAAATGTCAATTAATGCCAAGAAAAGTAAGTCCATTGTTTTTAGTAGAACTAAGGGCAAAATTATTGTTAACTATCACATGGGAGGGGTGCAAATTCCACAGGTGGACAGCTGCAAATACTTGGGAGTGTACCTGGCAAGTAATGCTGGATGGGACGAACAAGTAAATTCCACATCTAGGAATGCGTGGAAGGCATTACATTTCGTAATGAGAATATTGAAAAAGGGGAGCGCTAGGTCCAGGGAAATTGCCTACAAGGCCTTAGTGCGGCCGGTTATGGAATATGGAGTAGCATGCTGGGACCCGAATAGAGCTAACCAAATCGATCCATTAGAAAAAATACAGAAGAGGGCAATAAAATTCATAAAAAGAGGCAAGTATTTTGGGCCTATAAAAGGAGATGAGACTAAATGGGAGGAATTAAGAATTAGGCGTAAAAAACATAGGTTGGTAGCATTATTCAAAGCTAATGCTGGTGTAAAGGCATGGGTGAACGTTAGTGTAAGGTTAGAAAATCCGGATTATTATTGTGACTTTGTGGGTTCGTGAAATGAAAAGTCCAATTTCACCACTCAAAAATGTTCTTTATTTCCACCGACTTACAGTTAAACACTTGCCAATTACACAAAATTACGTAATGCTCACAATTACGATTCACCAGTTCGTCCGTTATCGTTCCGATGCACGTACACGGCGCTACTTCACTAGCACGTCAAACACTAACTGACTAACTGTCTCTCTGAAACCCTTTTTATAAGAATGTCAGTGTTTTTCTAGAAGTCTCTAATCACCGAACGTTCCAGACCACCGGAGAAGGGGAGAGAAACATCGAAGGACCGGCGACACTACCGCAAATCACCCCTCAGTTAGTGACAGGAGACAGATGAGTGGGCGTGGCGAGGCCTCCGGCCCCTTCTCAGCTGTTGCTTGTGGTGCTTCCCGATAACTGGGTGACACTGCTCTCTCCTCAAAGCTGGTCGTCCCGAACAGCACCATCATAGCGGGCTAGACGATCCAGGTGTACCACCAACATCTTCCCTCGGGGAACCTTCTGGATGCGGTAGACCACGTCGTTAATCCTCTTCACCACCCGGTACGGTCCTTGCCATGGCTGCTGGAGCTTCGGGCACCGTCCCTTGGTCCGGGTAGGACGGTACAACCAGACTAGGTCACCTTGCTGGAACCCTTGGCTGTTGGCTTGCCTGTCATACCTGGTCTTCATGCGGTCGCTCGCCTTCTGGATGTTCTGGCGAGCCATCTCGTGCATGTCGTGGAGATGGTCCACCAAGTTCTCCACATACTCGGTCGCTGGCTGTTTCACTTCCGGAGGGCTTCCAAAAGCCAGGTCACAAGGGAGGCGTAACTCTCGGCCGAACATTAAGCTGGCTGGCGTCATCCCAGTTGTGTCGTGTGTAGACGAGCGATAGGCCAGCAAGAACAGTGGCACCTTGACGTCCCAGTCTCGCTGATGGCTGGCCACGACTTTCCTCAGGTGTTCCTCTAAGGTCTTGATGTACCTTTCGACCATGCCATCCGATTGGGGATGTAGAGGCGTAGTGCGAGTCTTGTTCACCCCAAGCCTTTGTAGTGCCTCCTTCATTAGGTTTGACTCAAAGTTGGTACCCTGGTCACTGTGTAGCTCTAACGGCACCCCAAATCGACAGAATACTTGCTCCACGAGGCAGTCTGTGACTGTCTTTGCCTCTTGGTTTGGGATGGCATACACCTCCGGCCACTTGGTGAAGTAGTCCACGACCACCATTAGGTACTTGTTGCCTCGGTCGGAAACTGGGAACGGTCCAGCAATATCAACGGCGATCCGTTCGAATGGCGCTCCGACGTTGTACTGCTGCATGCGACCCCGGCTCCTAGTCTGAGGGCCACGACACGCCGCGCACACGTGACACTGACGGCACCATCTCTCAGCATCTGCTCGGAGTCTCAGACAGTAGTAGCGCTGCCGTAGTTTGTCAATCGTTCGGTTCGCTCCCAGGTGTCCTCCCGAAGTACCGGCGTGTACTTCCTCCAGGACTTCCGGGACCTTACTCCGGGGAAGTACCAACTGCTCTCTCTGCGTCTTCCCATCGGGTGATTCCCATACCCGGAACAGCACGCCCTCTCTGATCTTCAACGAGTCCCATTGGGCCCAGTACGACTTGTAGGTGGCACTCCTTGGTGCGATATCCTCCCAGGTTGGTCTTGTCCCTGCCTCCACTTCCCTCAAGAGTGGCCCCAAGTCTGCGTCCGCCAGCTGCTCCCTCCTCAGGCCTGCGCTATCCCAACCGTCCGCAGGCACTGCCACAACTACTCGGACTGCAGCGGCACGCTCCTTCTCTTCCACTCTTGTGCACTGGCCGCACTCTTCTGGACAGGGTCTTCGGGACATGGCGTCTGCGTTACCGTGGCTCTTCCCTCTACGATGTTCCGAGGTGAAGTCGTACCCCTGCAGCCTCTGGACCCAACGTGCTGTCTGGCCTTCCAGGTTCTTAAAGCTCAATAGCCAGGTTAGGGCGGAATGGTCAGTCCTCAGGTGGAATGGCTGACCGTACAGGTACTTGTGGAAGTGCTCCAAGGTCTTTACTACCGCCAATAATTCTCGTCGGGTGACGCAGTAGTTCTTCTCTGCCTTGGATAGCGTCTTGCTGTAGTAGGCTATCACCCGCTCATGGCCGTCCTGGATCTGCGATAGGACACCTCCAATGCAATGGTCGCTAGCGTCGGTGTCCACAATGAAGGCGCCACCCGGTTGTGGGAAACCCAAAATTGGAGCACTGCACAGGGTCTCCTTCAGGTGCTGGAAAGCGTTTTCGGCGTCCTCCGTCCACACAAATGGCCGGTGTTCCTCTGTCAGGCGGGTGAGTGGTTTTGCGATGTTGGAGAACCCCTTTATGAAGCGGCGGTAATAACTGCACAGCCCCAGGAAACTGCGCAACTCTTTCCTATCCTTTGGGCGAGGCCAATCTCTCACAGCCTGTGTCTTCTCCGGGTCTGTGGCCACTCCGGTTGCTGAGACTATGTGGCCTAAGTAGTTCACTTTCTTGCGGAAGAGCTGGCACTTCTTCGCGTTCAGCTTCAAGTTGGTCGCCTGCAGTCTCTGTAGCACCTTACTCAGATTCTCGAGGTGATCTTCAAAAGTCTTCCCGACGATGATGATGTCGTCCAGGTATAGCAGGCAGGCATCGTAAGTCAGTCCTCTCATCACTGACTCCATGAGGCGTTGGAAGGTAGCTGGTGCGTTGCAGAGGCCAAAGGGCATAACCGTGAACTGCCAAAGACCTTGGCCCGTCGAGAATGCGGTCTTCTCCTTGTCTCTCGGGTCTAGAGCTACCTGCCAGTAGCCCGACTTCAGGTCCAGGGTCGAGAACCACTGTGCACCAGCTAGCGTGTCCAGGGTGTCGTCAATCCGGGGTAAGGGAAAGCAGTCCTTCCGGGTGACAGCGTTCAGCTTTCTGTAGTCTACGCAGAAGCGCAGCTCGCCGTTCTTCTTCGTCACCAAGACTACAGGGGAACACCAAGGGCTGTCGGACTCTTCAATCACTCCCCTGGATCTCATGTCCTCCAGCATGTCTCGTACCGCCCCTTGCTTCGCCAGCGGAACGCGTCTATGTGGTTGCCGAATAGGCCGGGCGTCTCCGGTGTCGATGCGGTGAAGCACTTTGTCCGTGCGGCCGTAGTCACTATCGCCTTGGCTGAAGACGCGCTCGTATCGCCCCAGTAGTTGTCGAACCTGCTCCAGCTGTTCTGCGGTCAGGTGGTCGGCCGCCCTCTCCAGTAAGCCTTCTAGCCGGGGCCCCAGGTGTTGCTTCGGCGCCGGCTCCTGTGTCTTGTCGATTGCTGTTACGCTCACTACGGGCTCGCACGTTCCCAACTCCGTCCCGGCCTGGACGTCGTGATCGGTGTCCGTTGGATTTAGCAGTCTCACTGGCACCTCCTCTCGGCACGGCAGCAATGCCCTGGCTACACACAGTCCGTGTACAGGCGTCTTCTGGTCCAGCATCATGTTCCTGGTTCTCTGGCCCTCAAGTCGCGCCGTCACCACCACCTCGCTCCTCGCGGGAACAACCACGTCTTCGTCCAAGACGACCCTGCACATTCCAAGGCGCTCTTCGGGTTGACGGAGTATAACCTCTTCTCCGTTAAGCCGCAGGACCTTCTTGCCGACGTCGACCGTCGCCTCATGGCTCCTGAGGGCATCCAGTCCCAGGATCACCTCCTCAGCCACCTTCGCGACGAACACCCACAGACGAACGGCACTCCGTCCCAAGTTCAGCTCCAGCAGGGCCTCCTTCTCCACAGGCAAGGTGTCACCCGATGCCGTGACAAGCTGGTATGGCCGGCTTGGCTTCCTTGTCGGCAAACCCTTCGCCACGTCAGGTCTGATGATGGTCACGGCCGCCCCGGTGTCCACCAGCACGCGGCACGGCTTTCCTCTTATCCAACCGTCCGCGATGAGGCTGTCATCCATACGCCGGCTGACGGCGCGCAGTGTCACTCGAGGGGATGGTGGTGATGGCGCCGACGTGCCCCTCTCCACGACGGCCCTTACTCGTTTTCCGGCTGCTCTTCCTGGCGTGGGCAGTCTCTCTGTAGGTGTCCGGGCTGTCCACACCCCCAACACAGGCCACTAGGTGTTCGCCGGCGTCCTTCAGCTGGTCTCCTGTCTCCGGCGTAGCGGACACTCCTCGTTCTCGACGTCGGAATAGATGTTACTTTGGCCGCCTCCATCCTTAATGCCGCTGTCAGCGCCTCGTGTATGGTTTTATATTCGCCGAGCATTAGGCGCTGACGAATCTCCGTGTCCCGTACCCCGTCGACAAAATTGTAGGCGGCTTCCCGGGATACGAACTCCAGTGGCAGGTCAACCAAGGCCTTGCTAGCCAGCTGCTCGATGGCTATGGCGAACTCCTGCAGCGTCTCCCCCGGCTGCTGCGCCCTTGCCTTTAGCTGGCTTCGGTATGCTGCGGCTAAGCGGTGGTTCCCGAAGCGATTCTCCAGGGCCTCCCAGATGTCCTTGGGCGCCGCCATCGTCTGCACCGCGTTTAGCACTTCCGCGGCCCGTCCCTGGAGGCTGGCTATTAACTGTGTGGCCTCCTCCTCCAGTGACCATCCGTTGTGCCTGGCCACTGTGTCGAACTGGCGGCGGAAGACCTCAAACGTTGACGCGCCGTCATACTTGGGAGGTTTGACGCGCGCAGATGTTGTGTCGCGTCCCGGCGCGTCGGCCTTCAAATCCTTCAGCGTCCTGCCGACGACGTCCTCCACCATGGCGTTCAGGGACTTCGCGCTGCTGTCGGCTTTCCCTTCCAGGTCGTTAACGCGGCTCGCCAGGTCCTCGACGCGCTCGTCCACTTGGCCCATCCGCTTGCCCAGCTCCGTCACGTCATCCCTCACGCCGGCCAACTGTTCTTGAAATTTGGCGGCGAGAGCCTCGTTCGCCACCTTCATTTCCGTGGTCAGTTCGGCCATCTTTGAGGTCATTGTCGTGGCCAGGTTGTTGTTAGCCGTTTCCGTCTTCGCCGCGAGGTTTTCATTTGCCGTCTTCATTTCTTTCAGTTCCGCTAAAATCTTTTCTAATGCTGCCTCCATTGTGTTATGTCGCACTTCTGACACCAATTGTGACTTTGTGGGTTCGTGAAATGAAAAGTCCAATTTCACCACTCAAAAATGTTCTTTATTTCCACCGACTTACAGTTAAACACTTGCCAATTACACAAAATTACGTAATGCTCACAATTACGATTCACCAGTTCGTCCGTTATCGTTCCGATGCACGTACACGGCGCTACTTCACTAGCACGTCAAACACTAACTGACTAACTGTCTCTCTGAAACCCTTTTTATAAGAATGTCAGTGTTTTTCTAGAAGTCTCTAATCACCGAACGTTCCAGACCACCGGAGAAGGGGAGAGAAACATCGAAGGACCGGCGACACTACCGCAAATCACCCCTCAGTTAGTGACAGGAGACAGATGAGTGGGCGTGGCGAGGCCTCCGGCCCCTTCTCAGCTGTTGCTTGTGGTGCTTCCCGATAACTGGGTGACATTATGGACGAAACGATCATAGGTATAAAATTAAGGGTAGAAGATACAGAACCGACGTAGGAAAATTTTCTTTTGTTAATAGAACCTTTGAAGAATGGAATGAATTGCCTGTAGCAGTCTTTCAGAGCTGTCCCCTGTCGCTGAAGAAATTTAGAAAAAATCTAGATGGTTTATAGTTTAACTTTTGAATTATAATGGTATATAATATGTAAATAGAGAAGTAATTAGATATGTTCTAAGTGACTAAAGTTAAAATAATATCATGTTTGTATTGTTTATTGTGTTATTGTTGTAAATCTAGTATTTGTAATTTGATCTATATTCTTAACTCTGCCACCGGGTAGTACCCAATTGCAGTGAATAAATAAATACATACATACATTTATATCTTAAATATTCTATATTTAATAATGCACCTCCTCGCTCCATAGACCACTGCAACATGGTGTACCGATATTACGTCATTGAAACAGGAAACGTGTAACGAGGTAACTACACAGGATATTGAACGTGTATAGTGGTAGAGTCACGTAAAAGTATATTATTTAACGCTCCGACGATTGTCAACAATATCACTAAGGAGATTCGACAGAAGTAAGATGGTCAATGGGCGACATAACCTCACCTTTAGCTGCCAGGTCGTGTTTTGTTGACATTAACGCATCGATAAAATAAAATAAATAAAATAAAATCTGCATATCTTGTAGTCCGGTTTGTGGCCTTACTATGCAAACTTCATTTTTAACTTTATTAATTTTTAAATGAAATTACACAAAAGAGATATAATCTACTTGCTATCTTAACGAACTAACTAAACCTACAGATTACTGGATTCCAGTAACCTTACAAATCTATTCATCTAATCTATTGTCACCCAATTATCGGAAGACACGACGAACTGGAGCCGGGTAGGGGACAGCAGGCATTTAGGCTACGCCCACCCATTTATCTTGTAGCGCTTGGTTAGGAAAGTGTCACTAGGCACTAGCCGTCTCTTTCCCCTCCCCCTGACGTCTGGAACAATCAGGATATTTCATCTAACCCGGAACCTTCTAGATTGGTCAGTTGGTCTTATATAAGCGACGCGCCGGGCTGGAGGAGAGTTCGCCAACACGACCTCCGTCGCCGCCGCCGGTACTGCGCAACCTGCATTGGTTTCGGCCACTTCACGGGGCAGGCGCAGTGCCCGTTCTTTCCCCGCGGCTCCAGTAACACTCGCCGGGAGAACCATCCCTCAGCCAGCGTCGCCGCAGCAGACATCACCACAGTTAAGGAGTTACTACAAAATCTCCGAGGTGAGATACAGTGCCTAAACACAAGAATAGGCGACATAGAGACTAAACTCACCGAGGCAGCAACCGCCAACAACTCCAACCCCTTGCGAGAGGACCTCCAGGATGTCCACTCTGAGGTGCTGAACCTGGGCCCTCGCCTCGGGAGTTTGGAAGAGGTGAAAACCACGACCTTCAATACAGTCTTCACTGCACTCAACTCACACCACCAGTCGACCGTGGATCAGATCAACACAACCAAACCCACGCAGGACACCATAACTACAATCACCCAGCAGAACTCTTCACTTCAAGAACAAGTTATTCAACTCGTCAGGACCACTTCAGTTCATCAGAAGCTCCTGAAGAAGTTGGAGGTCAGCAGCACAACCAGCCACACCATCCAAAAGGACATTCTCCAAAACTTGGAGCAAATCCAGCAGAAACAAACAGACCTTCAGGTCGCCCTGGCCAGTTCATCTTATGACACAGACCTACTACAGCAAGACTTCATAAAGTTACACAACAGCATTGACTCCTTAAGCTCCAGCGTCAGTAACTCCCATACGGACTCCGCCATAGAAACAACACACCGATCCCGACGCCGCTAGGTGTTACATGCCCTTCTAAGCACCTCGGTGCACAATAAATAAACAGCAAGAACAATAAATAAACTTAATTTCCTCTCTTTATCCCTTCTTTCTCTTTCAACCGTCTCATCCCACCTTACTACACTGGCTATGGTCAGGGCCTTGTGTCATGGCCATGAGCCAGGAAAGCCAAACTGACCTGTGCACCCTTTCCTGCACAGATTCTAGCATCAACCGTGACTAACGGAGGTGCTGTTGCGGGGCTCCGCTATTTTTCCTGACCTTCTTCCCTCTATTACCTGAACTTCTCTTGTTGGCTTTTCTTTCTCTCCTCCTATCCTTTTCTCTTTCTTGTAAAAAAAATGGAGGAGAGTTCAGTTCTTGCCGAGCAGCCGCGAAGAGCGCGGTGCTAGCGAACGGACTGGAAGACTGCATTACGTGTAACAGAGGAGTTGTACGTAATTGAGAGTGTGGAGTGGACCTGTGACAGACGAACTGGTGGATTGTAATTGTGTGCGCTACGTAATTCTATATAATCCGCAAGTGTTCCAACTGTAATTCGGTGGAAATAAAGAACATTTTGAGTTTGTGCAACTGGACTTTTAATTTCACGAACCAACAAAGTCACACTATCTAAAACAGTCTTTCTTCTAATTTACTTCTACACCAACAACATAAATCAAATCTACATTCTACTACAGCTTTAATTGCTATAAGAAACTACGAAAGACTGTTCCTCTTCTGCAACTGGTATCCAAAGCTTCCTCCTACTGGTATCATCTCCTAAAAGGACTGGCATCAGTAGATGGAGCTGGTTCTTCAGTTACAGATATCCGGGTTGTCATCTTTCCTCTTCTGGATAATCAGTTGTTCTGTCCGCTCTGATACTCTCCATATATCTCCTCTGACTCTCTTAGGATTCTCCTTCTTTCTATGGTTTCTGTTCTTCTTTCCGATATCCATAACCGGCGTCTTAAGTTAAATCTTCAAGTCTGGAAATCTGTATCTTCAGTTTCTCTTGGTCCTATTTCCCTCCGACGATCTCGTAAGGCAAGGTGACACTGAAAATTCACCGAAAATGTTGAATATCATGGAATAAAGTAAATAAAGTAAACCTTGCTTTAGGTGTATAATGAAGTGGGTGTCTTTGATTCGCATGTTCTACCAACAATAAACAATAAAGTTAATAAAATGTCATGGATTTGGATGTTTCCCTTCATTTGCCGCTAGACTACGCTGTGTATAGAAATGGCACGGATTCACAGAGAAGTAATGCATTATTGTCACTAACTTGCACCGTGCACATTTCATTGAGCCTGAAGAACAATTCATTACGTAGCCGGTTGTGGATTATAGAAACAATTTAAAATGCACATTTCTTTATTTTTCAAGGTAGTGGTGGTATGGCACGGAAGCCCTCCGGTGTTTAAGACTGTGTTTCGTAGAAATGTCCCTGAAGTCCAAATCCATCTCAATTTGAATAGGTACTCGCCCGAGGAGTGCTATAATTACTGTAAGGTTCCTTTTGTTGTGGCAGTGACTGCCTGCAGAGACAGCCTGGCTTCATATTCACGTATTTAGCCATTACGCTACACAAGCTTGCGAAACAAAGGAAGTTTAATCATTGATGCGTGGATGTTTATTACATAAGACACTTTATACCGATACGGTCGAAAATTACGTTACCTACCTGATGGGATATGAACTACAGACGTCCAACACCCCTATGATAACGTTTATCAAGATGCCGGTATCAGTTTTTACTTCCTCTACCACCAACAAATTCAATATCAAAACTATACAGATGCATCTACGCTATTAATCAAGGCCTCGCGGGTGATCAGCCGTGTCTGGTTTATGAATGATGAGCTTTCGGCCATTGTAGACTCCATGGCCTTCTTCAGGATCTTCTTTACTGAGAGTATCCTCGCCAATGTTACAGATGTATTATTTTATCTTGACAGGAATTCTGCGCGGTATGGATGAGTAGCAACTGTGGTAGGGATAGTGCACCTATCGCCACAATGCGTCACACGCGTAAGATTACGAGAGGGGAGGGCGGTGCATAACGTGTCTAAAAACAAATTTCATTCTCGAAGCCAGTTTATAAACTAAGTTGTAATTCTTACTATGGTGGTGATCTCCACGCTTTTGTTGGATCTTAAATAGTACACAGGCATTTGGAACAAAACCCTGTTCTCCTCCAGCAGGCATGATAAACAACTGTCGGCCTTTCAATATCGCTGCAGAGTCCCTGTAACGTATTTCACTCCAGGCATATGGTCCAGTATGTGCTGTATTTATATACGTTTCATCCATATAAACTATATAAACTTCCCTTCGATATCTCTGAATATTTCGTAAATACTTAAGCCTTTTTGAACGTATGGTGCGATGTTCAATTAAAATTTGTCTGTCACGCTTAGTGTTTTTTTTTTTTTTTTTTCAAATAATCCTAGCTTCAAAATAACTCTTCTTAATGTTCAGACACTGCCTTGGAAGTCAGTAGAATTTTTAGCTTCATAAGCACTTTCTTCAAAGTTGGTCTTTGTTTTTCTGTACTTTAAAAATTATTCATAGTTCGCCTAACTACTTCTGAATTAAAACATCCAAATTAGATTTTGTGCATGTTCTTAATCTCTGTTTACTGGGCATAGAGAAGGACGTTGTTGCACTAGCACCAATGGCTTTTCTTTCCTTAATAACTCTCCTAAACTGCTTTCAGACACAACTGCTGCCTCAGATACCCTTTTTATAGCTGACCCAGACCATTGTTCCTTTTTTTTTATAAATCTATGGATATTGGTTATTACTTCTCGTGTTTTTAAATGTAGCACTTTATTTCCTAATGTGCTGCTAGAAGGCGTCATTTATAAATGCTATCTTGGAACCAGGAGACAAGCACATTTTGAAACAAGCTGTAGTGTTACCGAGTAGCTCTGCACGTGTTTAGTTGCTCGCAACTGACCTGCCCTCCCCTCCAGTTGTAACTGTTCCACTGCGCATCGCTCTGCACTTTTCAAGATAAAAAAATACATCTGTACTTATTTCGGTTCGAATGGATTCCTTGAGAACATCAATTGTACGTGGCCTATTCTTGTACATTCTATTTTTTAGATATCCCCACAAGAAAAGTCTGGTGAGGTTAGGTCAGGGGCTCTGACGGCCAAAAACTTTTTGAGATTATTTGATTATCAAAGAAACTGGTTACAAGTTCCATGGTGTCATTAGATGTATGACACGTTGCTCCTTCTCTCTTGCTCTCAATTCGATATCATCTCCGTAAAACTTAAGAGAATATGATGAGACGAGTACAAACATGTATAGATGCTGGTGGAGGACACTTGCAACATTTCTCTATGTAATCTCCCAATTGTGTATTATATTCTCCCAAAGTTACACGTATGTTCTATTATTAGTTCACAAGTTATGGCTTATTGAGATGGTTCAGGTTTATGTCACTCTATAAAGGTAGAGGCTGTTTCTATTAAAATCATAATTCTATAAGTTTTCAACTTCCTTTCTTATTGTGCAATGTCATGTAGTAATATCTTAGCCGCAAGAGGATAGTTGTAAATTAGTTCGTTAATGCATCTAAGGAATTAAAATATTTGCAATAAAACATATAACCACATGATGTACCCGGAACAATCGTCTCATTTGCCACGACGTGCATTTTGCCACTAAGCAATACATCATCTCTTACAGATATTCTCAGTTCCACGTCAATTGTTTTGTGATATTTAGTCAATCTTTCTTATTAATAAGGATCGCGATTTCGTGAAAATTCATTCAAATCATCAGCTCAAATAACTTCGTTGTCAACGTTACAATCACTAGAGGTCAGTATTACCAAAATCTGAAAATGAAATAAACTTAAAAACAGAATCGACTGTCGGGATTTCAAAATTCATTACGCGATGTTTATTTTTAAAATAAATATTTTTTCCCAAATCATTAAATCTATCGGAACATTTAATTGTTTTAATAATATAACTTCAAGATTTATTTTATGGTTAAATAACCAAAAATGATCTGTTATCAGTTTGTTTATACTTAATGTTACGAAAATGTTCTTTCTTTCTGGTTTCCAAATTACGTTTTGTGTTTCCAATATAACCCTGATCACAATCTAAACAATTAAATTGATAAATACTAGATCTTATGTTATTAGGAATTTTATCTTTATTTTTTAGAGATATGTAGTAAATTTTTAATACTATATTTATTTTGAGGAACTAAAGTTATACTAAACTCTTTAATCTTTTTTTTTTTTTTGGTAAGTAAATCGTTAAAATTATAATCGTCTTTTATTTTTTAAGTTTAGAAATATCATTAGCAGTTTTTTGATATTTAATTTTTTTCAATTTTTAATGTATAAAGTCTTTATTAAAACCATTAATTAAAGCAGTAATAATATGTTTATATTCTTTATTAAACTTATCTTTATTCAGGGGTATATTTATTAATCTATAAATAAAAGTATTAAAACAGCAAATTTATGTGAAAAAAGGGTTAAAACTTTTATTTTTTATGTAATTATCGATATGAGTTAATTTCCTATAAATACCAAAGTTTAATTATTTATCTTTAGATCTAGAAAAGGAAGAAATCCATTAATTTCAGTTTCTAATGTAAATTATAGCTTTATCTTTTAAATTTAGTAATTTTAAAACATACTTTATTTGTTTATCAGGAACAATAGCAAAAATATCAACATATCTATACCAGGCTTTAAAATTAAAGGGAATGCTTTAGTGGCTTGCATTTCGAATCAGCAAGAAAAGATGAAAGAGGATTACCCATTGCTAAGCCAGAAGTTTTTTGAAAAAATTCACAATTAAAAGTGAAAAAATTTGATCTAAACAAAAGCTGGTAATGGAAATTAATTGTTCTGTCACACTAGCCGTGTGTAGGACGCACTATGAAAGGGTAGAGCACGTTGGCCATAGTAGCTCAATGGTTTAGAGCGGCTGGACGGAGTGGTTAAAATCCCGGCTATGTCACTGAATTTTTCAGTTTGGCTCTCCCCTTTTAAAAGTTAGTAAGTATAACAAAATCATTTATTAAGTCCTCATGTAAATTTATTGAATTAACCACTTTTTAAACAAATTAAAAGTTTTTCTCTAGGAATACTAGAAATTGAAATAGCCATAGAAATGTTCGAAGTGGGTAACAGATTAAAATGCCAACAGGCACACTATACGTCTATGAACATGACCGATTTATGTTTTGATATTCTCTATTAACGGAACGCCTAAACGATACTGACCCGCAGAAAGTGTACATTTACTTTCTTGCGAAACAGTAGGTAGCAGTGACTAGAGAAAACCATGTAATAATTGGTTTCAAGTGCATTATGTTGGCTGCAACAGAAGCAAGCAAGCCACTTGAAGCTCGCCCGCTTCTTTGTGCTGCTTAACCCAAGATATTATTGATTCCCTGGGACCCGCTCCAACCTAACTGCATACACAACACTCGCAAATGATAACCTCTGCACTCATTCTTGCTAACAATTCTTCCATCTATTTTAGGTTATTTCAACTTACCGTTTATAGAACAACGCAGTTGTTTTCTTTCTGGGTATAATGAACATAAGGCGAACTTAAAGTGATCGTCAATTTTTACTTGCCCGCTCCAAAAATACTTCCTATTTGACGAAGTGTAAGTATTTGTATATTCGAACCAATTACTAAGAATATAACTATGTAAAAAATAAATAAAAAGATTATATTGGCATACACTACCAGTCAAAATTTCTCGATCACCTATAAAAAGTTAAATACCTTTTTAAATGTACAAACATGTAAAAATTAAAAAGGCCAACAAAATTAATATTTTCTCTCTCTAGTATTAAGTACAGTACAACATAGTTTATATTTCAGCCTCTTCAAATATCCTCTCTTTGCCCTCAGAACCGCTGCACAAACTCTTGGCATTTTGGAGATAAGATTGTGTAGTGTATTTGCAGATATGGCAGTCCAAACTTCTGTAAATTACTCCACAGATCTGACCTCAGTTTTCTCACTTCCCGGTCAAACAGTTCAGTAGGATTTAAATCAGGTGACTGACTTGGCCAAATCATATTTTCCAGTTCCCCACATTGCTCTTTTCCACTGTCATATCAGCAAAGATCAATACAGCTTGATCATCAAGTTAAGTAGTTACGCTTCTTTGACACAGTTTTCTATACTCACGCCATCTCCTCACCTGACATTTAATTTACTGAAAACAGTCTTTTGTTCAGTGATGCGAGTATTGATAGTGTTTTGTCTTTGTTTATATTTGTTTTTTTTTATATTTTATTCAATGATCGATCAGCAGTACATGCTTTACAGATCCTTGTTGGCTAATTGAATCTCTATGAACTATATAATAACATGTAAGGAAAACCAAGTTGGCTCCTATTATCTTCTTAACACTGTGAAACAAGAGAAAAATAAGTTAATTAAAACAAACAAGTAATCAGAGAGATAAGAACAACAGTCATTGTGAAACAATATTCATAGTTTTTTTCAATCAGAGTCACTAAGGAGGAGATCCTGTGGGAGTCGTCTCTTCAGGCGCGTGGGCTGGCGGGTTCGTACGCCGATGTCGTACATCACAGCTCCTGGAACATCTGGCAGGTTTGAGAAGAAGCGAGAGGCGATCTGACGTATGTACTGGTGAAGAGGAAGGAGACCAAGTTCTTTATGCAGTTGTTGATTTCTTACGTACCAAGGGGCATCCGTGGCGATGCGCAGAAATCGATTTTGCATGACCTGTAGCCTTCGGAAATGAGTGTTGCTAGCCGAACCCCATACCTGGGAAGCATATGTGATAAGTGGCCGGACAAGAGATTTGTAGAGAAGCAGAGAGCATTCAATCCCAAGAGGAGCGTGTCTGTGATACAGGCCGCGCCGTGGCTCAGTGGTTAGACCGCTTGGCTCTCACCAAGGCGGCCCGGGTTCGATCCCAGGCGACCGCAAAGTGAGATTTGTGATGGACAACACGGCGCTGGGGCGGGTTTCCTCCGGGATCTCCCGTTTCCCCCGCCATCTCATTCCACCGGTGCTCCATCTTCATCTCATGTATCATCAGTGTCATCGCCTGCGATGCCGTATGTAGTAAAAGCGGGCGTTAAACACTACAAACATTACAGTGATAATTTTGTGGTTATAACATTTAATAAATATCCAGATGATGGGAGAGATGCACACTCCCAAAACGTCGATTTCTAATTATCTTTTCAGCTGACTTATGTTGCTGTGTCAGTGTCACCTTTTCACCTTATTTTGTTTGCGTAATAAAGTTCTTTTAATCGCTATTCGTTCCTTTAGGCCCGATTTCACCAACAGATGTAACGTAACAATTGTCACAGCGCTAAAACTGGTGTTAAATTTCTTGCATTTCACCAACCTATTTTCTTAAAATGTTAAACAAACCTGTGCTAACGCCAAGAAAGCTGAATGTAAAAGAGAAAGATGTCGCGGGGAAAATATTGGAAACGAATTTAATTCAAATGCATGTGTCCGAGAGGTGGACAGTGTATTATCCACATAATTCAGTGAATTATAAAACTGCAAGTTATTAATACTTGAAGCAAAGGCGAGATCGGCATATTCCTTTCGATGCATATTCTAACTCAGTATTACGTAAATTTAAAACGAGGTGCGAAGAAGGACAAGTGACGAGTGACTTGAACGTTTCAAGACGGGAGGTGGACAGTGTATTATCCACATAATTCAGTGAATTATAAAATTGCAAGTTATTAATACTTGAAGCAAAGGCGAGATCGACATATTCCTTTCGATGCATATTCTAACTCAGTATTACGTAAATTTAAAACGAGGAGCGAAGGACAAGTGACAAGTGACTTGAACGTTTCAAGACGGGAGGTGGACAGTGTATTATCTACATAATTCAGTAAATTATAAAATCACAAAGTTATTAATACTTGAAGCAAAGGCGAGATCGGCATATTCCTTTCGATGCATGTTCTAACTCAGTATTACGTAAATTTAAAACGAGGAGTGAATAAGGACAAGTGACGAGTGACTTGAACGTTTCAAGACAAGAGGTGGACAATGTATTATCCACATAATTCAGTGAACTATAAAATCGCAAAGTTATTAATACTTGAAGCAAAGACGAGATCGGTATATTCCTTTCGATGCATATTCTAACCTCTCTTATACTTCCGCAGTAACCTTCATAGCAACTTATTTCGTCAGTGTATACCTCCGTAAAACAATTTTCTTCGGATAGTTCCTCAAAATCATTTCTCCTTATAGACCCTACTCTATTACGAATGCCATTTAGAAGGCCTTAAATATAGCAAATCGACATCAACAGCTGAGTTCATGCTCGCCAACTTGACTATTTACAATTGTCAAGGACTTAACATTAGAAATTCGGCGTGTTAGTTTAACATGAGATTTAACACTAGTGCTACGCTAACACTTTTTGGTGAAATGCAGTTTTTGTTTTAACTATTGCTAAACTCGTGTTAAGTCTTAACATCTGTTGGTGAAATCGGGCATTAAACGTTATTCACTACGGCGGCGTTACACGTTTGAGGCATAGATAGGAGTTGTTCGCATATTATTAGCTTCCTCGCGAATTTCAGGTGCTGTACGAGCTCTCCGAGGTTTACAAGTCAAATATTTATGATATATTCTGTTAAAGTACACAGTCTGGATAGAATATTTACGTACTCGTGTACGAAAAGCAGCTACCTAGAGTTACGGTGACATAAGTACAAGCAAGAGTTCTGTAATGCGTGGGGGAACTACAGCTTCTAATCTCAAATCGGGAGTCGAGCCGGAGACAAATGACAAAAGTCATTAACATACTCCCAACACAAATTGGCAAGCGTTAAGACTTTGCAAAAATAAAATTCTCCTACGTATTTTGTGTTCTTTTCCCCTCGACACATTCTAATGCGCCATAAATCCTCTTACAAATCTGTACCACATTCCAGTCATTTTTCTTTTTTATTTTCTTTTAACTACAGTCATTATTTTAACTTCTGAAATCTACGCGCAAATTACTTTCCCCAAAAATCTGCATCTAGCAAACAAACAAGAACGCAATAAATACTTCGCCTTGTATTCCGGCCAAAATTAACTTTCAGGATATTTTATGCTGCTGGTTAAGAACGCGATAAATCTAATCATGACGGAGGTGTTACGTACCCAGTCACAGACTGATAGCGTAATTCACTTGTTCAAACATCTGAAGCAACAACTTCCAAATATTCCTAATTAAGTTTTCCTAAAAGAATGGATCCATTATACGTTTTGTGTACTTAGTGTACTTATAGAAAAACGTTTTCAAATGATGTTCAAATGAGTACAGGGTACATAGAGCTTAGAGTTATCAGACATTCATCTTTTAGGATAAGAGAAAAGTTCCAACGTTAAGTCATATCGGACGATGAATGAAATGATGTTCAAATGAGTACAGGGTACATAGAGCTTAGAGTTATTAGACATTTATCTTTCAGGATAAGAGAAAACAAATGAGTTTGTCTTTCACTGGTCTCAACAGACGTTTAATCCTCGGAGGTGGCTTGTGGTTCGTCCTGATGTATATGGCGAGAATTCTGCTGATTCTGCCGGAGAGGTTGCCGGTAAATGGGATGCAGGCTGTAGCGGTAGGCTTATCTGACGGTCCATATCCGAAGATTAAACAGCTGTTGAGACCAGTGAAAGACAAACTCGACTTCCAAGTTCCGGGAGTGTACCGCATTCCCTGTTGACATGGGACACCGTATATAGGACAAACCGGAAGGACCATCGCTACTAGAATAATCGAACATGAACGGAGCATTCGTTTAATACAACCTGAGAAGTCTGGGCTGGCAGAGCATTGTTTTGATAACGACCATAGAGCCAACTTTCGGGAGACGACACAACAGTTACTGGGAGCGGAGAATTAGTGGTTTGTCTTTGTTTATATTTGTGTTATATACAGTATTTCATTTGTGGTTATAACATTTTATAAATATCGTGATGATGGGAGAGACGCACACTCCCGGAACGTTGATATCTAATCGTGTTTTCACCTGGCTGGCTGCCCGAGAAGAAAGGGAAGTATGTGCTATGTTTTAAACTCATATATGTTAGTGATTGTCTCTAATTCGATTAGTAGTGACTTAAAGTACCTAGACCCAACGTGAATGATATTTGGTCTACGTGTAAAATGCGCGTGTACATCCCTGTTTAGTCGAGGGGATTCCCCTGACCTTTTGGAATACATAATTTATACATATACAAAATAATGGTACAATGTAAATTATTTAAAGTATAGCCTACAAGACTGGAAACTAAAACTCTTACAGCTCTTTTCTGGAGTAGGAAGATTTGCATGAAATACTGTTTTGAAAGGGAACGCCATAACATTGCCCCATTTTCTAAATGCGAGTGAAATAAGGCAGGAACTATTGCAATCTGACATAGCTAAGTTTGGAATAGATTACACTAAGATGGTCATATATGTATAAAAACTTTGTATTTGGGACTCTATATTGAGATTACGGACGATCGATGGGAGATTAAATATTTCAAGAGATATAGAAAATTGGATGGGAATTATTGCTTCCTACAAAATCTACAATGATGAGTGAAATATCACTTCAGCTTTCAACAAGTTCAATTTTATTTGAAATGTACCCTTCAACAAAAGGTGTTATATTGCTCCTCTACCTACTCTATATTGTATGTCATATAACCATCGGAAAGGTGTAGAAAACAAAACACATCAGGTAAAGTAGCAGATACGCCACATAAAAATCAAGCATTAAATTTCGTAAGACCTTCAAAGGCTTCGTTTGCTTTTTTGAAACCAATGGTATGAGTTAAACGTTACAGGATTTTGCCACGAATCACATACTGACATAATAGGCATAATTAAAGGGAATAAAAAATATTACATCCCTTGTGGGGATCGAACCCACGACCTTTGGATTAGAAGTCCAACGCGCTATCCTCTGCGCCAAAGGGACACACATCCTTTGCCGCTATGTACAACATACTTCTTACTCGCCGAAACTCCGCGCTGCACAGCTACAAGTGTTGCGTAGCTATTGCGTGATAATCCTAACTTCCAGTTAATCTATTTCGCTTTTTATATTTCCTAACGTCTGTTTTTTTTATCCTTATCCTTTTTTTATTTATAATTTTCTTAATGTTGAAGCAATACCCTTGTTTGTATTGATCGGGAACTCGAGCGCCTGGAGACGGGCTACGGGGAGCCTTGGGAAAGTCTTGTTTTTATTTTTTTATTTTCATGTTGAATTTTCTATTTTTTGTGTAGAATGTCTATAGAATCACTCACGGAAAGGCAGGTTTCTTTGAAAATTAAATCTCGGGCAAAATTGATGTTTCTTTGTGAATTTACAATATAGTGTACCATAATAAGCAAAAAAATAAATTAAAACGAAACAAATATTGTGCATGATCACTATTAAAATCCCTCTTTTATCCCGTATTCTCCGGGAGTTTACGAGCTTCCAACAAATGGAATGGGAGGTGGGAGGAGGTAACAACGGAAACAAAAGCGAAACGTCACAGTGGCAAGGCTTCCTGCACTCTAGTACAATAAAAGCTAATTCTTCTAACTACTTCATTATAAATATTTGCACAAATTGTTTTAATAAGTATATTCTAGATAGCACAGGAATTACTTGATAGTTAAAACTTGATGTAAGAGATAAAGATTGCACAAAGGAGCTCTGCACCATTGTCCTTATAGACCAACATTTCCGGATTTATTTATTCCGTATACAGAAAGGGGAAAAAAAACCGAAAAGCGGAAAGCTCAGCTTGTTCATTCAAACAATACGAGGCAGAAAAGGGAAGGAGGAGAAGCTGAGATAAAGGAAGGTAGGGCGTGTTCTTGAACTAACAATGTTAAAACTTTGGCACATTACACAAAAGTTAGCAAGTACAGCCTTCATTTGTAACATACTTCTTTTGTTAAGCCTTAGCATCCTCTGGACCTAGCAACTTATCTACGTACTTCGTTTGTTTGCCCAACCTTACATTATATCACATAACTGTTACAACCCACTTCGTTTATCTATTCATGTTAGAGGAGATATTCAGATATTTAGAGAAATTATTTAATTACGCATTTACTTGTTGGCACGGGAGAGTGAAATGGTGTTTCCAAAAAGTACTCTAACACATTCTATCACCTTCGTTTTTTCGATGGGGGAATAAATGACTTAAAAGTACAAAATATTTGAATATTTAAACAAAGGATGGTTGCTCGGTATCTGCTATACCTCGATACTCGCATGGTATCGATATCGAACAGACTTCAGAAAATTAGCTCGATTACGTAGAAAATGAAGCTAGTTACAGTGAAGCAATAAATATTTGTTACTAAATCTCCACTTAACATAAGAAATTGATATTAATATTTCTTTCTTCTTTCTAATGAAGATCGATTTCGAAAACAAATCGCATTCGTCCTCAGTTCAAAACAAACTCCGTTGTTAAGGAAATCTCAGTTACCATGTTTTTTCTTTTGTTATGTTATGTTTTCAGCATTACCAACATCTGAAGACGAAACAAACCTAAAAACAGAATCAACTGCCGGCATGTCTAAATTCAGTACGCGATGTTTGTTTTTTAAAATATCTTTTCCCAAACTATTACATCTATAGGACCATTTAATTGTTTTAATAATTTAACTTCGAGATTTACTTCATGGTTAAATGACCAAAAATGATCTCCTAGGGCCGATTTATATTTAATGTTACGAAAATGTTCTTTCTTTCTGGTTTCGAATATAAACCTGATCACAATCTAAACAATTAAACTGATAAATACCAGATTTTTTATTATTAGGAATTTTATCTTTTTTAGAAAATTGTAGTAAATTTTTAATACTATATTTATTTTGAGAAATTAAAGTTATAGCAACTTCTTTAAAAAAATTGAAAATGTTTATTAACCCAAGGATGGTAAGTAATTCTTTTAAAATTATAATCGTCATTTATTTTTAAGAGTAAAAAAAGCACTAACATATTTCTAATATTTCAATTTTCTTTTGTATAAAATCTTCATTAAAACCATTAATTAAAGTGTTTATATTCTTTATTAAATTCCTCCTTATTCAGGGATATATTTATTAATCTATAAACCAAACTACCAAAAACAGAAAATTTACGTGAAAAAGGGTTAAACTTTTATTTTTTATGTAATTATCAATATGAGTAGATTTCCTATAAATACCAAAATCTAATTTGTTATTATTTCTTATTATTTTCATATGGTATGGATATGCTAATGATATTTTTGCTATTGTTCCTGAAAAACAAATTAACGATGTTTTAAAATTACTAAATTTACAAGATAAAGCTTTAAAATATACATTAGAAACTGAAATTAATGGATTTCTTCCTTTTCTTACGTTAAGTGAAGATTTAGTAACAAATAGTTATATTTGTGTAATTAGCTCGATATTTTTTGATAATTCGGTTATTATTCTGCAATTATTATTTTATTTTAAAATCACAAAATATAATTGTCGCAAGTAGAACATTGCAAAGTCCGAGAAATTGTGAGGAATGTGGTAGCTGTATACAAGAAAATAATCGTGTGTCAACTGTCAGTTAACAGTTCACTACATATCTCACCTCCTCTTTCTAGTGTACTGCATTACTGTAAAACAAATTCAACATTTACACAACTAAAACAATATTTGTGTATTCCACGTACAACAGTTTTCTCTGAAAGACTATTTAGTACAGCAGGACTCATATGTGACAGAAAAAGAAGTAGACTTGACCCCGAAACAGTGAAAATGCTAGTATTTTTGAACAAAAACTTATAAAAGTGGACTGTTTTGTTTTTAAATGTCTAATGTAGAGTTTAAAAATAAGAACACTGATAGTTTTAATTTTTTTCTCACTAAATATGTACACCTATTTAATTTTATTGTCATTACACAGTCCTGCCAACATTGTATTTTGTATTGACACTAGAAGTAGAGATGACGATATCGAGTATCGACCCATCCTGGTAGTTATTTACGTTTGTGAACTTGGTAAATATGGAGATATAAAACGCTGAGTTTTACCATTTGGTAGGTAGGCAGGCACTAATTGGCATCCCTTTAGCCCTTGACAATGGGGCTCGTGGAGCATTAAAGGGCTGAATACAAAGGGCTAGGGAGACGGCAGTGGAGTGGATCCTTGACGAAGTAAAGCGCTCTAGAAGGCGCCGGTCTCGCCGAGGGCACACCACCATAACGAATTTTCATAATCTTACACTATATTACTACTTCGTTTGTTTTTTAACTGCTTTGTAGAAAAGAGATCACGTCTTGGCAATAACAAAAGGATTAGACAGCAGTACTCTTGTACTTTCTTTATACCTGTACAGCAAGTCTTGTATTACATGACATTTCACCGGAAGTGAAATCTAAAATAGTCTCAAGACCTTATGTACCTGAACTGCATAACCAAAAAACGAAAAAAAAAAAAAAAAATCACTTAATTGGCGCATAAGTCATTTTCCAGGCAATACAAAAATTTTAAAAATAATCCTTCAATCCCAGACTACCCCTATCCATTCTTGCACCGATTCCGCAAGAATTTACTATAATTTACTATAATTTCATCCCTCTAGATTACACATATATAGTTAAAATTTTCACTGGAGCAATATTTTATACCATATTTGTTAATTATATCAGTGGGTGTTAAGTTTTTGCCACGCCCCTTGTCGTAAGCTTTCAGAAAATCGACCCTAACTTCTGTAATACTGAACAGATATTTCTGAACTAAGCCTTGTTTTGTAAGGGATCTTTCAAGCTTTCTGTTGATACCACTGTAACTCCAATGGTGCTGGCTTTTCTTTTGTCTTTAGCTCTGTATGTGAACAGTTATTTTTCTAAATAATATTTTGTACTAGTTATTGCTGAATATATGATATGGGCAGGCCAAAAACATTTGGAAAGAGAAAGTTTACAGGTAATGGTTTTACTAAAAACATAAGAGTAAATCTGGAAAATATAAATAGAATAGACAATGAAACCACATGTAATATTGAGGTTAGTAGGCCCAGTAATCATGATAGTAGTAATATACAGAAATTGATGAGCTGCGAGTCCTGAAAGCAGATAAAATGGTTAAAGAACTGGCCAAGAAGACAAGACAAATGAAGAGCAACTTGAAAAGAACAAGTGAGAATACAGAGGGTCAAGACTATGCAGCAGTAATCAATATATCAACTTTAAAGCTTTCTCAGTTTCACATTTTTTCAGGTTCCGGTACTCTATTTTAATAAAACTAATCAGCCAAAACAAATAAATTTTGTGTGTGTGTGTTAAGCAAACTCATAATAATAATATTAAGAAGGGATTTTTCTCTGAGATTCATAATACTTATTTAAAAAAATAAAATTATCTGAAATTTCAGTGTTTCTGTTTTTACAAAAGCTAAAACTAAATTATAACAAACTATTAGTACAAAATTTTTAAATAATAATATGTATTATTAAAGATAAAGGTTTTAAGAACATGCCTGGAAATATTCATGTACATATTAATAATAATTTCTTAGTAATGTGCACCCAAAACCATGGAAGTAGCATTGTGGAGCTAGGCAGTACCTTCTCATCGTAAGGAGAGAGAAAAGAATACAAATAAGAAAATTATCGACAGATAATATTTTAATTGCTCTGGATACATTTTCAAAATTTATTGGCGAACATCTGCCGAGAATTTGACAGCTGCCTGGATTCTAGTGATGAGTTCTATGAGCTCATTCAATACTGTATTTACGCATTTGTAACCTTGAATACCATGCTTCGTATGTTTCCGGAAACAATCGCGACTCTTCGATAGTTAGGAAGCACTGACAGATTTTGTCACGTGAAGTCCCTGCAGCGTGTGAAAAAAAGTTTGTTATTTGTTTTGTTCTATTTTGTGTGGAGCTTTTAAATACAAATTTAGGTATATTTCAATAGCATTAGCAATATAACTTTACGTAGATTGGTATTCGGTTGTGACAAATAGGAAATTCTTGTGAAGTTTTCAGTTACTAGCAAAAGTGTGTGTATTGCATACTTTCTCCATGTTAGGCTAACAATTCACGTGGTGTAGGCCAGCTGTAGGAAAATTTGAAACGGGTCCATTTTATATATATATAGAGTCAACATGAAAAATTCAATGCCATGGCCGGGATTTGAACCACGGATCTCCTGGTTTCCGTCCAGTCGCTCTAACCCATTGAGCTAACATGGCCAACGTGCCGTCCTGACATTAAATTCTCCATTTCACTCGCAATTGTTATTAACTCTTAACTAACCTTAACTTAACTAACTTAACTAACCTGGGACTTATAATAGTAAGTCGTCACAAATGGTGTATCTCAAATATGAGAGCCCCTAGTGGTTTACCGGGGAAATATACGTGTGAAATGGAGAATTTAATGTCAGGAAGGCACGTTGGCCATGGTAGCTCATTGGGTTAGATCGACTGGACGGAAACCAGGAAATCCGTGGTTCAAATACCGGCCATGGCATTGAATTTTTCATGTTGACTCTAACTTTAAAAAACCTTAGCCTATATATGGCTACTGTGAAGAAATGGTTAATTTCCATCAATTAACTAAAAGAGTCTATTTTTGTTTATAAAACACAGAGTATTGGAATGGGTAAACTTATTGCCTAGAATGGTATCTCGGCGTGGACGGGTTAATTCTGGTTTATACCGTAAAGGAAGTGCAGTGTTTACATTTAAAATTGCCTTCATCCTTGCAAAACTGGTTTTTGACCTTCAAAGTACATTCTGTTCTACTTTCCCCATTTCCAGGAATGTCTTACCTCGTTCCCGTAGTGCATCCCTCTGTGCAGTAGTATGTTGTTTGACATCACGAGAAATTATACCAAGCGCATCACAGAAAGTGTTCACAGTAACAACTGCATCTGTGTTTCTGCCTTCTCAACTATCACTTGTTTTAACAGTTGAATACAGTAACCTCTTCGTGTTAATGCGACAGGACTTTTGTACAATAGTTATAGCTTATAGTTGCAATGGATGATGATGATGATGCGTATAAGGGCGCCCAACTGCAGCTTTTATCAGCGCCCTTCATAGCAAAAGCCAGATATAAACAGTTATAAAACTGTACACAAGTGTAAATAAACTCACAAAAAACAACACATGTACACAACAACAACAAATAAAAATGTCATTCTGGGGTGGAATTTCAAAAAATAACTTATTGCCAAAATAATCTGCCCTGGTGTTTGTAGGAGGGAATAACGATATTTATTTTCCTAGCCCATAATTTTAAAAGTCCTAAATATACCGTTTTTGAAAAGGCTGCAGAATGTGCCACGCCCCCTATTAGCCATTTATAACTGTATTCTCTCCTTGGCTGTAACCTTATTGAAGAGCACACTCTTATTAGAAAAGGAAGTACTTCTTTTGTCTATTAATATTAACATGTGCATCTGCTATTAATTCTTCCATGCTTTGTTTATTACCAGTATGTTTTGAATTACTAGTGCTGTTTTCAAGATGTGAAGAAGCAATAATTTTCGTGTAAGAAATCATCATGGGAACCATTATAAATAGTTTAAGGAATCCCGGTTACATAATAAAACAATTACAACCTCTAAAATGGAAAAAGTGTGGTAACTCATGACAATATATTGACTTCGTCAAACCTAACCTCAATCATTGGCGATGTATTTGACGTGAAAAATGCTTATTCAAGGTAAACATTGGTTTCTTCATTGTGTAATGGCAGTAGTGACAAGTTACTAAAGTAAATAATGATATTACATCAACAAGTTTTCAATTACTAGATATAGAAACTTTGTTAAGTGTACATTTTTTGAAAATGAAAATTGTTGGCGTATCAAAGAAGACCAAGAAAATAAATAGATTATTAGCTATATTATCACTCAGTTGCCAAAAGTGTAATAAAGAATATACATTTGAAACATCCGGAACAATTGAAAGTGGTACAGAAGTAAATGTAAGGTTTGGTTATGGCTTGAGAAGCATTGGCAAGGGAATTGAGGCAGCTAAGACATTAGCTGCTGTTCTCAATTTACCAGCTCCCCCCCCCCCCCCCCCGCGCCAATTAATATGAATTAGCCTTTAAAAAGTTCTGCATTTTTTGTTAATTTCTTATGGTTTACCTTTTATGCAAAAGTCACACGATTTCAAATGTTACTCTTAGGGCTTCAGTGCACACTTCGCAATAGAGACTTAACACTGGAGTCTTGAAAACGCTAAACAGTTTAAGAGTCACAGGAAAGTCATTCAGAATGAAGAGTTCAGATGATATTCCCAGAAAATTGAAGTTAAACATTACATTTGTCAGGAAAATAGCTTAAACAAATGGTATTTTAATTTAAAATGTTTCCAATTAATGTGTAGCTTATGGTGAAGGGTTATCTTATTGGAACGTGCTTAACTTAACATTCAACTGTCTTTTTTTCTTTCAGCTGTACTGCTCATAAACATATGAACCTTATTGTGTTTATGAGAGCTCCTAGTAGTTTACTGGAAAAACAGGAGTCAGTTAAATAATTTATGTCATGCTGGCACATTGGCCATGGTAGTTTAACGGTTAAGAGCAACCGAGCGGAGACCGGAAGATCAGTGGTTCACATCCTGGCTATGAAATTGAATTTTTAAGTCTGATTGTACCTTTCCATACTTCGTCCTACACACGGCTAGTGTGAAAAAAACAATTTCCACAAAATTACTATACTGAATGCGTGTAAAAAAATCAATAGCAAGACATGAAAAGAGTAATATCGTTTGTTCTTTGTGCATATTAAAATGAAAGATTTAACTGCTCGTTGAACGAACATTTCAGACAAAATTTGGGTTCAAAGCAAAGATCAAGAGCCGTGACTAAGCGACACCGAACGAATCTGTTGAGAAGATACATTAGCAGGTAGATCTTCAACACTGTAGAGAGAGACGTGTGCAGCATGAAAACCTCGTGTCTTCACTAGCAGCTCCAAACATTCACTCATTGACATCTGTCAGAGACTTGCACCAAAAATACGGTCTCACCAGTGTATTTACAGAACACTTTATTACCCTACTTCCGGTTGGTTTAGCTATTTCATTGTTTTATGTACCGCTCCTTATTCGGGCCGAACAATGACCCCATTGGAAGCACAGTCGAATTTCGTGAACTAATCAGTTTACAGATTTTTGTGGTTAATTATGTTTTACATTAGTGTTCTTAATGCCAGAGTATTGTTGGCACTTTTTCTCTCTCTACCACTTATCTAAGATAGTACACAAAATAGTTATTCTACCCAAAAATGTATATCGTAATTGTATCCAAAATACAAGTTTTGAACACAAAAAAGTATATAGAGAAAACAGGGCAGTGTGTACAAAGCGTAAATACAAATATCAAATTTTAAGTTCGTCATCTTTCAGAATACGACAAATCTCCCACTTTATAGATTTGTAGCATACAATACAATTGTACAAAGTACAATTTCATGGAAATTAATTGTTCTTTCACACTAGCCGTGTATAGGACGCACTATGAGAGGGTAGAGCCAGGCTGAAAAATTCAATGCCATAGCGGGGATTTGAACCACGGATCTTCTGGTCTCCGCCCAGCCGCTCTTAACCATTGAGCTACTATGGCCAACATGATATACAATTTCCTGTCTAATTCAGTATGTTTTGACATAAAATACATGGCTCTCCGTACTTTAATTATTTCCTTATACCGTAACATAACTTCACGACTTGACATAATAACGTATGTCATGAGTAGGTGGCGGATTTTGCCTATTTTATCCCTTTCTTAAAAAACGCAGGCTTTTAAGTTATAAGCACCTTTCCTAATTTTTTACTTTTATAGTGCCTATAAATGCCTATTTCATACGTTTGTGCCCATTCTGCTTATTAGTACCTAGAACTGCCTTTTTAGCCAATTTCTTCTGCTTGTAATTTGTGACAATAGCCTTTGTATTTGTTGGTTTCAACGTGAAGTTTTCGGGGAATAGAAATTTCTTACTGCTGCACATTGGATATATAAAAAGGGGTTTAGCCAGATTGGTATCTGCCTTACACAATTGTTAAATAGGTATGGTTACTTTTTCCCTTCATTGATATGGCGAAGACAAATATTTCACATAGGTACAGGTCATTCATTAATAGGTTAAAATGGATGCAGAAATTTATACCCCAAGCATTAATTTTTAAAATTACAATATGTGGAACATTTTCAAAATAGTTTGTAATTTACGAGAGCTGTTCAATAAAGAATGGTGATAATTTTATTACGGTCATAATTTTTCGCACTAAAAATCAATCTTATTATCTCCCGTTAGCTTAATGTGAAACAAAAACGCCGCAGTAGTTTCGTTGTTGGTACTCCTGGTTCCCGCTTGTGAGAACCAGGCAAGTTCAGACATGTTCAGTATCGCCTACCACTGTAATGGAGGTAACACGTGAGGAACAATATGCGGCTTTGAAATTCTGCTTTCGTCTCAACAAATCTTCAGTTGAGGCCTATAAAATGTTACAGGAGGCCTATGGAGAGTCTGTTCTTCCCTACAGCACAGCTCGAAGGTGGTTTAAAATGTTAAAAGAGGGGAGACAATCAATTTCAAAGGAAGGTGGACCCGGTGCTCCAGTTACTGCTCTTACAGAAGAAAACATCAACACTGCTGCTGCCATTGTGAGAGAGGATCGACGAATTACCTTAAGATCACTTTCTGAAATACTGAACATTTCATTGTGTGCCACCCACACGTTGGTGACAGAAACATTACACATGAGACGTGTTTGTGTGCGATGGGTTCCAAGACTGTTGATTCCCGAACAAAAGGACATTCACATGCAGTTAAAGTTGATGTTAGAGGAAGATTCGGAGTTTCTTTCAAACGTAATCACTGCTGATGAAACTTGGCTACATCATTTTGATCCTCAGAGCAAACAGCAAAGCTCAGTGTGGAAATCTCCTTCATCACCAACCCCCAAAAAACAAAAGTTGTTGCTTCTGCTTGGAAAGTTATGCTTATCTCATTCTTTGATATTTATATAATGGTTTATCAGCATGTTGTACCTGCACACACATCAGTAACTGGACAATACTACAGGGGTGTCCTGAAGACATTGCAAGTCCATATCAGGCTCAAAAGACCATATTTGCGTGAAGCAGGTTGGATGCTGCACCACGATAATGTGCGGCTGCATATTGCCAATGTTGTTGCTGAATATCTTGCAAAAATCAACGTGAAGTACATCCCTCACCCTCCCTATAGTCCGGATTTAACCCCATGTAACTTTTTTCTATTCCCTAACTTGAAGAAACGCCTTCGTGGGAGGCATTATCAATCATCAGAAGCAGTGGTGAAGGCTGCGGAGTCGATTTTGAAGGATCTCTCAAAAATGGTTCCAGCATGTCTTTGAAGACTGGCAGAAACGCTGGGACAAGTGCATCGCATTCATGGGAGACTATTTTGAGAAGGACCATCAAAATTATGAGGATGAGTAAATATACGTTGTCAAAAAAATATTGTGATTATTCATTATTGAACAGTCCTGGTTTTTCTAAGGTTTACTTAGCAAATTTTTGCTGCCTGTTTAACTGCATTTTTTGCCCATTTTTGGTGCCGTTTTGCCTGCCTATTTCACACATTTTTAATGCCTATAAATCCGCTCCCTAGTTATGAGGCATTGCCATTTCCACTTCAATTGTGTTACTCTTATTTTGAAGTAACGTTTGATACTCTGGAAGCCACGGGTTCGACTCCTAGTTTCCTTTTGATTACAGTACATTACAAGTTTGGGTTGCACTTGCTGTACTTTAGAAACATAACTGTCCTTCCCTGTCTGGAATCTTTCGCTGAACTTGTCCATGTGGACGGACGGGGACATCTGGAAACGTTGTTAACCCCATTTGCTGCCATCATCTTGCCTTTAGGGGTAATAAACCATGGTGGAGGGTACCACCGTTGTTCAGAGATCCAAAAATGCGTATTTCCATGTTATAGAAAATATCAATGTGGTACACAAAAGGTTTTCTGTTTCGGATGAATGAAACATCGTCAACAGAAGCAAGGAAAGCCCGCTTTAGAACACACGAGGGTGCCAAGTAGTGTAACAACCCCAGCGACGATGTTTGAAAGCGCAATCAAAGCCTCTTGAAAAAGTGTTTTTAACTGTGAGAATGCCATTATACGCTCATGCACGAGTGATATCGCTTTCCGATCGCGCAGCACAAAAATGTACTGTTTCAATCGAAATTATCCTCTTTCCGCAGTTGTTTGCTACGGTTCGTTTATTTCCCACTCTGTCTGCATTCAGTTATTCAATTAACTCACTATACAGCAGCTTCCACAGCAAACCACAAAATCGTGTATGTTGCTTATAGAATTCTACATCGAACTTGCGACAGATAACTGTAAAGCTTTGAATTACAAATTCCACGCCATTTCACACAGTTACCTTTTAGAAAACAACAAAGGAACAGGTGTATTAATAATCATTGATCTCTAATATAGTAACAATAGTCTTTCTTTTGTTAAGTCTTATTTATGTTTCCTTGGTAGTTCTGTTTATTAATCCAAATAAACAAGTGACGTTAGTTAAACTGCTATTATTTCTTCGCGATTACATTTTTTCTGTAAATACTGACGAGGTAACCCTAATATTGTGCTGTCTGTGTTTATTCAGTATGATTTATATTTCATAAAAAATCGATAACAAAAAGACACTTCCATCTCAAATTACTCTTTACTTTATAAAATGTTGGTCGTGTTTTATTTTCTGAAGGACGGCTGTTTTATTAAGTACGAAGGTAGGCTGGTTAGTTCAGGGCCTTACAAAAATTCTTTATTTCTCAATATAATCTGCAGAAAGGCTAATACATTTGTCATATCGATGTTCTAATTTAACTAAACCATCTTTATAGTGTGATTTATCATGATCCTCAAAATAACTGTTTACTGCATCAATGACCTCCTCGTTGTTGTCAAATCTTCGTCCTCCAACACATGTTTTGAGGTTAGGGAACAGGTGGTAGTCACTGGGTGCTAGATCTGACGAATAAGGTGAATGTTCAAGCAACTCAAACTTTAATTCACACATGTTTCCCATTACAATGACTGAACGATGGGCCGGAGCATTGTCATTGGGGAAACAAGATATTTTTCGGATATTAATTGTTCTTTCACGCTAGCCGTGTGTAGGACGCACTATGAAAGAGTAGAGTCAGACTGAAAAATTCAATGCCAAGCCGAGTTTTGAACCACGGAACTTCTGGTCTCCGTCCAGCCGCTCTAAACCATTGAGCTACAGGGAGGGGATCCATCCCCTACAGCTGCCGTGGTGCGGGCGCTGCGGACCCTTAGCACTCGTGATACCTCTGACGTTACTAGAGGAACCTCGGGCCGAACTGCCGAGCCCCTCCCGTCGGGGAGTTGTTCGGATTGGGTTGGACTCGAGGGGGCAGTGTGTTTCCGACACTCACGGGGAATTGGGTAACTCCGCCCAGGCTATGGCCGCCCGGCGGGGGTAGAGGATTGCCTAATAAGTCCCGGGTACTAACCTACATAGCTAGTAGAGGGTGTGTTAGATCACCAGGCGGCCCCACCGAGGTTTTAGGTAGTCTTCCCTGCAGGGTTGACGCGCATAAGTGGCGTGTCCACTTCCATCCCGTCTTGTCGTTGTGCTCAGCGGGGGGGGGGAGGCTTTTTAAGAAATCAGGTATTGCCCCATGGAAAGACACCCGGAGTTTTCCACCGGGTCTTTGGTCCTACCGGTCCAGGACTGATGGGAGTAGAACCTCTGCACATAACATATGCCCAACGTGCCGACATGACATTAAATTCCCCAAAGATATTTTTCTTTGCAAAATGACGTCTTTTTCTTTTTACCTCATCACTCAAACGTTGTAGGAAGCTTGCGTAGTGATGATTTTACCATTTTCTAAGTTATCAATAAAAATAATTAATTCCCTGTACGTCCCAGAAAACACTCGCCATGACCTTGTTAACTGACAAAATTAACTTTGCCCTTTTTGGATTTGGTTCACCTGGCACAATCAACTCTTTTGACTGTGATTTACTTTCTGGAGTGTGTTGATGTATCCAAGTTTCATCCATGGTAATAAGTCATCTCAAAAATTCACGGGGATTTTTACGGTATAGCTCCAAATTCTTAACAGAAACAGTTTTTTTTACAACTTTTGATCAGTTGTCAACAAACGCGGCACAGAACTTGTGAAAGCCCAAAACATTACTTAAAATATTACATGTACGTTCTTTTGATATGTTTACAGCCTCTGCTATCTCAAACAACTTTAATCTGTGGTCTTCCAGTACTAAACGATGAATTTGTTCAATGGTCTCTGTAGTTGTGACTTCCACAGGACGTCCAGAGCGAGGCTCATCACTAGTACTCGTACGTCCCATTTTAAGCTGTACAACCAACCTTTTAATTATTGTATATGAAGGGACAGAGCGAGGCTCATCACTAGTACTCGTACGTCACATTTTAAACTCTACAACCAACCTTTTAATTATTGTATATGAAGGGACAGAGCGAGGCTCATCACTAGTGCTCGTACGTCACATTTTAAACTCTACAACCAACCTTTTAATTATAGTATATGAAGGGACAGAGCGAGGCTCATCACTAGTATTCGTACGTCACATTTTAAACTCTACAACCAACCTTTTAATTATTGTATATGAAGGGACAGAGCGAGGCTCATCACTAGTACTCGTACGTCACATTTTAAACTCTACAACCAACCTTTTAATTATTGTATATGAAGGGACAGAGCGAGGCTCATCACTAGTACTCGTACGTCACATTTTAAACTCTACAACCAACCTTTTAATTATTGTATATGAAGGGACAGAGTCTTTCAATGTACTTTTTTGTATTCCACGTACAACAGTTTTCTCTGAAAGACTATTTAGTATAGCAGGACTCATATGTGACAGAAAAAGAAGTACACTTGACCCCGAAACAGTGAAAATGCTAGTATTTTTTAACAAAAACTTATAAAAGTGGACTGTTTTGTTTTTAAATGTCTAATGTAGAGTTTAAAAATAAGAACACTGATGGTTTTAAGTTTTGTCTCATTAAATATGTACACCTATTTAATTTAATTGACATTACACAGTTCTACCAACATTGTAACTAGAAGTGGAAATGACGAGTATCGAGAAAAACTGATACTGAGCCATCTCTAATAGCAATTCATCTTAAAGTTATGTATAATGACAAATGAACGCTTATTTTGAAATTCAATCTTGAATCTGGCATGTGAACATTCAACTGTTTGATATTTCGCTTAGATATTCTTTTTAGTTTTAAAGTTATTGTGTTTGGAAAATGAATATTTAATACCTCATGCCAAATATTGTACACAATGACATTCTACAAATTTGTTAAGTTCAATTCCTTTTATTTGATATGGCATTTTTATCAAAATCAGTGTAATTACCTTATAAAAATACAAAGTGATATAAAATGGGTAGTTTTGGTTGGAAGATGCTGAGGTCGGGACACGATGTGGCAGGCCAAGCGACGGATGCCTCCATTTAGAAGTTAATGTTCCTTCCAACAGATGTAGGAGGGGAGAGGTCTCGAGAGGTCGTTAAATGTAATAACCACTTCCTTACATGTACCATGGACATGGGAAATTTGACCTTAAGCAACCATCTTTCTTCTTCCCGCACCTTTTCAAAAATACTGTTCTGAAAGGAATCGCGGAATAATATCCATACAAACAAGGACAAGTGGGTCAGTGGTTTGGGAGGTTCCGACTTCATATCCAGACTGGGGAAGTTCAGGGCAAGCAGAGGTTATATATTGTTAGGGAAATTATGAAAATGCATGTCTGGTTTGTGCCGATAACTAATTAAGATATACGTTAAGTGTTGTACAATTAATTATGACAATTAATGATGACAGCTAGTGCCTACGTCATGCACATCGCAAAGTCTAAACGCTGACGTAAACAGCTGCAGTCCTACGATCTGAGACTGGAGAAATCAATAAATCTTTTCATACATTACCAGTAAGTAGTTTGCTCTCTCTGCTTACCTGAAACAAAACAAATAAAGATTATCAGTTATCAGATATGTGTATTACATACACAACTTCAGAGTTACCATCAAATTATTGCAAAACAACTAAAACAAATGCCTGTCAAATGTTTAGTTCTGATTCACATCCATTCAACAAACTATTTCTAAAAAAAAGTGATATCGACTGTTAAGTTCTGTTAATTATTCATAAAAAATGCACGAGGGTAGTCTGAAAAGTTTCCGACCTCAAAATGAAGATGGAGCAATCGTAAACAAAAGCTAGTCAATTTCGTTGTTCATCTGTTGACAGTTACTCACCAAAGTTTCAGCCATTTTGGACGCTCAATTGTTATGTAACAGTCATTTGAATGAGTTAATGTGAGTGTTTTTATGAAAATGGACAAAATCGAGTATCGAGCTGTCATTAAATATTTGTTTTTGAAAGGCATTACGCCTACACAAATCAAAGATGAGTTGGATTCTGTGTATGGGGACTCTGCGCCATCATTTACCATAGTGAAATTTTGCGCAGCTGAATTTAAACATGGCCGTAAGAGCTTGGGAGAGGATGAACGTTCGGGACGTCCAAAAACTGCAGCTACCGACGAAAACATCGCCAAAGTTCACCAAATGGTGCTAGACGACCGCCGAATTAAAGTGAGAGAGATAGCAGAGGCTATGAAAATGTAAAAAGAACGTGTTTGCCACATATTAAATCAACATTTAGACATGAGAAAGTTGTCCGCGTTTTGGGTGTCACGTTTGCTCACGTTAGACCAAAAACGTGTTCGAATGAACATTTCCAACGCTCTGTTGGCGCAGTTTGGGCGCAATAAATCCGAGTTCTGACGCCGATTAATTACTGTAGATGAAACTTGGACACACCATTATACGCCCGAAACAAAAATACAGTCCAAACAGTCGACTGCAAAGGGGGAACCAGCTCCATAAAAAGCAAAAACTGTTGTTTCGGCTTGGAAAGTGATGGCGTGTTTTTTTTTTTTTTCGGATAGTCATGGAGTAATTTTAATCGATTATCTTCAGAAAGGAAAAACCGTTACAGGAGCATACTACGCATCATTACTTGACAAGCGGAAGGCAGAACTTGTGGAAAAACGGCCACATTTGCAGCAAAAGAAATTCCTGTTTCACCGAGACAACGCACCGTCTCACACCTCAGCAGTTGCAATGGCGAAAATCCACCAATTACGGTTTGAACTGCTTGACTCACCAGATCTAGCCCCAAACAACTTCTTTTTGTTCCCTCATCTGAAAATTGCGCTCGGAGGACAGAGATTTTCGTCAAATGAACAGACAATCACCTTCGTGAACAATTATTTTGCAGAGAAACACCCCGAGTATTATTTGGATGGGTTAGAGAATGAGAACATCGCTGGGAGAAGTGTGTAGAGTTACAAGTAGACTATGTTGAAAAAAAATCTGAAAAATGTCTTCTATCTTTATTAGGTCCATAAGTTTTCGGGCCAGCTATGTACGAGGGCTGTTCAATAAAGAATGATCACATATTTTTTGACAACGTCCGTTTACTCATCCTCATAATTTTGATAGTTATTCTCAAAATAGTCTCCCCTGAATGTGATGCACTTGTCCCAGCGTTTCTGCCAGTCTTCAAAGACATGCTGGAAACCATTTTGGGAGATCCTTTTAAATCGCCTCCGCAGCCTTCACCACTGCTTCTGATGATGGATAATGTCTCCCACGAAGCCGTTTCTTCAAGTTAGAGAATAGAAAAAAGTCACATGGCGCTAAATCCGGACTATAGAGAGAGTGAGGGATGTACTTCACGTTGATTTTTGCAAGATATTCAGCAACAACATTGGCAATATGCGGCCGCGCATTATCGTGGTGCAGCATCCAGTCTGCTTCACGGAAATGTGGTCTTTTGCCGCTCGATATGGACTTGTAATGTTTTCAGGACACCCCTGTAGTATTGTCCAGTTACTGATGTGTGTGCAGGTACAACATGCTGATAAACCATTCCATGAATATCAAAGAATGAGATGACCACAACTTTCCCAGCAGAAGCAACCACTTTTGTTTTTTGGGGGTTGGTGATGAAGGAGATTTCCACACTGAGCTTTGCTGTTTGCTCTTAGGATCAAAATGATGTAGCCAAGTTTCATCAGCAGTGATTAAGTTTGAAAGAAACTCCGGATCTTCCTCTAACATCAACTTTAACTGCATGCAGACCTACATGCGAATGTCCTTTTGTTCGGGAATCAACAGTCTTGGAACCCATCGCGCACAAACACGTCTCATGTGTAATGCTTCTGTCACCAACCTGTGGGTGGCACCCAATGAAATGTTCAGTATTTCAGAAAGTGATCTTAAGGTAATTCGTCGATCCTCTCTCACAATGGCAGCAGCAGTGTTGATGTTTTCTTCCGTAAGAGCAGTAACTGGAGCACCGGGACCAACTTCCTTTGAAATTGGTTGTCTTCGCTATTTAAACATTTTAAACCACCTTCGGGGTGTGCTGTAGGGAAGAACAGACTCTCCATAGGCCTCCTGTAACATTTTATAGGCCTCAACTGAAGATTTGTTGAGACGAAAGCAGAATTCCTAAGGCGCATATTGTTCCTCGCGTGTTACCTCTATTGCAGCGGCTGAACTTGCCTGGTTCTCACAGACGGGAATCAGGAGTACTAACAATGAAACTACTACGGCGTGTTTGTTACACATTAAGTTAACAGAATATAATAAGATAGAATTTTAGTGCGAAAAATTATGACCGTAATAAAATTATGATCATTCTTTAACAGCCCTCGTATTTCACCACTTTAGGTCCTGATAAATATTTGTACAAATGTTTCTATTACATATTTTATTATAAGTACCATGAAAGTACGGGAGTAAAATTCAGAGTGGCGAAGGAGTTATAGATCAAATTCTAGAACCACATTTTACCAAATTTGTTAAATGGACAGCGGTTATTTCCCTAGCTTTACCACAGATAGACATACAAGTACACAGAGCAGGCCATGTAGCTGTACTGCCCGGTTTGTTTACTTACAACTCCAAGGAGTAATTAAATGTAGGCTGTTGCAAAACATGAAGTAAATGAGATCTAATTTCCTTGCTCATCAGTGTGGGTGGGAAACACAAGCCACTTTACAGTAATTAGATAATAAGGCCCTCGTCAAAAATAATTAAACATTGGAACAGCAATTTGGCATGTAAAGAAACGTTTAGTGAAGGTATCCGTGATGTTCCACTTTTGGGAAACATTCTTATTACACTTAACATCTACTTAATTAGTTCTGTGCCACATAGACCTTTTAAACTCTATTTTTATCAGTTCCAGTTTATAACTTACTAGCTTGAACTTCTAATGAATTGCGGAGTTAAAACAATTGACGTAAGCTGTTATTATTGTGCTGCTAGAATATTATAAAAATATTAAAAATTGTTTTACAAAACATTTAGAATCGATGTTTTTACTAGATAAGATGATACTGCAAGCTTTGAATAGCAGAAAATCCTAAATAAGGCGATACAAAAATAACAAATGGTAAACTTTATGTCAAAATGAGTGATTCAGACGACCAAAGTTTTATACCTGAAGAAATTCGAGAAGAAGCTAATCTTAATTTGCTGCCATAAAAGTCATCTACAATTTATGACAAAGAATATTTATGATTTAAGAAATGGTGCAGTTCAAAAAGTGTTGCGAATATTTGCTTCTTGTATTTAAGACAGCTAAAGAAAAATTGAACATCGGTCTAAGATAATCGATAGTCAAATGTCTCTGACACTATATTAGAGTAGGCGATGTGCTTTTGTCTCGTAAATTTTAACTTTATTCTTCTGTTTGAGCTGCTCTATTGACTCTGGTAGAGATAATTCGACTCTTTACAGAGATTATTCATAACTAACAGTAAAAGTTCTACATTTAGTAACAAAAGTATCGTGTGATGATGTGTTTTTGCTTAGTGTCAGATAAATATAATTTAATTGGTTCTGTACCACATAGAGATTTTAAAATATTTTTCTTAATTCCAATCTATATCTACCTTACTGGCTTGAACTTCTCCGGAGGCTCCAGAATTGCGTATTTAAAAAACTGGCGTACGCTAGTAAAATAGTGCATCGTTCAGCTAAAATTAATTATTTTTCATAACCCACATTTAAAATAAGCTAAAAAAATTTCAGTAACACGTTTTTAGTACGTAACATTTGAGGCGCCTAGTATCAAAGACGGACATTCGCCATTTTTAATAAAACTGAGTTAAGAATCGATCTATTTCATATTTGACCTGCTGTTTTTTTAATCTGCAGTCCGTTTGTTCCTCAAATGGACCTTAATACGTATTTGTCACAATTGAAATATGTAGTTAGTTTGAAAACCGTACACCTCCATGCTCAGTTAGTATCAAAAATGGACACGGTTGTTTGAACCAATCAAATCGCTGGAAATCATTGAAAACTGTCATGGCCTCCAGTTTATGGTTACATTTTGACGTGACTGTGGTGTTGTAAGTTTGTTCGCATAGTTTACTGAAATATAACGGTTTTGGTATAATGTGTAAGCTTAATATGGAGCAAAATGCATTGGAAAGTGAACCAACTAAAACTTGTGGATGTGGTAAAGTTGCTAGTCAAGCATTTTGGAAGGAGAATCCCCATCTTACGTGGTATTCTGTTATCATTCAAAGTTTTAGGGAAAATGAACAGAAAATACTGTTGAATGTGACTGTTTTGATAACCCTTGCACTGAACCAGACATTGTGACTTTGTGGGTTCGTATAATTAAAAGGCCGAGTTGCAGAAATTAAAAATCTCCTTTATTTTCACAGAAATACTCTTATAGATTACAGCAGCATTACATTACATACACCATCAGTCTACCAAGGTCGATCACAATAAACAGTGACAGCAGATTACATCAAAATACATCAAAATGTGGTATACATCAACATTAAAAAGAAATATGTTTTTCATTTTGTAATGCTGTAATTGAAGCTATTATAATAATTGCAATAAAACACTAACATTCAATCACATTTCATTTCCTTAACCTATGAATTGTTTGTTTGAAAAATGGACATAAGCCAAGTTTAGTTTCGAATGCGGACACTGGCTTTATAGTGTATTCACACAATATGTTTAAGTGGAGACCTTGATTATTGTGCTATTAGAGCTGCAAACATGACACAAATAGTGATAGTAAAACACAAATACCTCTCTAGTGAAAAATGTCAATGGCTGTTGTCCATATTTGAAACTAGGCTCCTCATTTCTTTGTTTTTATCTACACTAAGCTCACATTTAAAAATTGGGAGCGTTGTGATAAACTTAAGGTCCAACGAAGATTTCAAATTACTATATCAAAAATAAGTATGACTAAAATAATATCTTAAGAACGGTTAGGTAACGTCTTTAAGGTTTTGTGTGCACCATGTGCTTTATACTTTATTCAAAAGAAAGCTCTGAACTTGTTTATTTTCATAGATACATTGCCTTATTAAGTATTCCCAACGGAAAATTTACAGAACAAAATTTGTTAATATATTCCAAATTTGTGTCAAATTGATACAAAATCAAACCTAACGGCATTGAATTTAATGTTGCAGTTAAATATTTCCAAAACAGAAGAAAGACTTTCAAACTAGATGTCAAATGCAACATACGTAACTGACTGCAACCTAACAAGAAGAAATAAATAAACACTTTGTTTTACTTCTTATTAGAGAGACGGAATATTGATCCACGTGGAGGTCCATAGTTCAAGGAGGTAGCTACATTTCCTTCACAAATATCATTTAGTTTGATATATCATCAACATCTACCAACTGTGATGCCATATGTACAGTGTGATCCATATAAATCTGAACCATTTCAATAGGCCATAACTTCTGAACCAATAATAGGACACACGTACAACTTTGGGAGAACATAATACACAATTGGGAGATTACATTACACTATTTACATCTCAGAGAAAATGTTGGAAGTGTCCTCCACCAGCATCTATACATGTTTGTACTCGTCTAAACATATTCTCTGAAGTTTTACGGAGAGTATCCTCGCCAATGTTACTTATTTCGGTTCGAATGGATTCCTTGAGAACATCAATTGTCCGTGGCCTATTCTTGTACACTCTATTTTTTAGATACCCCCACAAGAAAAAATCCCGTGAGGTTAAGTCAGGGGATCTGGGAGGTCACAGAACTTTTGAGATTATTCGATTACACTGGGCAACAATGAAAATGTTTCGGGCTTTAAATAATGAATTTACATGTATTTCCATCTGCTGAATTCAAAAATCACCATAAAAACGATAGATTAGCTCTTGTTTTGAAGATAAAGTGACATTTCATCTTTTAGAGTGAAGATTTTAAATTTGGGGGATTTTTTTTTTTTTGGGAGCTGGCGCACTTGTCAAATAACAAAACACAAGCAGAGGGAAATTTTGGAAATTAAGAGCTGCAAAAGTTAAGGAAGGCATTTTTGGAGCACCACAAATAAGAGAACTTGTAAAGGATCCTGCATTTGACTAAATTTTGGAGGGGAAAGAAAAGGAAGCTTGGGAAGCCTTCAAGGGTGTTGTTCATGGATTTTTAGGCAACAAAAGAGATGACAACTACAAGAATTTGGTGACAGTGCTCCTGCACGATACAACATGTCCCTTAAGATCCATTTTCTCCACTCCCACCTAGACTTTTTCCCTCCTAGTTGTGGAGCTGTTAGTGATGAACATGGGGAGAGATTCCATCAGGACATTTCTGTTATGGAACAAAGATATCAGGGCCGTTGGAATGAAGTAATGCTTGGTATTTGTATAGGGATTCTGCGGAACTCCATCACAAGAGGCAAGCTAAAAGACGACGAAGTCATGATTCTCTTCAGACACGACTATCTCGAAGTATTTTCCAGCAATTTAGAACTCTTAGCATGTAATTACCAGTTAAAAAAATCAAATGCACGTTCATTGTTGTTAGCATGTATGTAATTAAAATGTATCCTTTTCTCTCAATCCGTTAATATGTAATACTTCTACCTTGTGTACATCACACAAACTAGAGCTAATAAAAATTTTTCATTGTCATATTTGTTTTTATGAACCCAAAATTAGTAGGAATTGCCTCATGAAGTGCTCGAAACATTCAAACTTTATTTTGTTGTTGCCCAGTGTAATCAAAGAAACTGTACAAGAGAGTATCACATCCTATCACGAAATCGGAAGAAACAAATGAAGAGAGCACTTTGAAAGTAATACAAAGTGTTGAAAATCTCAAGCCAGTAATAACATACTTCTCGGAAACGATTAATGCTATTAAAAAACTATTTGAAATAAATTGCATTTTAAAGACATCTACATATTTTATATTTCTTAGGATTTAATTATTTAATAGTTATAAAACATTACTCTCGAATGAACAATTCATAGAAAATTCAAGTCATACTTTATCGCAAATGTATGGCATTTGATCTAAATATTTGATATATTAATTATTTTATCAATATGACTGTAAAATTTTACATTTAGAAAGTACTAGACATGAAGTAAGGGGATTTTCTTGAAACATTTTCGTGTGGTATTGTTGAAGTTCGGCGGTTTTTGTCTAAAAATCCCTTTTTTAATTCAGGGAAGCCGAAAAGGTTTATTGTGTTTGTCACCTCTAAGAGGAAGGTTTATCAACCGCAGGAGGGTACAGTGCGACGACCTCACATACAAAACCCCGTTATTTCCTGCAGTTACATATTTAACACGCTACAGCGTTAGTAATATCCGGATGTCATTTCCCATTTCCAAGCAAATCAATTTTTGTTTGACAACACGCCATGCTGTAATGAACGAACGGAAGTATATTAACAAACACCACGTAGACATGAAAACGCTTCTGCTACTGATGTACTGACGAAACATTTGAATGTAGTGAAGGACAGCAAACACAGTCGCTACACTCTTATTGGGCTAAATATCTGTAGAAACTGTTTTATGGCATATTTCCTTGCAACCACAGTAGGAATAAGACAATAGAGTAATCTTTTAAGAGTTGATCGGCTACGTAATTACCCTGAAATTGTCTTTTCTTCGTACAAATATGAGAAGACAGCTTCACATCCGAAAGAAGTATTAGAAAATTCAATCGTCAAATTCAATCCGTCAAATCGAAGCTCACAACCTAAATGGACTGTATGAAGAAGAATCGGCGAATTGTCACGAGAATGAAATGCTTGACGCTTTTCGTGTTGTATTTAATTTATTACTCTCAAAGCAAGTACATCCTTGCACTCACACTTCGACCACGCTTTGCACATATCACGTACAAAGAATGCTGGCCAAATCCAATACCACATTCAACATTAACACGAGTTAATACTCACAGCTGCCATGAAACATGCTCCTTGCTGTTAGTACGATTTTCAACTGTCTTTTTAAAAACAGGTTCACCAACTCCCTAGCACAATGTGACCAAATGTCACTGAACAAAGTACCAAGAAGAAATACGAGGGCTGTTCAATAAAGAATGATCATAACTTTCCGCACTAAAATTCAGTCTTATTATATTCTGTTAGCTTAATGTGAAACAAACACGCCGTAGTAGTTTCATTGTTGGTACTCCTGGTTCCCGCCTGTGAGAAACAGGCAAGTTCAGACATGTTCAGTATCGCTTACCACTGTAATGGAGGTAACACGCAGTTAAAGTTGATGTTAGAGGAAGATCCGGAGTTTCTTTCAAACGTAATCACTGCTGATGAAACTTGGCTACATCATTTTCATCCTGAGAACAAACAGCAAAGCTGAGTGTGGAAATCTCCTTCATCACCAACCCCCCCAAAACAGCAAAAGTGGTTGATTTTGCTGGGAAAGTTATGGTCATCTCATTCATTGATATTCATGGAATGGTTTATCAGCATGTTGTACCTGCACACACATCAGTAACTGGACAATACTACAGGGATGTCCTGAAAACATTGCAAGTCCATATCAGGCGCAAAAGACCACATTTCCGTAAAGCAGGCTGGATGCTGCACCACGATAAAGCGCGGCTGCATATTGCCAATGTTGTTGCTGAATATCTTGCAAAAATCAACGTGAAGTGCATCCCTCACCCTCCCTATAGTCCGGATTTAGCCCCATGTGACTTTTTTCTATTCCCTAACTTGAAGAAACGCCTTCGTGGGAGGCATTATCCATCATCAGAAGCAGTGGTGAAGGCTGCGGGGGTGATTTTGAAGGATCTCTCAAAAATGGTTTCCAGAATGTCTTGGAAGACTGGCACAAACGCTGGGACTAGTGCATCGCATTCAGGGGAGACTATTTTGAGAAGGACCATCAAAATTATGAGGACGAGTAAATGTATGTTGTCAAAAAAACATTGTTATCATTCTTTATTGAAGATTCCTCGTATTTTGTCTGTATTTATCTCCTCTGTATGGGTGCTATTATTTTCTGCGGCAATTAAACTAGGAAAATTTGAAATGTTCATTACTTGTAGCTCAGCGTATTTGTAGTTACTTAAAAAACTAGCAACTGCCATAATCTAATTTGTTTCTACAACTCACTTTCATCACAATATTGGTTATGTGAGTTAAAGACTCGAAACAACACACCATATGTATCACTGTTTCAGTTATCAAGCACTTCAATGTTAAAGTGTCTTCATATATCAACAGAAACACACAAATTTCTTCAGTCTTAAAACACAAACACGCACTAAGAATTTGTTTAAACCAAAAGCAGGAGGTTTAAAACAACAAACAGTTATAACACATATTAAACTGATTTAACAAAACTTATGTTTCAGTTTTCAAAATAAGTTGTTAAGAGGTGGTAACAGTACCTATAACACTGAATAACTCGAACACTAACTCAGATAAGCAGTCAAATATCGCTAGATTTGCTGAGTACACTGATGGGCCGCCGTGAAGAGCGTGCCATACGCACGTGGTTCCAGCAACTGTCCGGTAGATGGCTTAATGGTTAAATAAGAGACTTGTTGTAAAGTTTCATTGTTAATAGCGTCGACGGTTTTAGTAATTTACAAATAATTAATTATTTAAGTTTAGTTTTCGAAGTAATACGCAAATATGTCCAGAAGGAAACGTTAAGTTTTACTTAAATATGAAACGAACGAAACTGAAGACTACTCTTTCGACCACGTTGCCGCGTTTTGGCCTATTTGATTCGATGCACGAAGATAAAATATCGTAAAGACAATCTAATAGCACATGAATTTAGAATTGCACTTCGAACAAGGATACGATAACAATGATGTAACCATGAATTTTATTCATATTTAATTTCTCTCCGTGTTATTCGGGCGCCATATGTCACCAGATATCTATGTTGAAGATGGGATGCACAGGGTTACTTCGCTGTAGTTTGAATTGTTTCTTGATGATTGATTAAATAAGTCATGAAATCTCTCGTTTTCAAGTGTGGTTACGAATAAAATAAATACAATTTTCGATAAGTCCAATTCCGTAATTTATAATTTAATTGTATAATCTGGATTACATTTTACTCGAACTTTATTTCCTAGTCAATCATTGCAGGTTATCTCCAGCGTATCGATAAATCCTTACTTCCTTATTAAATAGTTTCCGTTAATTACATAAAATTGCTCACTCCTGCACGTTCACGCATCACTATCAAAACTTTTTATCTTCCCCGCATCGTCTTCCCATCTTCAAGAAAGATGACAGAAGATTATCGATTTTCTGTTGCTATCGCTACCCATATATTACATTTATATTCACCGCGACATTTTTCCATAATCATGAAACAAGATCATTGATTTTGTTCCCCTAGCAACCGTTCATCATTTTCTTATATCGTCATTACATGGCCCACTAATAGTCAGATCAGACAAAAAGAATTTCCAACTGGATATTCATTAAAAAGTTCCAACTAAAACTTACCGTTACAATGTAAAGGGGAATAAGACCTGAAGCTTTCCTGGCGACAAATACATTCACTTTGTTCTCGGGCAGCAAGCCAGGTGAAAAGATGATCAGCTATCAACGTTTCGGGAGTGTACATCTCTCCCATCATCAGGATATTTATAAAATGTTATAACTACAAATGTATAACTGTATATAACACAAATATAAACAAAGACAAAATACTATCAAAAGTCGCATTACTGAACAAAAGACTGTTTTCAGTAAATTAAATGCCAGGTCATGAGATGGCGAGAGTATAGAAAATTGTGTCAAAGAAACGTAACTACTTAACTTGATTATCAAGCTGTATTGATCTTTGCTTCTTAAATCGACGGATTTCCTTTCAGAGGAAATCACCAAAGCCTCGTTGGCAAAATGCATCAGGTACTGGCAGCGGAGAGAGGAGCACGCTTAATCATGATGCAGGATTTCAGTTGAGCTTCTCTTGGAAACCGGCCTTAAAAATGGGAATCGGTCGATTTAAGAAGCAAAGATCTATAAAGCTTGATAATCAAGTTAAGTAATTACGTTTATTTGACACATTTTTCTATACTCACGCCATCTCCTGACCTGGCATTTAATTTACTGAAAGCAGTCTTTTGTTCAGTAATGCGAGTATTGATAGTGTTTTGTCTTTGTTTATAGTTGACTTATTTCCAGTGTTTCATTTGTGGTTATAACATTTTATAAATATCCTGATGATGGGAGAGATGTACACTCCCCAAACGTTAATATCTAATCGTCTTTTTAACCTGGCTTGCTGCCCGAGGAGAAAGTAAATGTAAAGGGGAGTTTGGATGGGGTATCACCTCCCTCTCCTTCTCCTCCTCCTCCTCCTCCTCCTCCTCCTCCTCCTCCTCCTTTAAAGGCTGGTTGCGTAGTCCAAATAAATATGTATATCATTGGGTTATCCATCGTCTTTTTTTGGGGGGGGGGCGGCCCTTCCGATGTTTCGTTTTCCTTAAGGTCCTTTATTTAATATTTTCTTTCAGTATCGTACCTTATTTTTCTGTATTTTACGTCCTCCAACGTTAAGTCATATAGGACGATGATGAGTGAGTGATGATGAGTATAAGGGCGCTCAACTACAGAGGTCATCAGCGCCCTTTTTAAATGAAACTGGTCATGGCAAAAGCCAGATATAAATTATTCTAAAAACAGTATATGTTAAAAAAGACAAAAAATACATACGCCTTGAAAAAAAAAAAAAAAAAAATAAAAATGTCATCCAAAAACTTTAAATTCTATTTGCTAAATCCTAAAATCTAATCTCGAAAAGAACCTAAAAACCTTCTTCACTACTGCGTTATCGTCCGCTAATATTTCTGCAAAGCTAACCGGCAGCTGCAGAGACGTCCTAAGGTCTGCTAGGTGAAAACACTCTAGCAGCACGTGTCGTACAGACAACGCTTCATTACAAAACGGACATAGTGGAGAAGGCTCCTTTTTAAAAAGAAAACTATGAGTAAAAATGCAGTGCCCAATTCGTAACCGAGCCAAACTCACCTCCTCGCGACGAGATGACCGACAGGAGGTAACCCAGGGAATCGGAAGTTCTTTGACAGATCTAAGTTTATTATTGCGGAGAGCAGACCACTCTTCCTGCCAGCAGGTTTGCACAGCTCTCCGCAATTCGGCCCTAAAGTCTTCCGATGTCACAGATGGTATTCGAACCCTGGGCTTCATGATAGCCGTCTTGGCTGCTGAATCCGCCATTTCATTCCCCCGCAAGCCTACGTGACCAGGGATCCATGCACACACCACGTTAACGCCAGAAGCGTGTAAAACGTGGAGGGCATCCTGTATACGCTGCACAATAGGGTGGTAGTTGTACAGCTGCCGTAGGCTTTGAAGAGCACTGAGGGAATCACTCAGGATTAAGCAGTCCCCCAACTTTCGTCGGCGTACGTGTAAAATGGCCCGGTATATTGCATAAAGCTCTGCAGTAAAAATGGAAGTGCTAGTGTGGAATCCGAATGTATAGGGTTCGGTTCCACACACGTAAGCACAACCAACGCCATTTGAGTTCTTGGAGCCATCAGTATAAATTACAAAATGGTCCTCATATCGCGATAAAAATTCTAAAAAACATGTGCGGATACTAGACATAGACATGGTAGATTTATCATATTTAGTCATGCCCAGATCAACCGGGGACGCTCTGCACAACCAAGGAGGGTATGTCCTCTCCCCCCTAGGATACATCTTGGGCATGTCAGTATCAAGATGTCTAAGGAGCTCCCGGAAACGAAAACCAGGTGGCTTTGGTTTAATAGTAGTGTTCCTATAACGCACGTCCATGAAGGTATTAAAGAACGGCGTAAACGATGGATGTGTGGGCATGCAATTAAGTCCACAGCCATAATTGGCTAATAACATGTTGCGCCTGTAGTGCAGAGGAGGTTCTGCAGACTCAGCATACAGGCTTATAACTCGGCTCGTTGGAAATGCCCCAACAGCTATACGTATGCCACAGTTATGGACTGTGTCTAATCTCTTCAGCACAGATGGTCGTGCTGAGCCATAAACGATACTACCATAGTCTAATTTGGAACGGATGAGTGCCCGATAAAGTCGCAATAACACTGCACGATCCGCTCCCCACGATTTTCCACTTAGTACCCGCAAGATATTCAAAGATCGGTCACATCGTGCTTTCAGTTGTACTATATGCGACGACCAACTAAGTTTTCTATCAAATATCAATCCAAGGAACCTCGTCTCATCTGCAAAAGGTAGTAGATCAGCGCCTAGCCGGAGCCTTGGAGGTAGTCGACTCTGCTGACGCCAGAAGTTTACACAGATGGTTTTCTCAGCGGAAAAACGGAAGCCGTTTTTTAAACTCCAACTCTTAAGGTTGTCCAAGGTGGTCTGAAGACGGCGCTCTAAAAACGGAGTGCGCTGAGATGTACAGTAGACGGCAAAGTCGTCTACAAATAGGCATGACGAGACACCTGGAGGTACACATTTCGAGATAGAATTAATCGCAATAGCAAACAACGTAACACTTAGTACCGACCCCTGTGGTACACCGTTCTCCTGAACAAAAAGGTTCGAAAAAACCGAGCCAACCCTTACTCGGAATACGCGGTCTTTCAGGAATTCCTGAAGGAAGAGTGGTAGGCGTCCACGTATATTCCAGGTGTGCAGAGTACGTAGCAACCCTGCCCGCCAACACGTATCATAAGCCTTTTCGAGGTCAAAAAATATTCCGACTGTTTGACAGTTCTTAAGAAATCCGTTCATAATCTGTGTCGACATGGACACAAGATGATCCACTGTTGAACGGCGTCGTCGGAAACCGCACTGGATGTTATTCAGTAGGTTGTGCGTTTCCAGCCACCATACCAACCGCCCATTTATCATGCGTTCCATCACCTTGCATACGCAACTGGTGAGGGAAATAGGGCGGTAGCTAGAAGGGAGGTGACGGTCCTTGCCAGCTTTCAAGATAGGTATAATGGTAGCTTCTCGCCACTTTTCAGGAAACGTGGCATCAACCCAAACACGGTTATACACCTCGAGCAGGAATGCCTTACCTTCAGGTGAGAGCTGTTGTAACATTTGAACGTGGATTCCGTCCGGTCCTGGTGCTGTCAGTCGTGATGACGAAAGAGCATGTTCTAGCTCTGCCAAGATGAAGAGGCGGTTATAGTCTTCAAGGTTTCTGGAACTAAACACGAAACCTTGAGATTCTACCTGAGTCTTAATTGAGATAAACTCAGGAGCATAATTGCATGAGCTAGACACCTGAGCGAAAGCACAGCCGAAGGTGTTAGCCACAACAAACGGATCAACAACAACTCCTGCAGGTGCTTGCACGCCAGCGATTAGCAAGTAGGTTGATTTTCCGGCCACGCGCCTTAATTTATCCCATACAACAGATGAGGGTGTACATCTGTTAAAAGATGATACAAATTTGTTCCATGAGGTCTTTTTGCTATCCTTAATTATTTGCCTAGATTTTGCGCGCGCTTTCTTGTACTCAATTAGATTACTTAGCGTAGGGTGTCGTTGGAATACCCTTAGAGCACGTCTACGAGCACGAATAGCATTCCGGCAGTCGTTGGTCCACCATGGGACAGGAAATCGACCGGGTTGGGTAGCCGAACGTGGAATAGACTGTTCTGCAGCAGAAAGAATTTTCTCTGTGAGATGATCGACTAAATCATTCACAGAATCGTGCTCGTTGTAATCAAAGACAGCCAACTGGGTGTAAAGATTCCAGTTGGCACGATCAAAGCGCCATCTAGGGATACGTGAGGGAGACACATCTTGTGCTAAGAGACTAAGAAGACATGGAAAGTGGTCGCTGGAATGTAAATCAGAGATGACATTCCACTGTAATGAAACAGCTAACTGGGATGAACACACTGCCAAATCGATGTGCGAATAGGTGTTAAACGCGTCTGAGAGGAATGTGGGCTCTCCGGTGTTCAGGAGAACCAAGTTATTGCTCTCCAGGAATTTTGCAATGAGGTTGCCTCTCGAACATGCCCGATTTGAGCCCCAAAGTGGGTGATGGGCATTAAAGTCTCCAACTATTAGAAATGGTGTTGAAAGTTGGGAAACCAGATCTTCAAGGTCAACTAACGAGAGGTCATCTGATGGCGGGAGATATACAGTGCAAATGCAAAATTCTATTGATGGCAGCTTAATCCTTACAGCTACAGATTGTAAATCAGACTGTAGCTGTAACGGATCTACAAATATGTCATCCCTGAGGAGCATCATAGTACCCCCGTGTGCAGGAATGCCCTCTTCTGTTTCAACATCACACCTCAGTGGTGTGTAGCGTCTGATTTTAAAGTTGTCTTGTGGTCGTAGCTTAGTCTCTTGTAAGCATACCACTAAGGGGTGATGCTTACTGAGCAAAAGTTCCAATTCTGGTCGATGCGCTCTTAATCCTCGTATGTTCCATTGTAGGATAGCCATTGGAACTATGGGATATAAGATGTAAAGGTAGTCTACATTAAGACGACTTCATGGGTGGCCGAATCAATTTGCCCTTTTTCTTTGGTGTAGGGCTAGTTTCGGCAGGTTTATCCTGCCTCTTCTTTGCTGCAGATTTAGCAGCGTGGTCAGCTGTTTCATGCTCCATATCCTCTATGGAAGAGGACGGTTTTCCTTCTAGAACCTTCGATTCGAGGGGCTCGAAGCGATTGGAAATTCCGACCGACGTAGATGACGGTCGCCGGTCGTAGTCCTCCCCAGAAGATGACTCCGACGATGATCTCGGAGACGCTCTAGGGCTACGTTTCTTGGACTTTTCTGGAGCAGACTTTGTGCTTTCTTTCAGGAAGGCAGTTCTATCATACTGCGTCTTGAACTTAATCTCTGGTGCTTGGTATACAATGGGCAATTTCGTCCTGTTGTTAGACGTGGATGCTTTGTCAGGCGACTTCACTGACTTGTTATTTTCAGTAGTCTGTGTTCTCGGAGTTTTAGATGGTGTTACTGATGCTCTTGGTTGCGATCTAGGCACTAGAACTTTCTCGGATATTGTTGCCCCATTTATATCAGATGTTTGGGTACCAGCCTCCCGTTTCGGTGACGGAGTAGCCGCCACAGAGCTATAGGTACGGGAGGTGGTTGAAGAGGGCTTGAGGATACATAGAAGTTTCCGGGCTTCCGAAAAGGAAACCTTTTCCTTAACCCGGATCTCCTGAATAGCTCGCTCTTCAATATAACGGGGACATTCTCGTGAACTTGATGGATGTTCACCGCTACAATTTACGCATGCTGGAGGTGATGTACATGCATTTTCATGCATGCCGGCTCCGCAGCTGACACATGTAGGTGCGCCTTTACAGAATGCACTAGTGTGACCGAACCGCTGACATTGGTAGCATCTCAGAGGGTTAGGTATGTATGGTCTAACCTCAATCACTTCATATCCTGCCCTGATTCTTTGAGGGAGATCTACCCGATCAAAGGTCAGGAACAGGGTACGAGTGGGAACCATATCCCCTCGTTCTCTCCTTTGGACACGATAGACCGCAGTTACGCCTTGTTCCTGGAGGTTCTCCTGAATATCCTCGTTGGACATTCCATCCAACGCGCTAGTGTTTACAACACCGCGCGAGGTATTCAGGGTCCTATGCATCTCCACTTTGACTGGATAACTGCCCAGCATGTTGGCTTTCAGTATCTTTGCTGCTTGGGATGCTGTAGTTGCTTCCACCAGCAGCGTGCCATTTCTGGATTTTGTACATGATTTAACAGCACCAGCTATTTTGTCAAGACCTTTCTGTATAATAAACGGATTAACCGTAGAAAACGTTCTACCTTCCTCCGTTCGTTTAATAACTAAGTAGCGAGGACCACACTCAACTACTTGCTTAACACTGTTTTCAACTAAATCCTTTCCACGTTTATTGTGTTTTGGGGGGTGTTGTTTAGCCATAAATGTTGGTCTAAATTTCATCCCCCAGTGCTCCCCACCCACCACGGAGTCCAACAAGGGGTCACCCCACTGGGATGACAGGGCTACACAGGGGATATAGCGAGCTCGCCGTCCCACTCACCCTGGAGGTCGGTACAATACCTAGTCCTGGCCGATTGATTAGGGGTGGGTTAGTCCCTAACCTCCCGTTTAGGCGAAGCAGAAGCCAAAGTAGTGTATTAGAAATGCGCACCCTCCCCGAATTCAGAAAAAACTGTTACGAGCTCAGATACGCATCCCTCAACCACCAGGACAAACCTTTCCACCGACACGGGTCTCCACGCACGGCCTACACGTGGGTGGGCCTGTTGACCATCTCCCTCAACCACGGAGAGGAGCCCACTCGAGGGAGACTGTTGGCTCGGGACCCCGGGTTCGCCAAACCCGTACCTACCGAAGTAGGCCCCTGGGGGGATATAGGACGATGACTGCAATGGGTGAAATGATGTTCAAATGAGTCCAGGGTCCATAGAGCTTAGAGTTACCCGACATTCATCTTTCAGGATAAGCGAAAACTCCATAAAAACCTTATCCAGGTAACTCACCGTGACCGAGATTCGAACTCGGGAATTCTTGAAGTTGAGGCAGACACTACCGAGGCGGCCTCGTTCCTCATTCATTCTGTGTTCTAGCCACTTTTGTCTGTTATGAATTATCTCTTCGTTTATGTTAAGATCTCCAGTTGATTTCTTATATCACCATTCTTTATTCTGTCTTTCTAGAGACTGATCTTAAAAATTTCATTTCAGCCGCCGGTAATCTGCTTTTAACTTTGCTTGTCAGTCCCCAAGTTTCGCTATTGGAACTGCCATGGTTTTATAGGATTTCGTCATCTTACTTAATTCTGTATTAAAGGGCAGAAAGGGGAATTATTGAATCTGTGCATGAAGCAACACAAAAGTATTAACAACACAAACAGTTGCTGGTCGGAATTGGAAAGAACAATATTAAAGATAGGTATGGGAGATGTATGAAGAGCAGAGGAGACAAATGATAGCGGTTTTTGGAAGGAGGTGAGAACCAAGGTACAAGACATACGAGGCGTGTCTGTAAAATAAGCTCTAAGGCGCCGGAGCCGTGAGGAACGCTATTACGCGAGATCTGGTAACACTGCCGTGTAGCTTGGTTTCACCCCTTCAATTCCCCACCACAATGAACCCGTTGCAACCATTAGTCTTGGCTGGGCAGCCGTTTGCGATGGAGCATCCTATCACTTTCGCCGCCAAGTGCGAATTGCGTGCAGTGATCCGTTTTTTTGAGTGGCAAGGGCACTACCCCAACTGAAATTCATCGTTAGTTTATGGGCCACAGTGTATGGAGGTGAAAAAACGTGCGAAAGTGGGTCAGAGAGTTTAAAGACGGACGTACAGACGTCCATGAGGAACAGCGTTCTGGTCGGCCTTCGGTTTAAGCCAAAACAATTGCAAAAGTGGAGCAAGAAATGCTTAAAGATCGACGTGTGACAGTTCGCGAGCTGTGCGTACCTATCTGTGAAGTCAGTAAGATTACGATTGACAAGATTTTGACCGAACATTTGCATTATCGCAAGTTGTGTGCGAGGTGCGTCCCCAAAATGCTCACCGAAGAGCATAAACGGATGGAATATCCTCACCCATTCCCCCTACAATCCACACTTAGCACCTAGTGATTATCATCTGTTTCCTAAGTTGGAACACATTTCCAGACCGACGATTTGAAAAACGAGGTTCCCCACCTCGTTAGCGTGGTGGTAGCATGTCTGCCTCAAGTTCAAGAGATCCCTAGTTCGATTTTTTTTATTTTTATGGGTATTTGGGTAGGAAGAAGGATGGGGCATGGGAGGGATGTTGTTCTGAGGTGATTCTATTTATTGGGGCCTGTGATGCTAATTTAGTTGACTGTTGAGGTGAATTTGGTGGCCGGTACCGCCTAAGCAACCCGGCTGTTCGTGGGTAGAAACTAGCTATACGGGAACCCGCTTGTGGTGATCAGGTAGCAGTCATGATCCAGCAGACCCTGACTACGACCTGTGTACAGTGGTGATGGTTATATTCGTGACTGGATGGTGTTGTTGAGTCCTCGTGGGAACTGGATTGCGGTGATACAAAAAGGCAATGGCCGTGAACAGCTCATGGCCGGGGAGGGAGACGGCGTTGCAGGTCTGATGGCGGCGGCGTCTTGCGTGTGCGGGTGTCTCGATGTGGCAGGAATTGCGGCGGAGGGACCCCGTGTTCTGGAGCCAGACACATCTTCAGGTCGTAGATGCTCTGGGTGATGTGGTCCTGGTGTTCGCGAAGGGCTTCGTGTAGCTTCTTGTTGGGTGCTGTATCGTTGATGTATCCAACAATCTTTTCAAGCTAGCCCTTGCAGTAGCTTAGTGTGTCGTTGGGTGGGTCGTCGCAGAAGGCACTGGTGATGCGGTCAATTTTGGACAGAAGAGCGGCAATCCCTTCTTCATATTGGGCTGCGCTGTCCTGGAGCTGGGTGTTGATTGACTCTATCTGTTTCTGCGGTGTAAGTCCGTCCATGAGTTGGCTGGAGAGCGTGGTCAGCCTGTCTTGCATGTCCTGGAGGGCGGCGTTGGTTGTGCCGCGTTGGGCGGCAGCAGCTGCTAGGGATTCCTCTATGTTGCCCAGGCGTTGGTTTATGTTTAGGACCTCAGAGTGAAGGTCCTGCATAGCTTGAAGCTGGTTCGAATCTCGCTCAGAGTGAGTTATCTGTATAAGGGTTTTCCCGGGATTTTCTGTTATCCCAAAAGACGAATGTCGGTTAACTCTAAGCTCTATGGACCCTGGGATCATTTGAGCATCATTTCACCCATTCCATTCATCGTCCGATATGACTTAAAATGTTAAAGGACGTAATTTACACACAAAAAGATAGCTGTAAGTTCCGCCTTTCCATCAATGTAACATTCATTGACAATAAACATGTTTTCTATATTAAAATTGGAGGCCTTATTTTACGGACATGCCTTGTAGATAGCCAAGAGATATGGGAAAGTACAGAAGAAAAGAAAACTGAAATTTTATAAACAATTAAAGACAGAATGGGGTAGGGAAAAATATATAGATCAATGTGACAAAACTGGAAGAGAAGGCATAGCATGGATGGAAGTAGGAATAATATATCTAAAACGTTTGAGAAGTAATGAGGTAGGAATATGTGAATTTTGTGGAGATGAAGAGAGCACTGTTCATTACCTGATAGAATGTAAGGAGTTAACAAATTACAGGAGAAAAATATGGGATAAGAAATGGAACAGTGTGGGCAAGGAGATACTGGCATTACGCGTGTTAACAGGGACGAGTGAAAAGAAAAATAGATGTATGGGAGAATTCTTGAGAAAAGTGGATTAGGGTAAAATAAGCGAGGGTCAAGAAGAAATGACACCAAGCTGCTCAGGAAAGCCAAAGGCTTATAGCCAGGGGACCTGAGTCAGCGAGTAAATCTTAGGTCAGCAATTTTTATGTATTTGTACAGGATGTATAATACAGCATGTTTTATGTTAAAGTTACTGTAGTGAAACTGTATTGGAAGCTGTACAAATAAATAAATCTATAAATCCAAAGACTTTATTTTTAAATTTACTTAAATGTTTCAAAATTGTTTGAGGAAATTTCAACTTTAGTTGTAATATCTGCTTTTTCAGTGTACGATGCTGGAGATCCTAAACATTTAAATGTATTTACTTGTTCAATTAATGTTTTTGCTTAAGAAAAGTTTACATCTTAAAGTATAAGTTTCTTGAAATGCCATTGATCTAGTTTTATTTTTTGAGATGTGAAGATTGTATTTAGGAATTGCTTTACGAGGTGTGTTCAAGTTATACCACCTCTTATTATTTTTTTCAGTACTGGGAACAGATACGAACTTGTTTTTTTTTTAATACCCGTGGCCTCTTTGTGAATCCGTGACAGAGATAGCAGCACTGTACAGGACAAAGAACTCATGGCAGACACGAGAGCTAGGACTCATTTTGATACTTAAAATGATCGACGTTTTCATTGCAAGAACAGCGTGTACTATACGCACAACATTTTTTGAGCGTTCGGGTCCCAAGTCCTCATTCGGCAGGTTTCGCCTATTTCCGTAAACACAGATGACAACTTTGAAACAGGAAATGCGCTACACACTGTGACATCTAGTGGCTAATATGCTAAGCTTTCACACGTACGCCATTTCATTTTGAGCAATTTTGAGGTTAATTATTAGTTAACCAGTTTACAACAAATCTAAATGCAAGACTATGTTGTCGATGTCATGGCTCTTGAAAGGTGACACACTATTTTTCGTCTACCTCCGTATAACTGTGATCTGAATGCAGTTGAGTTGGCGTGGGCAAAAATAAGTAATGCTTACAAAGTACACAATGTTAACGAGAGCCACAAATGTGCGGAAACTTGCTATAGAAGCGACGGATCGGGAAGGATACTGCAAGAAGGTCCAAGAGATGGAAAAGCAATATTGGAGAAACGATGGTGTAATAGAAAATGCAGTTAATGAAATTATTAACACAAGAGAGGATACCAGCGATGAAAGTGACGTAGTAGACTTGGAAATCGAAGAATCAGAAAGCGAGTGAGTGTTTATAACTGTTATAATATTTGTTTAATACTTTTATGTGTTTTATAACAGTAAATATATAAGCATACAGCATATCGGATGGAGTTCAATTGTTTGTTGCCACATCTCATATCTTCGCTTATATTGCCGCAATTTGGCTGAATTCTGTTTTTCTAGGTTGACCACACTGCAGAAACAAGAACATGTTAGCTCTTCTTCCCCTCTGCCCGCACCACACCGTAAATCCGGCGCTCAAGAAATCGTGTGCATATAGTAATCATTCGTTTTGTCCATTTTCGTGGTGTGACAACTATTGAAATTCATCGACAGTTGAGTGAGGTATGTGGTGATGGTTCCATGGATGTGTCTAATGTACGTTCTTGGGTACGACAGTTCAATGAAGACAGAACATCGTGCGACAGCAAACCAAGACAGTTAAGTGAGGTATGTGGTGATGGTTCCATGGATGTGTCTAATGTACGTTCCTGGGTGCGACAGTTCAATGAAGACAGAACATCGTGCGACAGCAAACCAAGACAGTTAAGTGAGGTATGTGGTGATGGTTCCATGGATGTGTCTAATGTACGTTCCTGGGTGTGACAGTTCAATGAAGACAGAACATCGTGCGACAGCAAACCAAGACAGTTAAGTGAGGTATGTGGTGATGGTTCCATGGATGTGTCTAATGTACGTTCCTGGGTGTGACAGTTCAATGAAGACAGAACATCGTGCGACAGCAAACCAAGACAGTTAAGTGAGGTATGTGGTGATGGTTCCATGGATGTGTCTAATGTACGTTCCTGGGTGTGACAGTTCAATGAAGACAGAACATCGTGCGACAGCAAACCAAGACAGTTAAGTGAGGTATGTGGTGATGGTTCCATGGATGTGTCTAATGTACCTTCCTGGGTGCGACAGTTCAATGAAGACAGAACATCGTGCGACAGCAAACCAAGACAGTTAAGTGAGGTATGTGGTGATGGTTCCATGGATGTGTCTAATGTACGTTCTTGGGTACGACAGTTCAATGAAGACAGACAACAAACAAAATAGTTGAAGACATCGCATCCAAAATTGACATTTCCGTGGAATCTGTGAAAATCCCACAAAAATGCATGAAGATGTGAAAATGTGAAAAGTGTCTTTGTCAAAAGCAGTCCAGTGCCATCTCTGTGACGTCAGCACAAAGAGTCCACGTGTATTTTAAAATAGCCAGAAATGGTTACTTGGTCATTTCCATAAAGAAGTATCATTACAAAATTGCCTTTATTAATTGGACAGAGTATTTTCTTGAGTACTTTGTGGCACCCTTGGAAAATGCTCAATTTATATAGGTACGAAGTTTGGTACTTTACTGACTTTTTAATTTTAAGTTGTGTTGAGACAGGCACACTTGCCTAAGCACAGAGCTTTGTGTTTAGCGAAATCACATCTTGTTATTTCAGTGAGGTATCAGCATTAATAATTCCGTTTTGTTTATACACCTAGTAGAGAAAGTCCGTTTTGACACAATGAGGAAGAAGTTTCGTTTGTCCTGTAGAGAGAGAGAGAGAGAGAGAGAGAGAGAGAGAGAGAGAGAGAGAGAGAGAGAGAGAGAGAGAGAGAGAGAGAGAGAGAGAGAGAGAACAGAGTTACATGTTGTTAACAAGTTGTTATATTAACCACCAGAGATGACCCGCTCGCTAATTAATATCTACGGTGTACATGTAGGTACATCCCCCAGTTGTGTGTAGCAACAAGCGGCCATTGTCAAATTTATCTTACACATCCCCCTATTTTTGAACATAAACTCCTATTTCGGCTTTTTCTCCCATACTTCCTAAATGATTTAAAAATATTAAACAACAGAACTTAACAAAAATGTGCATTCTTTCCTCTTCAGTTTCTTTATTGTTTTACTTAGAATAAGTACAAGTAGGTGTTCTATTGTATTAAAAAATTCGGGCCAAAATAGCTGGGCAATATACTTTTCCTGGATTGAGGGACTGGAAATATATTTTTAGAAAGCACGTACCTCTGTGAATGAATGATATAATTCAAAAACGTACAGTAAGTACATCTACTTTATTCTACCCAAAACAATTGAAGTCGAGATTCATACACAGTTTCGAGGAACGTTGAACATTAAGTCATATCGAAGGATGAATGAAATTATACTGGAATGAAAAAGACATCCACATATCTCACCCTGACCGAGATTCGAACTGTTGAACGTAAGACAGACACGCCTCAAGGGCGGATATATCTGTTTTTTGAACAGCATAACTAAAAACTGAAGAATCGGTTAAATATAAACTTGATACATAGGTTCAGCACCGTCCAACAATACAAAGGTTTTCAACAAACATCCTACACCGTAAACTAACCTTTCCAAGAATCGTTCTTTAAAATATTGATTTTGTCCAAAATGGCTAACTAGTTTGATTAACATGCATATGCTTTAGGTTTTTTCATGACAAAATGTATATCTTATGGTAAACCATAGCTGATAGACAAAAGCTACCACATAAATTTTAAATCTCATAATTTATTATTATATTTATTTACTTGATAGTTAACAATTTCCAAAAAAAATCCTTGTTATTTACATCCGGAATTAATTCTTTCTAATGGAAAATTCATTATTCGTTTCTCTCTCTTGACCATGCAAAGAAAATCAAAGGCATCTCCTACCAACCCGCTCTTACAGCATTTCACTACGACGTAAAGCCTACTGCATTCAGCTAATCCCGTTGTATCTACATGGAAATATACAATAACCAAATTTCTTTGTCTGGATTATTTGAAGGATAAGCGGTTATAAGTATAGTTCCTACAAGAGTGAGAAGAAAAAGGCATGTGAGTGCCTTGTTTCCGTCATTTTGATCCAGGAACTACCAGGGAAAACGGACAGCGACAGTATGACAACCAATGAAATGGATTGTGCCTTTGTCTCTGAGGGGGCGATACACGGGAGAGAGGGGTACTAAGGAGAAACGATAGGGTCTCCAACAACTACAGATTTCACTCTAAAAGAAGATTTCAGAGAGCTAAGTCCGTGCCATGGAACGCCCACACTTATAATATCCAACCGGGTTGCACCTGAAGTGAAGCGAAGAGACAAGGGATGTAATTATCTCTTCAGCGACCACAGAAACTAGCAGAAACGAACTCAAGGGCCAAGAAGGTCAGTCATGGGAATCGAATGCGGGCTAGCGAGTTCATCGCGCTCGGTAAGACATCAGCAGACAAATCTGGTGAAACTATTAGGTAACGAATACAAGAAACTTGTTGTCGCCTCCTAAACAGACCGGAGACATCTCGGGATCATCGCCCTGCAGTTCCTCTTTGTGCTCAAAAGTCACACAGTTTCCTCAACAACTTGGGACGAATCTCCAAATTTTGCAAAACAGTACAAGCTTCGCTTTTCAATATCTTATAGGAGGGTGGTCTGTAACCCATCCAAATAGTACTCAGCGTTCTTCTCTGTAAAATAATTGTTCACGAAGATGATGGCCTCTTCATTTGACGAAAATCTCTGGATTTTCTTTTTCTGCAAATGTTCGGCCTTCAGTTTATCAAGTAATGATACGTAGTATGCTCCTGTAATGGTTTTTCCTTTTTAACGTTAATCGATTAAAATAGCTGTATGACTATCCCGTGGTAGTACCACGGTAAGCAACCTTGACATAAAGGAAGGAGCTCCTTTAACGAGAAACATCGTTACAAGTTCACTTCATTAGCTAACAGCTAATAGAGTAAAGCAAGGCCCCGGGCATTCCATTCATTGATTCTTCTCCTGCAGCCTCATCATCTTAAAGGAGCCTGTCCCTTTCAACATTTCTTATATCAAAACCGTCAACATTCCTCTTCAAACAAATTAGACAACTTCCCCCTAACCGTTACCATTTACCTTTACAAATTATTGATAAAAGCATGCTAATTTCCAAATCCGGCGTTGTTGAGAATTATTCCTCATTCTGAGTCTTCAATTATAGGTAAGGGATAATGTAAACGGTGTGTATATTTAACAGAAATATGACAACTTAATGGCCAAATGCTCATTGAAGGGCATCCTACAAAAATGCCTTCATATTTTAAATATTCTTTGAACAATGTTTCTGTCCATCCCGGGCCTATATTTCAAACGTACATAACTTTCACCCAGAATGAAGCGGTGTTCCTAGCGTATTTAGAGAAAATTCAATACATATGCTTATTTTTTCCCACAGTCAAATTATATGTCTAAAGCTCCCACTCTACCTATCCAATTCTTACAGGTTTTCCTCAGTCATCATAAATGTCTGGGAGATACTCAAATCTCTCCTTCTCCATTATCATTTACTACCATATTGTCACCCAATTAGCGGTAGGCTTGAGGGCAACAGCTGTCAGGAAACCAAAGGGCAGCCGTACCACGCCTCCCATTAGTCTCTGTCACTAACTGAAGGGATGGTTAGGGGAGGGATGTCGGGCCCCTGAGCCGTCTCTTTACCCTTCTACTAGGGTCTGGAAATTACGGGACATTCAATTTAATCGAGAACCTTCTAGATGGGCAAGCGGACCCTATATAAGCGACACGTCGTGCAAGGGGAGTCAGTCAGTTGTTGTGCTGTGTTGAGTTGGTCAATCAGTTGGTTAGTGAGTGTGAGCGAGAAGACAGTCGCAGTTCTTGGTGTAAGATTTAGTCAGTGTTTGACGTGCTAGTGAAGTAGCGCCGTGTACGTGCATCGGAACGATAACGGACGAACTGGTGAATCGTAATTGTGTGCATTACGTAATTTTGTGTAATTGGCAAGTGTTTAACTGTAAGTCGGTGGAAATAAAGAACATTTTTGAGTGGTGAAATTGGACTTTACATTTCACGAACCCACAAAGTCACACTGGCGTCTGAAGTGGGATATAACACAAAGTCACACTGGTGTCAGGAAGCGGGAAAACAACATCACCGAACATTACAACGATGGAGGCAGCATTAGAAAAGATTTTAGCGGAACTAACAGAGATACTGGAGACTAGAAATAACCTGGCCGCGGAACTGAAACTAATCAGGACGGCTAGGGACAACATCGCCGAGAAGATGGAACAAATGAAGGCCGAGTTAACCACGGAAATGAGAGCAGCGAACGACGGTCTGGCTACCGAAATGAAGGTGGCGAACGAGGCTCTCGCCGCCAAGTTTGGGGAACGGTTGGCCGGCGTGAGGGATGACGTCGCGAACCTGGGCAAACGGAAGGGTCAAGTAGACGACCGCCTTAATGATTTAGAGGAAAAGGCCGACAACATCGCAAAACCCCTCACCCGCCTGACGGAGGAAAACCGGCCTTATGTGTGGACGGAGGACGCCGGAGACGCTTTCCAGCACCCGAAGGGGACCCTGTGCAGTGCTCCAATTTTGGGTTTCCCACAACCGGGTGGCGCCTTCATTGTGGACACCGACGCTAGCGACCATTACATTGGAGGTGTCCTACCGCAGATCCAGGACGGCCATGAGCGCACAAGAGTGGAAGAGGAGGAGCGTGCCGCAGCAGTCCGAGTAGTTGTGGCAGTGCCTGCTGAAGGCTGGGATAGCGCAGGCCTGAGGAGGGAGCAGCTGGCGGACGCAGACTTGGGGCCACTCTTGAGGGAAGTGGACGCAGGGACGAGACCAACCTGGGAGGACATCGCACCGAGGAGCGCCACCTACAAGTCGCACTGGGCCCAATGGGACTCGTTGAAGACCAGAGAGGGCGTGCTGTTCCGGGTATGGGAGTCACCCGATGGGAAGGCGCAGAGAGAACAGTTGGTACTTCCCCGGAGCAAGTTCCCGGAAGTCTTGGAGGAAGTGCACGCCGGTACTTCAGGAGGACACCTGGGAGCGAACCGAATGATTCACAAACTACGGCAGCGCTACTTCTGGCTCAGACTCCGGGCAGATGCTGGTGGTACACCTGGACCGCCTCGCACGCTACGATGGTGCTGTTCGGGACGACCAGCTTTGAGGAGGGAGCAGTGTCACCCAATTAGCGGTAGGCTTGAGGGCAACAGCTGTCAGGAAACCAAAGGGCAGCCGTACCACGCCTCCCATTAGTCTCTGTCACTAACTGAAGGGATGGTTAGGGGAGGGATGTCGGGCCCCTGAGCCGTCTCTTTACCCTTCTACTAGGGTCTGGAAATTACGGGACATTCAATTTAATCGAGAACCTTCTAGATGGGCAAGCGGACCCTATATAAGCGACACGTCGTGCAAGGGGAGTCAGTCAGTTGTTGTGCTGTGTTGAGTTGGTCAATCAGTTGGTTAGTGAGTGTGAGCGAGAAGACAGTCGCAGTTCTTGGTGTAAGATTTAGTCAGTGTTTGACGTGCTAGTGAAGTAGCGCCGTGTACGTGCATCGGAACGATAACGGACGAACTGGTGAATCGTAATTGTGTGCATTACGTAATTTTGTGTAATTGGCAAGTGTTTAACTGTAAGTCGGTGGAAATAAAGAACATTTTTGAGTGGTGAAATTGGACTTTTCATTTCACGAACCCACAAAGTCACAATATCATCAGAGTCCACTGATAAGATGGATGGTGCCATATGTAGTTCGAATGGCTGTCCATTGAACATTCACATAATTTCCTCCAACAGCTGTCTTTTTCTTTCACATCTCCTGTGTACAAACTATGCTTACAGAACCTTATTTTTATATTCTTAATATTAATTGAGAAACATTTCCAGAAACAGAGCATTTCGCATTTCGTTGTGAATACAAAAGGAACATCGCAATTTCTACACTCAAATGTTTAAAAGGGAATAACTAAAGCTGGCTTTGAAATTCCACACTGTTTCAGTCATAAGAAACAAGTGAATAATGACAGCAATTTAAAAAATGATAAAATATTAAAACATTCAAATCAATAACAACACATAGGTATTTCAGAAATGGGTGCAATCCCCAGAAAGCTATTTAAATTAAAGTGTGTGTTTTAAGGATATTTTCAACTTCTGTCCATATATTAAGATTTAAGTTATACTAAAATGCCTGCCCAATGAAAAGGACCTCCTACAACATTCAAAATATAGATTTCCTCATGTAGATCTTCAGTAGCGAAGCGTGAAATGAAGCGTTGTCTCTCCCAACAATTTCAGGAGAAAATTCATGCTAAAAACATTTTCTTGGCTCTAGATACATTTTGAAAATTTATTTACGAACATCCGCGGTCTTGTGGACAATTTGACAGCTGCTTAGTTTCGAATGACCAATTCCGTGAGCTCATTCAATACTGTATTGTTTACTTCATTACCATACTTCGTACGTTTCCGGAAGCATCGCGACTTTTCGTTAGTTAGGAAGCACTGACAGATTTTATCACGCGAACTCTCTGTAGCGTGTGGAGAAAAGTTTTTGTTTGTTTGTTTTGCTTTGCTTTGCATTTTTTTTTTATGTATCGCTTTTAAATACAACTGAAAGTAAATTTCAATATCATTAGCAATTAGTAGATTTGTATTTAGTGGTGACAAATAGGAAATTGTTGTTTAGTTTTAAGTTAATAGAAAAAGTATGTGAATTGTATACTTTCTCCCTGTTAGATAAAACCGTTCACGTTATATGGGCTGGGGAATGTATGAGTGGAGAGGTGAGGCCTGTAGTGTGAGCAAGCCTACGTGTGACTGTACAATAGAAAGACTACTAAAGAATAGTCTTAGTTCTTTGAGTCATTATTCTCTCTTATTTTAATGAAAATTATTATTTGAAGCTTTGAAAGTCACGCCTCGCTACTGGACCTAAGTGAGACTGTACAATAGAAAGAGTACTAAAGAGTAGCCTTAGTTCTTTGAGTAATTATTCTCTCTTATTTTAATGACAATTATTATTTGGAGCTTCCCTCGCTTTGAAAGTCACGCCTCGCTACTGGACCTAAGTGAGACTGTACAATAGAAAGAGTACTAAAGAGTAGCCTTAGTTCTTTGAGTAATTATTCTCCCTTATTTTAATGAAAATTATTATTTGGAGCTTCCCCCACTTTGAAAGTCACGCCTCGCTACTGGACCTACGTGTGACTGTACAATAGAAAGAGTACTAAAGAGTAGCCTTGGTTCTCTGAGTCATTATTCTCTCTTATTTTAATGAAAATTATTATTTGGAGCTTCCCTCACTTTGAAAGTCACACCTCGCTACTGGACATACGTGTGACTGTACAATAGAAAGAGTACTAAAGAGTAGTCTTAGTTCTTTGAGACATTATTCTCTCTTATTTTAATGAAAATTATTATTTGGAGCTTCCCTCACTTTGAAAGTCACGCCTCGCTACTGGACCTACGTGTGACTGTACAATAGAAAGAGTACTGAAGAGTAGCCTTAGTTCTTTGAGACATTATTCTCTCTTATTTTAATGAAAATTATTATTTGGAGCTTCCCTCGCTTTGAAAGTCACGCCTCGCTACTGGACCCACGTGTGACTGTACAATAGAAAGACTACTAAAGAATAGTCTTAGTTCTTTGAGTCATTATTCTCTCTTATTTTAATGAAAATTATTATTTGAAGCTTTGAAAGTCACGCCTCGCTACTGGACCTAAGTGAGACTGTACAATAGAAAGAGTACTAAAGAGTAGCCTTAGTTCTTTGAGTAATTATTCTCCCTTATTTTAATGAAAATTATTATTTGGAGCTTCCCCCACTTTGAAAGTCACGCCTCGCTACTGGACCTACGTGTGACTGTACAATAGAAAGAGTACTAAAGAGTAGCCTTGGTTCTCTGAGTCATTATTCTCTCTTATTTTAATGAAAATTATTATTTAGAGCTTCCCTCACTTTGAAAGTCACGTCTCGCTACTGGACCTACGTGTGACTGTAAAATAGAAAGAGTACTGAAGAGTAGTCTTAGTTCTTTGAGTCATTATTCTCTTATTTTAATGAAAATTATTATTTGGAGCTTCCTTCACTTTGAAAGTCACGCCTCGCTACTGGACCTACGTGTGACTGTAAAATAGAAGAGTACTGAAGAGTAGCCTTGGTTCTCTGAGTCATTATTCTCTCTTATTTTAATGAAAATTATTATTTGGAGCTTCCCTCACTTTGAAAGTCACGCCTCGCTACTGGACCTACGTGTGACTGTAAAATAGAAAGAGTACTAAAGAGTAGTCTTAGTTCTTTGAGTCATTATTCTCTTATTTTAATGAAAATTATTACTTGGAGCTTACCTCACTTTGAAAGTCACGCCTCGCTACTGGACCTACGTGTGACTGTAAAATAGAAAGAGTACTGAAGAGTAGTCTTAGTTCTTTGAGTCATTATTCTCTCTTATTTTAATGAAAATTATTATTTGGAGCTTCCCTCACTTTGAAAGTCACGCCTCGCTACTGGACCTACGTGTGACTGTAAAATAGAGTACTGAAGAGTAGTCTTAGTTCTTTGAGTCATTATTCTCTTATTTTAATGAAAATTATTATTTGGAGCTTCCCTCACTTTGAATGTCATGCCTCACTACTGGACCTACGAGTGACTGTACAATAGAAAGAGTACTAAAGAGTAGCCTTAGTTCTTTGAGTCATTATTCTCTCTTATTTTAATGAAAATTATTATTTGGAGCTTCCCTCACTTTGAAAGTCACGTCTCGCTACTGGACCTACGAGTGACTGTACAATAGAAAGAGTACCAAAGAGTAGCCTTAGTTCTTTGAGTCATTATTTTCTCTTATTTTAATGAAAATTATTATTTGGAGCTTCCCTCACTTTGAAAGTCATGCCTCGCTACTGGACCTACGAGTGACTGTACAATAGAAAGAGTACTAAAGAGTAGCCTTAGTTCTTTGAGTCATTATTCTCTCTTATTTTAATGAAAATTATTATTTGGAGCTTCCCTCACTTTGAAAGTCACGCCTCGCTACTGGACCTACGAGTGACTGTACAATAGAAAGAGTACTAAAGAGTAGCCTTAGTTCTTTGAGTCATTATTCTCTCTTATTTTAATGACAATTATTATTTGGAGCTTCCCTCACTTTGAAAGTCATGCCTCGCTACTGGACCTACGAGTGACTGTACAATAGAAAGAGTACCAAAGAGTAGCCTTAGTTCTTTGAGTCATTATTTTCTCTTATTTTAATGACAATTATTATTTGGAGCTTCCCTCACTTTGAAAGTCATGCCTCGCTACTGGACCTACGAGTGACTGTACAATAGAAAGAGTACTAAAGAGTAGCCTTAGTTCTTTGAGTCATTATTCTCTCTTATTTTAATGAAAATTATTATTTGGAGCTTCCCTCACTTTGAAAGTCATGCCTCACTACTGGACCTACGAGTGACTGTACAATAGAAAGAGTACTAAAGAGTAGTCTTAGTTCTTTGAGTCAATATTGTCTCTTATTTTAATGACAATTATTATTTGGAGCTTCCCTCACTTTGCCCCACCACTACATGTCTTACATATATCGCATTATTTCAAACAATTCTGATTAGAGAGACTGCATTGCTACGGGTATGAGAATTTATTAGTAAAACGTCTGCACCAAGTGCTGCAGTAGAGATAGCAAATTTCCAGTTTACGTGCCTTGCAGCAGTTTAAAAAAGGGCCCGTTGGTAAAGAGGCAGCACTCAATTTGCATATCTCTGGAGGGCACGCATCATCGACACGTCATTGTCAAACACCAAACCCCTCAAATTGTGTTTATTCTGCTACCCCTCGACCCAATTAGGAAATACGTTCTCAAGGGATTATACAGTGTAAGACGAGGGGGTGATACTGTGCAAACAAGGGATGGCAGTCAAAAATATTCTGACGCTGCTGTTTTAAGTCCGCACTGTCAGCGGACCAGAGTTGAAAGAGATTATCCCCGCAGGGCGCTGTGTCTTGGCCAGATATGTGAACGAGTCAAATACAGAGGCCGACATAAGTATTTGAAAGTAAACATATTTATTACTTACATTATTTTAAAGCTACGCAGAGTAAACATACGTAAATACAACTGCTACAAAATAAACTTGAGTCTTCCATTAAACATATAAACTCATAAATACCAAGAAACTAATTTGCACTACAAGGAGAAATACATCTGGACATAAGTACTCGTTGGTATTTAGTTATCATCCCCTTTCTTTGAATTACTACTGATAATCGTTTGGGCGCTGTTTAGTGACTGCAGAGTCCATATTTCTCCACTCTGTTTGAAGAAGTTCTTTCAGATGGCCCTTGCTTCCTACACGATCCTCGAGTTCCTTCCAGATGTTCTCTATAGGATTGGGGCGATGTCTTCAAAGTGTGAGGAGTGTTGTACACGGTCCAAAGTCTTACAATTTCAGAAGTATGCTTCGGATCATTGTCCTGCCCTAATCCCAGCTTCTCTGCACTCTTTATAAGATTGTTTTCAACGATCCTCTTGTATTCACATTTGTCCATGATCCCATCTATGAACACCAGTTCCCCAAAGCTAGATGAAGCTATACAGCCCCATACCATCACACTACTACCACCATGTTTCACTGAAGCTACCATGTTCTTAGGTTCCCATTCTGTATTTGGCAGTCTCCACACTTTAAAACGTCCATCACTCTTGTATAAGCAGAATTTGCTCTCGTCCGATCAGAGAACCTTATACCAGATTTCTGTTGGTGTCACCACACACTCTTTAGCAAATTCTATACGCTTTTTCTCATTCACCTTATTAACATGGTTTCATTTAAAAACAAAACAGTTCATTCGTAATGAGGTCTAGCATAGTTCGTTTACAGTTTAGATTTTTCCATAGCGTTAGGTTAGTGTTATAGGTTATATAGGTAGCGTTAGGTTGGTGTTATACATTAGGTGAGATATATGGAGAATATACGGAATGCCTTGTTAATTTATGAACGCCAAGAGATTTCGAGCCAAAAATATTTTTTTAGAATAAGGCCACATAACTGTTATTACTTCTGATAATAATATTGCACAAATATAATTTGGCTAAAATTATTTGGTTAGTAGTTTATCCTCATGAATAAATAAAACGTAATTGAACAAATAAATGGCTTTATTTAAATACCACAGGATACAAGATGGGCATGTTTTAACATATCTTTACGTGTGCAATTCGCAGCAAATATATGTACGTATATACTGCATTTGCACAATCTATAGTAAGTACGGCAAGAATAGTACTTCGTGTACTTTCCTAACATGCTTTATTTATTGCAAACATGTTAAAACATGTTGCAATGTAGTCACATAAAATATTGCATTGCTTGCAACAAGTCACTGACACCATGGGACACTAGAAATTATCATTCCATAATCTATTACGTCAAGTTACCTAATACTCATGTGGTGTATTTTATTTCATTTTCAACATGTCACAAATATATGTATGAAATTACTTTCCGCATTCTAATTCTTTTAGCTCTTCTTCTTTTAAATAAATACTGTGCCAACATTTCATCCTCAGAATCGCTGTCAACATTCAATCTGGCCTGTAGGTACGCCATTTTCTTGTTTGTGTGTGAAGGTAAACTACACAAGTCATCTCACTAACCTCTACTCGAAGTGAGGGTTAGTTTACCTCCAGAAATAACTCTCAGTTAACCCTTAAGCGAAGGTCGTAATACAGACATCTGCGTATAACTCCAAGTTAACTGTTCACTAACATCTTAACCAGAGATCGTAATACAGTCCCTGAAACATATACAAGTTATTGGACACGTCAAAATTGCAGAAATGCATACAGTAACACAATAATTGCAGCTATATTTTTAACATTGATAGATAAAATTTGCAAAAGTGATATTTTATACATAAATTATTTACAGAGCATTAAAGTTTTAGAGAAAACTGTTGCACGTGGAATAGACAAATATTTAGCCTAGAACGGTCCTGTCGTAAACATATGAGAGACAGAGGTACTCTAAGGAACGCTACTGGTTTGCTGATTATACAGACGTCTTACAAAGGAGCTTTTTGAGATCTCGAAACATCCAGGACGTTTTATTTGTTTGTACACAGTGTTGTGCGAGCGCGTGGTTTATCTTGTTTACGGTTCGCACTGTCCGGCGCCGACTCCCAATAACACTGACCACTGCCTGTCCAACTGGGCCACCCAGAAGTCCGTTTGCTTAACGCATGTGCAGTTCCGAGTCAAAGGAACCTGAGCCGCCCGCCCACTAATGATCGTCATAAATCTATCTCCACACTTCAGAAATGGAACACTGTCGTTGAGGACCAATAGCAACCCTGATTTTCTCGAAGTGACAGTCGCATGTCTAGTCCACGTGGAGTCTCAGTTGCCAAAGTTCCAACTTCTAGTTGATCTGTTTCATTACGTGCAGAAATTCGTTGTGTGTCACAATGTGGAGACCGTAGCAGGGAAATGTAGTGGTAAATGCAAATGAAGTAGAGATAAATAATCAAAGTGAAGACAGTGTGAATAACTGGGCCGAATTATATTACTGGAAAATCCTAAAAAAATAACAAAGTTATAACGGGAACTGTTTCTAAGCAAATTCAAGCGCTTGTTTTGAACACATATAAATATGTGCTGACAAATAATCTTGGTAAGGGGTCGGGCAATGAACCTGATAAATTCTGGGTATTCACAGAAATACAGTAAGAAATATTGTGACGAAAGGAATACCAAAGACGCCGATCAAGTGTGAAAACAAAAGGAAACGTTTCTCTAAAGTAGATAATTTCACACGCGATTTAATTCGTCGAGAAATTTATAGATTCTATGCAAAAGGTAGAGCGCCCACCTTAGACGAATTGGTTGCACATTTGCAAGAAATCTGTGATTTCCCTTTTGGGCACTGCACTTTGTGCGGTCTCCTAAAGGAGCTGGGCTTCAAATACCGCACTTTGAATAAGATAAGGGTTATTATGGAATCCAGTAGACTTGTCAAAGTTTCGCAGTAATGGACATAACATTATTTATTTAGACAAAGCCTCGTACGATACCCATGACGTATCGAGAAAGGTGGCAACCTTGCAGAACGGTCTGGGAGAAGGAGGGTCGGGGGTTGTAAAACGATTATAAGGGTTCGTCAAAGACAGAAGCCGACGTGCACATGCTTTTACTAAACAGACTTTACCTGCAAGGAAAACCATTCCGATACGTGGGTATGTAAACTCCTACTTGGCAAACATTGAGATGGAGCAGGGTAGTTTGGAGTAATTCGGGACGTTTTTTAGAAATCTTTTCTCAAATTAAGAATAAATGCGACTGGGCAATTTTTACAGTTAATATTGTTAATCCTTGCTCTTAGCCTTGTCTAGTTTGTGAGGTCAAGACTATGGAGTAAAGCACTGACAAATCAGATAAGTACATGCATGTTAAGCGTAGAGACTACACATTTTGCTCATTTGTTTTATTAAATTGTCACGTCAACGTGGGCAGGTGATGTTCCTGCATTTCTCCAGGGTAGTACGTGTGTCATGCACCAAAGCTGTTGTCGTCTCAGTGGGATAATGCTTTTTTAATTACGTCCTCCAAAATTAAGTCATATCGGACGATAAATGAAATGATATTCAAATGAGTGTAGGATACATAGAACTTAGATTACCTGACGTCCATCTATCAATATAAGGAAAAACGGTATCCAGGTTAACTTACCCTGACCGAGATTCGAGCTTTGGACCTCTTCTACATGGTAGAGACACGGTAACGTTCTAGAGATAGCGGAGTTCCACTGGTGGACAAACTTTGTTTTGGATTGCTGTTTGTAATACACTGATCATAGAGCGGGGCATCTACTGCACCAATGTGTTGCCACCCGAACGTCGGAACTCCCTATAGAACCGGACGGCAGTAGGGCCAGGCGGGAAGCATTTAGCCCACGCCTACCCATTTGTCTCGTGTCACTAACTGAAGGGATGAGCCCTGTATCGTCTCTTTCCCCTCTCACCAGACGTCACGAAACCTCGGGATAATTGTGCACGCCGCGAACCTTCTAGAAACGGCAATCTTCCCTATATAAGGCGTGTAGTTGGCGAGTCAGTTCAGTTATTGGCGAGCAACTGTGAGGAGCGCCCAGTGAGGGAACGGACCGGAAGACTGTGTACGTGCATCGGAGGAGTTGTACGTAATTGCGAGTGCAGAGTGAACCTGTGACAGACGAACTGGTGAATTGTAATTGTGTGCGCTACGTAATTCTGTGTAATTGGCAAGTGTTTCAACTGTAATTCGGTGGAAATAAAGAACATTTTGAATTTGTGCAATTGGACTTTTAATTTCACGAGCCCACAAAGTTACAGTATAATTACCCTGACAGTCGTGGGTTCCATTATTGTGTTCGACCTTCCTGAACGCGGGGTTTTTTCATTGGCTTTTTCTTGGTTGCCAGGCGAACGCTGAGGTTAGGGATTCTTCATGTTCTGTTGAGGTCCTGTATCCACCGTTACCTTCTGGGCTACCCTTTGCTGGGCACAGGTCCTGTATCCACCGTTACCTTCTGGGCTACCCTATGTTGGGCACAGGTCCTGTATCCACCGTTACCTTCTGGGCTACCCTTTGTTGGGCACAGGTCCTGTATCCACCGTTACCTTCTGGGCTACCCTATGTTGGGCACAGGTCCTGTATCCACCGTTACCTTCTGGGCTACCCTTTGTTGGGCACAGGTCCTGTATCCACCGTTACCTTCTGGGCTACCGTTTGTTGGGTACAGGTCCTGTATCCACCGTTACCTTCTGGGGTACCCTTTGTTGGGCACAGGTCCTGTATCCACCGTTACCTTCTGGGCTACCCTATGTTGGGCACAGGTCCTGTATCCACCGTTACCTTCTGGGCTACCCTTTGTTGGGCACAGGTACAAATGGTCACGTGGCCAAGGTACAGAAGTCGTCTGTAATACCTACTGTCCCTGAAAGGAATGTGCTGTGTTACACAGTGGGACAAGGACAGCGAATGTGTATGACAGAGAACGCTCGCTACACAAGGAGCAGAACCGTTTAAAAACATGCGTCTTATTCACTCTGTATGCTAAAACCAAGAAGATTCATTCACAAAAGTAGAAGCCATCAGAATGTTTTTGAATGGTCTGTAACTGTACTGACATGGGGTGTCATAAACGTGTCCAGGGAGGGTGTGGGAACCTTCTGCAATCCCCCTGCGTCTCAGGCCCCGCTATTTTATATGTAGCAGCTATTTTTATACTTCATGTTGTTAGGAATAGTCAAACATATTAGTATTTATAATAAAATAAAGAAGTGATATAAAGTGGATAATGGTGTAACCAAGGTAACGGATCATGGTGAGTTGTTCTTCTGTTTCTGAAAATCTTAGGGGTAAGACAGAAACAATTCAAAGATACGTAAGTAGCGTGCCGTTGCTTGTTAAAATACTACATTAATAACATTTGTGATTGTTTTAAAGAATTAAACATTGTTTATGAGGAATTAAAATTCCATCTTTGAACAAGAAAAGTATTATTCATTCTTCAAAAACAGTACTCCTATCTTTATCAGCCTCGTTACCACAATCCTGGGAAAGAAAAAGATCTCATCACTCAACAATTACAGATACGCCTAATTATTCGGAGTTGCAGGGAAAACTCCTAGATTTCTTCAAGATCGTCACCAAAGGCGAGAAATTAATCTGTATCTACCTTCATCCCAAATAATCCTGCTTCAAGACGGAGAGCATCGCGTCATGATCCTTCCAAATATCATCCGAAAAATATTATCATTGATGATAAAATAACGTTTTTCTTAAATGCATACATATTATCACAAACAATATTCCTGGAAATCTCACTCGATTTGTCCTTTTTATTACTACAGCTGGGAGGTTAAAGAAAAATCCTTTTTCTCCTAGGATATAAAGATGAGGCCTAACAAAATATATGTTAATTATGGGTCAGTATGGGCCCGAAAATGGAGGATTTCGTTTGTCCTCTTTTTGTGTTTGTAACCATTTTTATATATTTTTTGTCATTTTTTAGAATTTTTATTTGTTCTTTTTGTCTTCCGTAGGGGAGGGGATCCGACCCCACCAGCTGCCGTGGTGCGAGCGCTGCGGACCCTTAGCACTCGTGGTAACGCTCACGTTACTAGAGGAACCTCGGGCCTAACTGCCGAGCCTCTCCCTGATTGGGAGTTCTTTGGATTGGGTTGGACTCGAGGGGGCAGTGTGTTCCCGACACCCACGGGGAATTGGGTGCCTCCGGCCAGGCTTCGGCAGCCCGGAGGGGATAGAGGGTTGCCTAAGAAGTCCCGGGTGATAATGATGATGGTGAGTATAAGGGCGCTCAACTGCAGAGGTCATCAGCGCCCTTTTTAAAAGAAACTGGTTATGGCAAAAGCCAGATATAAATTCCTCTAAAACACTATAAATATGTCAATAGACTGACAAAAAATACATTCTATTTGCTAAATCCTAAAATCTAATCTCGAAAAGAATCTAAAAACCCTCTCCACTACTGCGTTATCGTCCGCTAGCATTTCAGCAAAGCTGACCGGCAGCTGCAGAGACGTCCTAAGGTCTGCTAGGTGAAAACACTCTAGCAGCACGTGTCGTACAGACAACGCTTCTTGGCAAAACGGACACAGTGGAGAAGGCTCCTGTTTAAAAAGAAAACTATGAGTAAAAAAGCAGTGCCCAATACGTAACCGAGCCAAACTCACCTCCTCGCGACGAGATGACCGACAAGAGGTAACCCAGAGAATCGGAAGTTCTTTGACAGATCTAAGTTTATTATTGCGGAGAGCGGTCCACTCTTCCTGCCCGTAGGTTTGCACAGCTCTCCGCAATACGGCCCTAAAATCTTCCGATGTCACAGATGGTATTCGAACCCTGGGCTTCATGATAGCCGTCTTGGCTGCTGAATCCGCCATTTCATTCCCCCGCAAGCCTACGTGACCAGGGATCCATGCACACACCACGCTCACGCCAGAAGCGTGTAAAACGTGGAGGGCATCCTGTATCCGCTGCACAATAGGGTGGTAGTTGTACAGCTGCCGTAGGGAATCACTCAGGATTAAGCAGTCCCCCAACTTTCGTCGACGTACGTGTAAAATGGCCCGGTATATTGCATAAAGCTCTGCAGTAAAAATGGAAGTGCTAGTGTGGAATCCGAATAAGTTCCGGATACTAGCCTGCAGAGCTAGTAGAAGGTGTGCTAGATCACCAGACTACGGCCGCCCGGAGGGGTCAGAGGGTTAGCTAAGAAGTCCCGGATACTAGCCTGCAGAGCTAGTAGAAGGTGTGCTAGATCACCAGACTACGGCCGCCCGGAGGGGTCAGAGGGTTAGCTAAGAAGTCCCGGATACTAGCCTGCAGAGCTAGTAGAAGGTGTGCTAGATCACCAGACTACAGCCGCCCGGAGGGGTCAGAGGGTTAGCTAAGAAGTCCCGGATACTAGCCTGCAGAGCTAGTAGAAGGTGTGCTAGATCACCAGACTACGGCCGCCCGGAGGGGGTAGAGGGTTGCCTAATAAGTCCCGGATACTAGCCTACAGAGCTAGTAGAAGGTGTGCTAGATCACCAGACTACGGCCGCCCGGAGGGGTCAGAGGGTTAGCTAAGAAGTCCCGGATACTAGCCTGCAGAGCTAGTAGAAGGTGTGCTAGATCACCAGACTACGGCCGCCCGGAGGGGTCAGAGGGTTAGCTAAGAAGTCCCGGATACTAGCCTACAGAGCTAGTAGAAGGTGTGCTAGATCACCAGACTACGGCCGCCCAGAGGGAGTAGAGGGTTAGCTAAGAAGTCCCGGATACTAGCCTACAGAGCTAGTAGAAGGTGTGCTAGATCACCAGACTACGGCCGCCCGGAGGGGTCAGAGGGTTAGCTAATAAGTCCCGGATACTAGCCTACAGAGCTAGTAGAAGGTGTGCTAGATCACCAGACTACGGCCGCCCAGAGGGAGTAGAGGGTTAGCTAAGAAGTCCCGGATACTAGCCTACAGAGCTAGTAGAAGGTGTGCTAGATCACCAGACTACGGCCGCCCGGAGGGGTCAGAGGGTTAGCTAAGTTAGTTATTGTTAACTATCACATGGGAGGGGTGCAAATTCCACAGGTGGACAGCTGCAAATACTTGGGAGTGTACCTGGCAAATAATGCTCGAACAAGTAAATTCCACATCTAGGAATGCGTGGAAGGCATTACATTTCGTAATGAGAATATTGAAAAAGGGGAGCGCTAGGTCCAGGGAAATTGCCTACAAGGCCTTAGTGCGGCCGGTTATGGAATATGAAGTAGCATGCTGGGACCCGTATAGAGCTAACCAAATCGATCCATTAGAAAAAATACAGAAGAGGGCAATAAAATTCATAAAAATAGGCAAGTATTTTGGGCCTATAAAAGGAGATGAGACTAAATGGGAGGAATTAAGAATTAGGCGTAAAAAACATAGGTTGGTAGCGTTATTCAAAGCTAATGCTGGTGTAAAGGCATGGGTGGACGTTAGTGTAAGGTTACATAATCCGGATTATTATGGACGAAACGATCATAGGTATAAAATTAAGGGTAGAAGATACAGAACCGACGTAGGAACATTTTCTTTTGTTAATAGAACCATTGAAGAATGGAATGAATTGCCTGTAGCAGTCTTTCAGGGCTGTCCCCCGTCGCTGAAGAAATTTAGAAAACATCTAGATGGTTTATAGTTTAACTTTTGAATTATAATGGTATATAATATGTAAGTAGAGAAGTAATTAGATATGTTTTAAGTGACTAAAGTAAAGTAATATCATGTTTGTATTGTTTATTGTGTTATTGTTGTAAATCTAGTATTTGTAATTTGATCTGTATTCTTAACTCTGCCACCGGGTAGTACCCAATTGCAGTGAATAAATACACACATACATAATTTTCCTGTTCAGCAGAATCTAAAATTCTATTTTCTTTCATGTAATACGCATTCCTAAGACTGGCTACAGCAGGTAATAGGTGAGAGGACCCTTTCTATTCTATTGAAGCCATTAGAACTCGGTAAACTCTCTCTAAATATCACATTATTTTATACCAACATCGTGACAATGGCCTCTATGAGAGGGTAGGATTGGCTAGGTTGGGGTCACTGCAGTTTCACGGTTTGTACAAGAACTCCTAGCCACAAACATGTCAAAAGCTAAACATAGTAAAACTTTTATGTCCCTTTTCCAACCTTTAGGTTCTTTTTGGAATATTTATAGGTCCTCAGCTTCCCAGCTCTGTTCTTACACTCTCTGTCCATACCAATGGCTTTCACATGTACTTAAGAGTGAAGCCCCAACTCAGTAGACTTACTGACACCTAAAAGAACTCGTACTAGAAGAAATGGCTCATGTCATCTACTAAATGACAGCATCGTTACAAAATATTTATTTACGTTCACTGTGTGTACTTTTCGACGAACATCTTACCCTGCAATTTGTTGGGAGTGTTTGATCCAGCACACATCTCCAAAATTGTGGAGCCCCCAGATGCCATTAAGTAATTGTGTGACCCTCAGCAGATGCATGTGAGAGTTCCGGGTCCCACAGCGCGATCTCTTCCTCTTCATTGCTGGGATTACAAGAAAAAACTGGAACGTGAGCCTTGCCTAACTCTCCGAGTATACCGAGTTGAATTTATGTATCTCACAGATCGACGTTGATGTTACATTGACACATCTTGCTGTAAGGTTAGGCTAAAAAGACTGACACATCTTTAAACTCACATGGCATTCATAAACATAAATTCAGAAATATATATTTAAAATATTTAACAGCTGTTTCCATTCTGCGATGGCATTGCTCTGATAATTATTATCTCCCATAATTTGTTTCTTTTTACTTTATAAAATGCCTTAATAAAGTCTACAGATATGCGGGCAGGTCAATAAAGAAAGATCATAATTTTTTACGGTCATAATTTTTCGCACTAAAATTCAATCTTATTATATTCTGTTAGCTTAATGTGAAACAACCACGTCGTAGCAGTTTCATTGTTGGTACTCCTGGTTCCCGCCTGTGAGAACCAGGCAAGTTCAGACATGTTCAGTATCGCTTACCGCTGCAATGGAGGTAACATACAGTTAAAGTTGACGTTAGAGGAAGATCCAGAGTTTCTTTCAAACGTAATCACTGCTGATGAAACTTGGCTACATCATTTTGATCCTGAGAGCAAACAGCAAAGCTCAGTGTGGAAATCTCCTTCATCGCCAACTCCCAAAAAAGCAAAAGTGGTTGCTTCTGCTGGGAAAGTTATGGTCATCTCATTCTTTGATATTCATGGAATAGTTTATCAGCATGTTGTACCTGCACACACATCAGTAACTGGACAACACTACAGGGATGTCCTGAAAACATTGCAAGTCCATATCAGGCGCAAAAGACCACATTTCCGTGAAGCAGGCTGGATAATGCACCATGATAATGCGCGGCCGCATATTGCCAATGTTGTTGCTCAATATCTTGCAAAAATCAACGTGCAGTACATCCCTCACGCTCCCTATAGTCCGGATTTAGCCCCATGTGACTTTTTTCTATTCCCTAACTTGAAGAAACGTCTTCGTGGGAGACATTATCCATCATCAGAAGCAGTGGTGAAGGCTGCGGAGGCGATTTTGAAGGATCTCTCATTTGGTTTCCAGCATGTCTTTGAAGACTGGCAAAAACGCTGGGACAAGTGCATCACATTCAGGGGAGACTATTTTGAGAAGGATCATCAAAGTTATGAGGATGAGTAAAGGTACGTTGTCCAAAAAAAAAAAAAAAAAAAAAAAAAAAAAAAAAAAGTGATCATTCTTTATTGAACAGCCCTCGTATTATATAAATATTATTTGTGCATGATCTTGCTATCCGAAATCATGTCTGTTCTTCTGAAAGTATTGTTTTAACTATATTACTGAGCTTTTGTTTAAATTTTTTGCATGTAACTTGCATGTAGAATTTAACAAAGTAATTCCTCTATGATTTTCTGGCTTATTTTCATCACCTATTTAAATATGGGCACAACTGATTGGTTTTCCATTCTTTTAGGTCCCTCTGTTGAAGTTAAATATCCGATTTTGCCTTCTTAATTTATACTGTGACTTTGTGGGTCCGTAAAATTAAAAGCTCAACTTACAGAAATTCAAAATGTTTTTTATTTCCGTAGAAATACACTTTGGTCAAACCTTATAGTAGCAGAATTACGTAACATACACAAATACAGCCTTCAAGGTCGTTGGCCACAAACAAAGAGTTCACTTTCAAAACACAACTGCACGCCGACAATTTTCAGTTCCAATTCCACTTTGTCTCTAACTGGCGAATGCGGCTACGTTTTATACGTCCATTGATAGTTCTGGAATGTTCTGTGACACACAAGAAAGCGCCAGACGAAAGACGAACTTTCCAGTTATTTATCAGTTTCGGTAAGCTCTTTTATCTCCGCGCGGCACTATTTGCCCCCCCCCCCTTGTGTGCGTCGGCCGCCAGTCACGACAATATGTTCATACATGTATTTAGACATTTCAAAAAAATGCTTTTGCACAGAAATTTTGATATCTACTTCCTCCATCTACTGGCAGATAATATAACAAGATGCTGACGTCTCCAGTATTGGTTGACGTAATTATAACAGCGAGGCAATCTGAACATCGAACTTTTGGTGTTGTGTTTTGTTTCGTTAAACTTTTGTCTGTCCCGTTAGTTTGGTAAATGCCTAAACATATACCCAAATGACTAACTCAATTTCACGTACCATCAGCCTTCGTTAAATCATTACTTACATTGCTTTTTCTATACTGCCTCTTTTATACAGTATTCTTTAAAAAGCTAATTATTCTAGTAATTTCTTCTTTAAATTCACATTTACACATATATGATACGGTAGGGTGGAGTTACAGTTGGATATTTAGACAGGTGATGGTTCTTTTGAAGGGGGAGGCTTTCGTCAAGGGCCAATTAACCATCAGGATAAAATATTTCAACTAAGATCACATATGTTTACTCCCTCACATATCGAGGGTAAGGAAGATTGGGGAATACATCTGCTTAAAACAAATTTACATACTCCAGCCGGGCCCTGTGGATAGCTTGCTAACTACCCGACAACAAAGTGGCGGTTCTGAAATTTACTCACTTTACATGACCATTAGGACATTCGGGAGCCCCGGGCTCGATTCCCGTGGTCTATCTACCTGACACATGGATTTTTCGAGGGTTTTCCCGGGTCTCGAGGCAAATCCTGGGTAAGTTAATTGCATCCGCCAAATTTCCAAATATTTCCTATGACAACTCCGAAATGTCTTGTATTTAAATATCAAGTACAATATTTAACAGAGTTATGCTGTATTCACACCTAGACTTTGATGCGTGTGTTTCCCGTGGAATGCAATTTCCTTCCATCTACTAGGTTAGTCAAATGTCAGTAAATCAGGATGCACCCGTATGTCCAATGAAGAGCTCGCTCGGTCGGTCGGCGCCACAGAAACACACGGATATTGCGTCAGGGATGGCTCTTATCGCCGCAACTACCAGTATGCACGCTATAACTGAGCTGATGACCCCAACAATCACTAAAATTACCAATAAAACGGCCTTAAATTCTGGATTTAGTGACATTAAAAATGACCGTGACTATTTTTGTAATTTTAAGGTTCAACATTTAAAATATATATCATTTTTATTAATTATTATAATTAGAAATGCTATGTAATGTATCCAACATATTTATATACCAGAAAAAGTGTATGTATTTAGATATACTTTTTACTGAGAATTGCAATAAAGAAGCATTTCCACTCATAGGGTTTCGGCTCTAAATTATCGCCAGTTGTCTTGAAGTGAACAATGTTCCCTCGTGAAAAACCTTCTTCAAAACAACTGAAGTCAAAATGTTCACCTTCCATAACTTTCTCAGTTTTATACAACTGATACCCAATGTTCTTTTCTAATACTTTTTAATTTTTTACACAAACATCTTGATCAGGTTTTCCCAAACGTTTTTGCAAATATTCCTCCGTAACTCATCTCTTTTTTTTCTAGCCTTCTTATTGTTCCTAAGTTGGCACTGATAAATGACAAACGTCCCTTAGTTTGAGCATCATCCAGCAAATCGTCACCAACAGTTATAGATGCAGCATTTTTAGATTTATGCATGTTACGTGAACCACTTTAGTGTAAAATGATTTAACTTCGATTTCACCATATATTTCGCAGCATCTATTACGAAAAGCACATCTTCTTGTCTTATGCCCTGTGGCCAGAAACAGAAACATGCTTTGATCAAATAGCTTGTACATGATTTAATGGTTAACCTTCTCAATAACTTCCATCGTAAGAAGAAACATTTTCAGAGGAGTGTCAACTTCTAATGAACAATACAAGTGAATAACGTAAAAATTTACGTTTAAAAGCAAAAAACTGAAGAAAATGGAACAAAAAGTATAATTTAAATTAATTGTTCTTTCACACTACCGTGTGTAGGACGCACTATGAAAGGGTAGAGCCAGACTGAAAAATTCAATGCCATAGCCGGGATTTGAACCACGGATCTTCGGGTCTCCTTTAAGTCGTCATTAAGGTAGTTGTCTCGTGTGTTTATGAGAACTCCTAGTGGTTTACTGGGAAAAATACGAGTCAGTTGGAGAATGCAATGTTATATTAGCACGTTGGACATAGCAGCTTAATGGTTTAGAGCGACTGGATGGAGACCAGAAGATCCGTGATTCAAATCCCGGCTATGGCATTAAATTTTTCAGTCTGGGTCTACACTTTCAAGAAGTATAATATTTCCCAAAAGAAATGCAAAATAAAAGACCTCAATACTGGTTAATTTTTAAGAGAAATGAATTTATATTGTATTCTGCACTGTCTGTGATGACGCAAAGAAAAGGTCTACTTTACAGTAACAAAAGTATCGCGTAATGATGTGCTTTTTTCTTATGGCAGTGGATAAACGTCTTTATATTTAAACAGTAAAAACGTTGGGCAACTGTTTAAATAAAAAAAGTTGACAATGATTCCTTTGAAGTCATTTTTTAAACAATAACTTCAGCAAATTGTCAAGTTAATTACTTTTAACAAAATAATGGGAAAATATTTTCAGTTTTAACCAATATACCAGTTTAGAGAAACTATTGTATTTCCTGATTATTTTTCACTTAAATCATTGCCTACAGACAGTTCTAAATTAAAAGAATTAACTGAGAACATTGACTAGCTATTAGAAGAACCTGTAGATTACACAATTTCATAAAGAAGGCGAGAGATAAATTAATGGGTTCGTGAATAGGTGAATGTAATAAACACAGTGTGTAAATAAGCTAAAGAGACATTATCCAAAGCTTGTATTTGCAGACGTTATGTCATCAGAGGAATGTGATGCTGGGGAAGTGGCTAACAGCCTTGAGTACAGCGAGAGAGGCCTGGCCAAATGTAAACACAACATTCGCAGCTAAACCTTGTCCATTGCATTTCCTTCCCATGTTTGTCTAACGTACACCTTCGAGTGATATCAAACAAGCTTTGTACAATGCAACGCAGGTTTAAACCGAAGCATTTACTTTGGTACGTAGTATATTTAATGCATACCGTAGTTATAATGTAAATCCCACAATTATCTTAGAACACATTAAGCCAAAGAGAGATGACTAGTTCACAGTTAGACAGTGGTTAGCTTTCATTGGCTTCTATTGTGGAAAGTATGGGGCTTACATTACTGAAACATATACTATTGTGACTTTGTGGGTTCGTGAAATAAAAAGTCCAATTGCACCACTCAAAAATGTTCTTTATTTCCACCGAATTACAATGTGAACACTTGCCGATTACATAGAATTACGTAATGCACACAATTACAATTTCACCAGTTCGTCTGTCCACGTACACTGGGCGCTCCTCACACTGCTCACCACGACTGACTCAACTCAACTGACGGTCGCCTCTCCTGTATTGATCGGTGGCTAAATGTTTCTCGAGAATTCTTTTTTCATGGAGGGGGAAAACATTCTCGATGTTTCGCGTTCTTTCAGGCGGCAGGAGGAGGGGGAAACGAAGATTCAGCCACCCCTGTGGTTTCCCCTTCCTCCACTCTATCTCGCCTCTGCAAGCGGTCCCGATGCCACACGCCCCCCCCCCTCCACCGGCCTTCCCCTGCATTTATTGATCGGTACCGTAGAGTTTGCCGATTGGGTAACACTATTAAAAAGAGAAAGTCAACAAATTGCATTTAAAATTTCGCAGGTGTATATTGGTGCGCCTGTTTACCGCTAGGCGGTAAGAGAATTGACGTTTACAGGAGCAGAGCGTGTTCTTGTGTTTGTGAATGTCATACAAGGTCAGTAACCGATGTACAAAGACATTTCCGTACACGTAAGGAACCAGCAAATAAAAAGAGATTCATGCCCGGTACTCAAGATTTACAAACACAGGATAAGTATCTTGGCTATTCGGTTTCTGCCGCGTCATATTTGGTGAAAGCAACGTTTCAATAAACTGCCCTTGAAGACAGCCACGACAAATACCTGATGGTGGCCGTGGACTACTTCACCAAGTGGTGTATGCCATCCCGAACCAGGAAAAGAAGACGATCATCGACTGTCTCGTGGAGCAACTGTTCTGCCGATTTGGGGGTGCCGTTAGAGCTCCACAGTGACCAGGGCACCAATTTTGAGTCTAACCTGATGAAGGAGGCACTGGAAAGACTTGGGGTGAACAAGACCCACACAACACCTCTACATCCCCAGTCAGATGGCATGGTGGAGAGATACATCAAGACCTCAGAAGAGCATCTGAGGAAGGCCGTGGCCAGCCATCAATGAGACTGGGACATCAAGGTGCCACTGTTCTTGCTGGTCTACCGCTCGTCAACACACGACACCACTGGGATGATGCCAGCCAGCTTAATGTTCGGCCGAGAGTTACGCCTCCCCCGTGACGCAAAACAGCCAGCAGCCTAGTATGTGGGGAACCTGGTGGACCATCTCCACGACATGCGAGCGACAGCATGAAGACCCGATACGACAGGCAAGCCAACAGCCAACAGCAAGGTGACCTAGTCTGGTTGTGTCGCCCTACTCGGACCAAGGGACCCTGCCCGAAACTTCAACAGCCGTGGCAAGGACCGTACCGGGTGGTGAACAGGATTAACGACGTGGTCTACTGCATCCAGAAGGTGCCCCGAGGGAGGATGTTGGTGGTACACTTGGATCGCCTGTCCCGCTACGATGGTGCTGTTCGGGACAACCAGCCTTGAGGAGGGAGTATGTCACCGATCGCATTTTCTGTTGGAGCCTCGACAAGCGAGTGCCGCGCGCATACGTAAGAAAGAAAGAGACGGATAGTGGCACGCAGAATTGGACGCTTGCCGAGAGAGACAAAGAAACAGAGACAGAAAGAGACAGGCGTCTGAATAATCCCGTCCTTCTCTCACTGCGACTTGATTGTTATCGAGGAATCTACCGCATTCTACAACAATGACTGGAGATATAAAAAACCCGCAAAGTGTTAGAGCAGAGTTCAGTTGTGTTGTAATTGTGTCCTTGAACAGTACCGCAGCAAATTCTTTTGTTTATGTGTGGTGAAGCAACGAGACGACCTTCAAGACTGCGATTGTATATATTACGTCATTTTGCTGCTGTTTACTACAGTAAAGAGGATTTTAAATTTCTGCAAAACAGTACTTTTAATTCTACGAACCCACAAAGTCAAAATATTTATAAAGTTGGCCGCGGAAGCTTCAGAGAATATCTAGTAGACAATTGTCGTATTACGCAAGAGGACCACATACAGAACTAGTAACAGTTGGAGGTTCAAAACATGTTAAGATTCTCTTTTTGATGGTATTCGTTGTAATAATATAAGTCTCATATTTTCCATAATACAAGCCAGCTAAAGCGGGTAAAACATTTGTGCTAACCCTTTATATAGCGGCCTTTTGTACGCAAGGCAGGAGAAGACAGGTAGTGGCGGTGTGACGTCAGCTCTGCCAGCTCTCACCGCAAAATATGCTCCCGAACGAAAGGCAGATTAGCGTGTGACGTCACCACGCTGATTTCTGCTGCCCAAGAAGAAGGAAATAGTTTGATGTGTTGGAGTTCCGACAGCGTAGGAAAGACAGCAAACATATGTACAACTTATATCTTGGTTGTTGCTGACTGCTTTAATTACACAATTAGTCACAGTTTATAAACAATTACATTTAAGCCCTGTGCTATGAGAAAATATATAAAACTTGAACTCGTAGTTTATTTGAAGGTAACATATGTTACAAAGTAAATGAAATAACACATAAAGAAATTTTCTCTGCAAATTATAGGAGACCCACACAACAGAATTACGTGGCCATTTTCCGACACTTTCTGTTTCGTTTTTCTTTAACTAGTTTATCAACGTCAGGACGTAATGTCTGGGAAATTTGTAATCGAAGTCTGCATGTTAGATTGTAATCCGACAAGGTACTTAGCTAATTACATAACATACACAATGTCCGTGCGGCAAGTGAATACAACCTCGGAAATCTGCTTTGGGGCACATTCTTGTAAAAATCAACCAAGTCTTCCTTGTGTGTATATTTGTCCTCTCATCGTCACATTGTAAATTTAACAGTTCCATTAGGTACATGGCAGCTACATTGTTTTCATCGAGTGTGCTACACCTGACTGAACCCTCAGGTTCTGTACTCGCAGCGCCATTTATACAGGCAACTTGGTACTACATGGCTCTTGCCTGACGTCACACGCACTGCAGGCCTCGCTCCTGCTGAAATACGTCACAACTCTCGAAGTTGTCTTCCTCTGACGTAAGGCATTTACCCGTGTTAATTTCTATGTCACCTAGGTACAATAGGTAGAGAAAATACCATATTCCTCACAAATGTAATCTTTATTTGTAGTAGGTATTTATTCACACTTATGTAATGACTTCATTTTAGTGTTCCAGCACTAACTTGTCAATAAACCATGGCAATTTGTTGAATTCTATAACTTGTGTATTATGAATAAATGTCAAATTGTAAAACTATGAACAGCGGTTGCTCCTAAACACACTTTGTTATTTCAGTTTGTTGTTGTTTTGTAATTCATGTCCTCTAACGTTAAGTCATATCGGACGATGAATGGAATGAGTGAAATGATGCTCAAATGAGTCCTGAGTCCATAGAGCTTAGAGTTACCCGACATTCGTCTTACAGGATAAGGGAAAACCCCGAAAAAACCTTATCCAGCTAACTCACCCTGACCGAGAGTCGAACTCGGGACCTCTTGAACGTGAGGCTACCAAGGCGGGCTTTGTTATTTCATTGTTCAGCGCTCCTTTCACTTGAGGCATACAAAACACAACTGAATCGTCACACACAATTACAACTGAAGTTCACACTATCCACTAAATTCTACTCAACTATCCGCCTGGTGCTAAGTAACTCATAACGCGAACCATCTGGGAAACGAACCTACTCGAAACGGCCAAAATGAATCCTCTGGTGCGCGAAAGCGACACATATGGCTAATGTTACGAAGGGGACAGGTCTCCAACTCTGCTGCAAGAAAGAATTAATGAACATGGGACATCTTAAAAACTGTAACTTTTTGGAAAATACATCAAAATATTGAGAAACAAGGAGAATGATTTCATCAACTCCTGTACATTTCACAGACATACACTACTGCCTTTAGTCTCACTATTATTCTTACAACAAGAAATGGAGTTTGGTTTTCTGTGAGGCATGCAATGAAATGAGTCCTAATTTCAGAGCTTTCTCATATTTAATGTCATTTTATACGACGATAAACACCAGAAGCCCGAACTGATACGACAGGCTTTTGTCTAACTGCGTCATGAATAGTGCAAATGAGGAACAAATGACGTTCTGTGTACCTTACAGTATAATTGCTTCCTTGCATGTAGTTCACGTAATTAGCTTCCGCAGAACTTCTGCCATGTTCTATGTCGCGAAGTAAATGTAAATTTGTGTCCCTCTTTCTTCAAACTAAAACTGTCGTCTGATGGAAAACAGAAGTTAGTCTTGTAAGTACTTCAAGTTAATCAAGATAGAACTTCCATTACATGTGTAGTACACACAGAAGACTGACGTGATAGTCAAATCTTTAAAAGCGGGTCGATACATGTTCGCCAGCCAGTAGCGAGACGTGACTTTCAAAGTGAGGGAAGCTCCAAATAATAATTTTCATTAAAATAAGAGAGAATGATGACTCAAAGAACTAAGGCTACTGTTTAGTACTCCTTCTATAGTACAGTCACACGTAGGTCCAGTAGAGAGGCGTGACTTTCAAACTGAGGGAAGCTCCAAATAATAATTTTCATTAAAATAAGAGAGAATGATGACTCAAAGAACTAAGGCTACTGTTTAGTACTCCTTCTATTGTACAGTCACACGTAGGTCCAGTAGCGAGGTGTGACTTTCAAAGCGAGGAAAGCTCCAAATAATAATTGTCATTAAAATAAGAGAGAATAATGACTCAAAGAACTAAGGCTACTCTTCAGTACTCTTTCTATTGTACAGTCACACGTAGGTCCAGTAGCGAGGCGTGCTTTCAAAGCGAGGGAAGCTCCAAATAATAATTTTCATTAAAATAAGAGAGAATGATGACTCAAAGAACTAAGGCCACTGTTTAGTACTCCTTCTATTGTACAGTCACACGTAGTTCCAGTGTCGAGGCGTGACTTTCAAAGCGAGGTAAGCTCCAAATAATAATTTTCATTAAAATAAGAGAGAATAATGACTCAAAGAACTAAGGCTACTCTTCAGTACTCTTTCTATTGTACAGTCACACGTAGGTCCAGTAGCGAGGCGTGACTTTCAAAGCGAGGGAATCTACAAATAATAATTTTCATTAAAATAAGAGAGAATGGTGACTCAAAGAACTAAGGCTACTGTTTAGTACTCCTTCTATTGTACAGTCACACGTAGGTCCAGTAGCGAGGCGTGACTTTCAAAGCGAGGGAAGCTACAAATAATAATTTTCATTAAAATAAGAGTGAATGATGACTCAAAGAACTAAGGCTACTGTTTAGTACTCCTTCTATTGTACAGTCACACGTAGATCCAGTAGCGAGGCGTGACTTTCAAAGTGAGGGAAGCACCAAATAATAATTTTCATTAAAATAAGAGTGAATGATGACTCAAAGAACTAAGGCTACTCTTTAGTACTCTTTCTATTGTACAGTCACACGTAGGTCCAGTAGCGAGGCGTGACTTTCAAAGTGAGGAAAGCTCCAATTAATAATTTTCATTAAAATAAGAGAGAATGATGACTCAAAGAACTAAGGCTACTCTTTAGTACTCTTTCTATTGTACAGTCACACGTAGGTTTAGTAACGAGGTGTGACTTTTAAAGCGAGGGAAGCTCCAATTAATAATTTTCATTAAAATAAGAGAGAATAATGACTCAAAGAACTAAGGCTACTGTTTAGTACTCTTTCTATTGTACAGTCACACGTAGGTCCAGTAGCGAGGCGTGACTTGCAAAGCGAGGGAAGCTCCAATTAATAATTTTCATTAAAATAAGAGAGAATAATGACTCAAAGAACTAAGGCTACTCTTCAGTACTATTTCTATTGTACAGTCACACGTAGATCCAGTAGCGAGGCGTGACTTTCAAAGTGAGGGAAGCACCAAATAATAATCTTCATTAAAATAAGAGAGAATGATGACTCAAAGAACTAAGGCTACTCTTTAGTACTCTTTCTATTGTACAGTCACACGTAGGTCCAGTAGCGAGGCGTGACTTTCAAAGTGAGGGAAGCTCCAATTAATAATTTTCATTAAAATAAGAGAGAATGATGACTCAAAGAACTAAGGCTACTCTTTAGTACTCTTTCTATTGTACAGTCACACGTAGGTCCAGTAACGAGGTGTGACTTTTAAAGCGAGGGAAGCTCCAATTAATAATTTTCATTAAAATAAGAGAGAATAATGACTCAAAGAACTAAGGCTACTCTTTAGTACTCTTTCTATTGTACAGTCACACGTAGGTCCAGTAGCGAGGCGTGACTTGCAAAGCGAGGGAAGCTCCAAATAATAATTTTCATTAAAATAAGAGAGAATAATGACTCAAAGAACTAAGGCTGTTCTTCAGTACTCTTTCTATTGTACAGTCACACGTAGGACCAGTAACGAGGCGTGACTTTCAAAGCGAGGGAAGCTCCAAATAATAATTTTCATTAAAATAAGGGATAATAATGACTCCAAGAACTAAGGCTACTCGTGGGATAATAAACGTCATTGAACGATGGATGGCTGAAGACTATAGAACCCTTTGAAATACCAACCAGAATGAAAGATAGGAATTACTGAACCACGTCACTACTTGGTTGCATGCATCAAAATAAGAGTTATATTTTCAAAAAAGCAGTTACTTATAACTAGAGCCGGATTTTGATGAAGTCATCTTTTCTGTGAGTAGTCACAGACGATGCTTATTGGAAATTAAGTGTATCCTGGAACAAATACGTTAGATATATATGGTTTTTATAAGTCATCAAAATGCATTTTTTTCCACATTTTTATAATAAAGTCATTTTTTTAACAAATAAATCCATTTTCCGGTCATTTTTTTTTTTTTCACGAATTTATTGGGCATTTTCATCTGTAGCCCGCATTCGGGAGGCCTGAGTTCGATTCCTGTGGCCGACCTGACCCTGACCCATGGGTCATGGTGTATAAACCACTGTGACAATTTTCAAATAGTGAGAGAAGTGGTGAATGGCTTACCAAACAGTTTGTCAGATTGCCGATTCTATCAGGAGAAAACTTCTGAACTAATATTTTTGAACAGGATTTAACAAGCAGTGACACAGTGTTTTCCAAATATGCATCTATAACATCTGTGGAAGTGGAGAGAAGTTTCTCAAAGTATAAAACAGTTTTAGCTGACAACCGCCGTTCCTTTACTTTTGATAACTTGAGGATGACCAACGCTACGTAAGATATGTTTTGGCTAAAGGGTACAGTAACTTATTTTGCATATTTTATGAAATTTAAAATGACCTGATGACCTGTATTTATTATTTAGTAGCAATAATTGCATTATTTACTAAGAAAGTTAATTTTAAAATGTGATTATTGCAACCAGCTATTAAGTTATTATGAAAGGAATTATTAATTTTTGTTACGTCTTTTTTTTTTCATTTTATGTGCATTTTTGTATATTTTAAGGACATTTTACAGCTCATTTTTAGAGAATTTTTAGGCCAACAACTTCCGTGCCCTACTTATAATACTGAAAACTTACACAATAAGATGTTTTGATACAAAGTATTCGTTTGCGTGAATCTGTCGGTTGTTGGACCGGGTCCCACTTGGGAACATTTCAATATCTGGAGAAGGACTGCAGGCAGGGATTCCACTGATCGATCCTCTCGGATATTAAAACATGCCTCTCTCCCGCTTTGACTGAAAACGTGACGTCACGACTTCAATATGTCGGTCAGGAATGCATTCACATCTCCACCTTTAGCATGCAAATCCACTATGACGTGTAGATTATTACAGTTTACATCTTCTCACGTTTTCTCAAAGTTCATTAATGTTTACTTCTTTTTTCATTTCAAAATTGCAACATTCAACACAGTACTTTCAGGAACTTCCAGACAGCGCCATGTGCGACTTAAACTGACACAAGAAATAAATTTGCGAAGACAAAAACTGATACCTTAACGAGGAATTATTTCTGTTTTCTTTTTAATTTCTTTATACACCAAATAGCAGCGCTGCTTTAGACGACTGATAAGATCATTAATACAAAAAGAGGTGAGGTTGGCCCATAACGAATTGTATATACCAGTGGCGAAGAGTGCAATAAAACACTGCAGTGCCAAACAAATTTTTATTAGCTCTGGATACATATTCAAAATTATTGTTTCAAAGTTGTTTCAAAATGTTGATCCTCTTAGTTCTGTGCGAAACTTTGATATTGTATAATTGTGTAAGTCCTGTATATGGAGGTGATAATGTTCAATATTTTTAAACAAATTGCTTACACTTTCAATTTTTTAAGATTAAGATTAGATTTACTGTGCATATTCCAAAAGTTTACAATGTACAACTTTATGCTACATTTATTTGTCTTTACCTTGTTGCTACCTGGTCTTCTGCTCTGCCAGGTAGCTCTTAACCTCCATGCCTCCTTGTTACTTAATTATTCCCATTCTTCCCCCTCATCTTCCTTTCTTATATTCTTTACATTTCTTGTCCATTTTTGTTTTACTTTCTGCAAGAGCTCACCAATACTTCTTACCTTCTTTTCCTCCCTTCCCGTTAACATTTTTATAGCTGCTATCCTCTTCTCTACTTTCTTCCATTTTTCCTCCCAAACCTTTTTTCTCCACATTGCAACCTCCTCGCATCCTGTTACATAGTGTTCTATACTTTCTTTTCCCCCACACAATTCACAAATACCGTTTTCCCTACCTCTTATCCCTCTTAAAATATTGTTCCTGTTCACATCCAAGCTAATCCTTCTCTCTCTTGCCTATTGCAGTAATCTACATATGCTTCTCGTCCCCAATTTATTTTTATTTGCTTGTAAAATTTTAATGATTTCATATTTTCTAGACTTCTCAATTATTCCTGTCTTTCTATTCTGCATTTTCCCAATTTACCCACATCGCTTGTATTCCTTTCCTCTAATCTCCATATATCTCCCATTCCTATTTTTTCCATTATTCGTCCTAACTCTGCCCACCAACTATTTGAGTTCTCTAATCATTTTGCTGTCTCATGCATAATTTCATAATTTCCCCTTCTTTGGCCAAACACCTATACCAACATTTTATTATTCTTTCCATTACTATTCCATTTCTTCTTGTCTTTCCTAATTCTACTAAAGCTACTTCCCTAGGTGCTCATCTTGGTAAGCCCAGTAGATCTTTACAAAACCTTCTGTAGTTTTGGTCTTGCCACTTTCAATTTAGACTCCTCAACAGCATCAAAATATGCATCCATACTTGTTAATGTTTGGAATATATTGTGGGAACGAGTGAACTCGACGCTGTGCTGTTAGCATCGTTATTCTATGTACATACAGGACACAGTCTCTGTAATAGAGAGCCAGTATGCATAATAAAGGTTTAGTTTTGTGACTCTTAGATCTAGAATCATTATTCAGTTTAGGTAATGATAATTCTGTATGTTTAGTTCGATGAAAAGCTTTGTTTACTCTTTGACACACCTTCAATTGTTCGTTGCTTTTGTTGGCATCACTGATAGAAATGTTGTGGTCCATTACTATTTAAGGTTAGATCAGTACTTACAGTTTCCATGTTCACTTTCTATATTTATATATCCATTCTCTTGCTGTTCATATTACTATTATTATCTAAGGAGAAATGTGATATATCCGTATCCATGCGTAGAAAAGAAACTTTCACAGAACTCACACTTTCACTTATAACACTGATTATATACAAAAATTAGGTTTCAATAATAGCAACAGTATCACAAAACATGAAACTGCAATTCTTTAAACTACCAGATTAATCTTCAGAACTGTTGACATTAAATTATTTACTATTTACAAAGGAAGGATGTCACTTCGTTAATATCGAAGTCATGGCCACCTGAAACTCTAAGCAGGAACTATTTCTGAAATGTTCTTAAATCAAAATCAAAAGCATTTCAATAGTAGAATGTTTAAAGAGTGGAGAGCAATTTTATATACTCTTTGCATTAAATGACGAGAAACCAAAATGGTGATCCAGGACTTCAAAAGGAGCTATTTAGACTTAGATTCGAAACAGTTACTGTGTGGTGTAGGGGTCTGTGCCCCATTCCGCACATTTTAACTTATTATACCATAAACGTAACTTTAATTCTGTGCAAATTAACGGTATCAATTAATGTTTAGTTCAAATTTACCGCCGAAAAGTAGAGAGATTAGAGTTACCCGACATTCATCTCTCAAGATATGAAGAAAAACCGGAAGAAACTTTATCCGGATAAGGTTTGACCGAGATGTGAAGCGCGGACCTCTTGAAGGTGAGACACGATACAGAGGTGACACACCTTGACCCAGGATATCATTGGCATTCTGACCGGCAATTTGTGGGCATGCTCTTTTCCGGTCTCGTCCCTTCCTCAGCAATAATTAGCGATGCTTTCACCCTTCCTTCCTTTTGACGCGATGTCTTGGTAACGCTTTCACATTAAATCAAGACATCCCTTTACAGCTTTAGTGATATTGAAATGAACTGTATCTCATTGATTCAGTCAGAATGAAGGGCTGTGTAAGAGTACTTGCCCCTCATCGCCTCGGCTTGGTCTACACACGTCTCAGCACAACTTACCGGCAAATTTCTTGCATCTTCTTAGCAAATATGTATTCACACCGGAGAGCTCAATGTCTAAAATCCAGTGAATTTCTATCTGTTATTTCTTTTATTGGGATTTGTTGAATGCAGTTCATTTTTAAGGTTACAAGCGTAACAGCTGAAGGTCGCTAGTGAAGTTAGTAAATGCTCGTATTTCAAGAAAGGAAACAGAAAAGGCGACAGTAAAGGTTTGATAATGTGTTTATATCGCCCATCCTTGCATTGCACAAGCACTGTTTAACATCATTCGAAAGTATACATTATCCAACCATGGGAAAAACTAAGACCTATCACGTTCAGGTACACATCACGTTATCTCTTGATTCAGTAGCTCGTCACAAGCAAAACAAACACCGGGCCAGGGTAGTACAATGCGATCCATATAAACCTGAACCATTTGAATAGGTCATAACCTTTGAACCAATAATAGGACACACGTGCAACTTTGGGAGAATATAACACACAATTGGGAGATTACATTACACTATTTACATCTGAGAGAAAATGTTCGAAGTGTCCTCCTCCAGCATCTATACAAGTTTGTACTCGTCTCGCCATATTCTCTCAAGTTTTACGGAGAGTATCCTCGGCAATGTTACTTATTTCGGTTCAAATGGATTCCTTGAGAACATCAATTGTCCGTGGCCTATTCTTGTACACACTACCTTTTACGAGGGCTGTTCAATAAAGAATGATCAATATCTTTTTACGGTCATTACTTTTCGCACTAAAATTCAATCTTATTATATTCTGTTAGCTTAACGTGAAACAAACACGCCGTAGTAGTTTCATTGTTGGTACTCCTGGTTCCCGCCTGTGAGAACCAGGCAAGTTCAGACATGTTCGGTATCGCCTACCGCTGCAATGGAGGTAACATGCAGTTAAAGTTGATGTTAGAGGAAGATCCGGAGTTTCTTTCAAACGTAATCACTGCTGAGGAAACTTGGCTACATCATTTTGATCCTGAGAGCAAACAGCAAAGCTCAGTGTGGAAATCTCCTTCATCACCAACCCCCAAAAAAGCAAAAGTGGTTGCTTCTGCTGGGAAAGTTATTGGTCATCTCATTCTTTGATATTCATGGAATGGTTAATCAGCATGTTGTAGCTGCACACACATCAGTAACTGGACAATACTACAGGGATGTACTGAAAACATTGAAAGTCCATATCAGACGCAAAAGACCACATTTCCGTGAAGCAGGCTGGATGTGCGGCCGCATATTGCCAATGTTGTTGCTGAATATCTTGTGAAAATCAACGTGAACTGCATACCTCACCCTCCCTATAGTCCGGATTTAGCCCCATGTGACATTTTTTTCTATTCCCTAATTTGAAGAAACGCCTTCGTGGGAGGCATTATCCATCATCAGAAGCAGTGGTGAAGGCTGCGGAGGCGATTTTGAAGGATCTCTCAAAAAATGGTTTCCAGCATGTCTTTGAAGACTGACAGAGACGCTAGGGCAAGTGCATCGCATTCAGGGGAGACTGTTTTGAGAACCATCAAAATTACGATGGGTAAAGGAACGTAAAAAAATTGTGATCATTCTTTATTGAACAGTCCTCATACAAGAAAAAATCCGATGAGTTTAGGTCAGGGGATTTGGGGGGCCACAGACCTTTTGATATTATTCGATTATCAAAGAAACTGGTTACAAGTTCCATGGTGTCATTAGATGTACGGCATGTTGCTCCATCTCTCAATTCCATATCATCCAGCTGCTCCACAAATGTATTCAAGATACCCATATAAACTTCAGAGTCTACAGTCGTATCCAAGAAATGTCAACAATTGTCAGTGTTGACAACTCTGCCAGAGCCACTGAGATCATTAAAACAAATTTCTACCTTCTACGAGCTTTCAAAGGGAAATTACGGCTTATTGACATGGTTCGGGGTTATGTGGATCACACCGTACAATGGATCCATTTAACATTCTGCAACATCCGTGGTCAATAGCAACTTCCCGTAAGTATTTATAAGTATTAAAGAGTATTCAGACAACAGGAGAGTATCTGGCTATGAACCATACCTTACTATTCAGGACATTATCGTGTTTACATTCAAGCAGCAACTACGTACACCAGATTTTTCTCCCTTGGAGCTCAACAACAGATGTGAGGAGATGGTGATAAGCGACGTTTGCCAGTGCAATTCCTTTTTTGTGCTCGATGTTGACACAAGGACATGTTTCCTGTCGGAGCAAACTCTTTCCACATCGCTCGCTACATTTCACAAGGAAAAAATACTTGCTAAGGCAGTTGAGAACAAACGAAGGTACACGGATTGTTGAAAAAACATAGTTTCATATTTAACGTGTACCTCCTAGGCTGCAATTAACGCAACATTTCCACAAATCACGATGTTGTTAATATACTCTGCACATAGATTGCTGGTCACTCAGCGGCACATGGCATTGTGGTCCATCTTGCATGAAAATGGTTAGGTAGAGCATCACTATATTAGCATGCCAGGTCAAATCTCTTGCCCGCCTCGGTAGCCTGGTGGTAGCATATCGGCCTGACGTTCAAGAGGTCGTGAGTTCAAATCTCGGTCAGGGTGAGTTATCTGGATAAGGTTTTTTCCTGGGTTTTCCCTTATTCTTAAAGACGTATGTCGGGTAACTCTAAGCTCAATGGACCCTGGGCTCATTTGAGCATCATTTAATCCATTCCATTCATCATCCGATATGACTTAACGTTGGAGGACGTAAAATACAAAAAAAAAAAAAAAAAAAAAAAAGAGCAACAAACACCGCTTTTTTTTAGTGGAAATTAATTGTTCTTTCACACTAGCCGTGTGTAGGACGCACTATGAAACGGTACAGCCAGACTGAAAAATTCAATAGTGCGTCCTACACACGGCTAGTGTGAAAGAATAATTAATTTCCATTAATTGTACCTAATAGTGGTCCGAACTATAAAGCCCGGACCTTAAAGTACTTACAGCATAGTAAGTCGTCATTAAGGTAGTTGTCTCATGTGTTTATGAGAACTCCTAGTGGTTTACTATAAAGCCCGGACCTTAAAGTACTTACAACATAGTAAGTCGTCATTAAGGTAGTTGTCTCATGTGTTTATGAGAACTCCTAGTGGTTTACTATAAAACCCGGGCCTTAAAGTACATACAGCATAGTAAGTCGTCATTAAGGTAGTTGTCTCATGTGTTTATGAGAACTCCTAGTGGTTTACTATAAGGCCCGGACCTTAAAGTACTTACAGCATAGTAAGTCGTCATTAAGGTAGTTGTCTCATGTGTTTATGAGAACTCCTAGTGGTTTACTATAAGGCCCGGACCTTAAAGTACTTACAGCATAGTAAGTCGCCATTAAGGTAGTTGTCTCATGTATTTATGAGAACTCCTTGTGGTTTACTATAAAGCCCGAGTCTTAAAATACTTACAGCATAGTAAGTCGCCATTAAGGTAGCTGTCTCATGTGTTTATGAGAACTCCTAGTGGTTTACTATATAGCCCGGACCTTAAAGTACTTACAGCATAGTAAGTCGTCATTAAGGTAGTTGTCTCATGTGTTTATGAGAAATCCTTGTGGTTTACTATAAAGCCCGAGTCTTAAAGTACTTACAGCATAGTAAGTCGCCATTAAGGTAGTTGTCTCATGTGTTTATGAGAACTCCTAGTAGTTTACTATAAAGTCCGAGTCTTAAAGTACTTACAGCATAGTAAGTCGCCATTAAGGTAGTTGTCTCATGTGTTTATGAGAACTCCTAGTGGTTTACTATAAAGCCCGGGCCTTAAAGTACTTACAGCATAGTAAGTCGACATTAAGGTAGTTGTCTCATGTGTTTATGAGAACTCCTAGTGGTTTACTATAAAGCCCGGGCCTTAAAATACTTACAGCATAGTAAGTCGTCATTAAGGTAGTTGTCTCATGTGTTTATGAGAACTCCTAGTGGTTTACTGTAAAGCCCGGGTCTTAAAGTACTTACAGCATAGTAAGTCGTCATTAAGGTAGTTGTCTCATGTGTTTATGAGAACTCCTAGTGGTTTACTATAAAGCCCGGGTCTTAAAGTACTCACAGCATAGTAAGTCGTCATTAAGGTAATTGTCTCATGTGTTTATGAGAACTCCTAGTGGTTTACTATAAAGCCCGGGCCTTAAAGTACTTGCAGCATAGTAAGTCGCCATTAAGGTAGTGGTCTCATGTGTTTATGAGAACTCCTAGTGGTTTACTATAAAGCCCGGGCCTTAAAATACTTACAGCATAGTAAGTCGTCATTAAGGTAGTTGTCTCATGTGTTTATGAGAACTCCTAGTGGTTTACTGTAAAGCCCGGGTCTTAAAGTACTTACAGCATAGTAAGTCGTCATTAAGGTAGTTGTCTCATGTGTTTATGAGAACTCCTAGTGGTTTACTATAAAGCCCGGGTCTTAAAGTAATTACAGCATAGTAAGTCGTCATTAAGGTAATTGTCTCATGTGTTTATGAGAACTCCTAGTGGTTTACTATAAAGCCCGGGTCTTAAAGTACTTGCAGCATAGTAAGTCGTCATTAAGGTAGTTGTCTCATTTGTTTATGAGAACTCCTAGTGGTTTACTATAAAGCGCGGGTCTTAAAGTACTTACAGCATAGTAAGTCGTCATTAAGGTAATTGTCTCATGTGTTTATGAGAACTCCTAGTGGTTTACTATAAAGCCCGGGTCTTAAAGTACTTGCAGAATAGTAAGTCGTCATTAAGGTAGTTGTCTCATTTGTTTATGAGAACTCCTAGTGGTTTACTATAAAGCCCGGGTCTTAAAGTACTTACAGCATAGTAAGTCGTCATTAAGGTAATTGTGTCATGTGTTTATGAGAACTCCTAGTGGTTTACTATAAAGGGCGGACCTTAAAGTACTTACAGCATAGTAAGTCGTCATTAAGCTAGTTGTCTCATATGTTTATGAGAACGCCTAGTAGTTTACTCTAAAGCCCGGATCTTAAAGTACTTACAGCATAGTCAGTCGTCATGAAGGTAGCTGTCTCATGTGTTTATGAGAACTCCTAGTGGTTTACTATAAAGCCCGGACCTTAAAGTACTTACAGCATAGTAAGTCGTCATTAAGGTAGTTGTCTCATGTGTTTATGGGAACTCTTAGTGGTTTACTATAAAGCCCGGATCTTAAAGTACTTACAGCATAGTAAGTCGTCATTAAGGTAGTTGTCTCATGTGTTTATGAGAACTCTTAGTGGTTTACTATAAAGTCCGGAGCTTAAAGTACTTACAGCATAGTAAGTCGTCATTAAGGTAGTTGTCTCATGTGTTTATGAGAACTCTTAGTGGTTTACTATAAAGCCCGGATCTTAAAGTACTTACAGCATAGCAAGTCACCATTAAGGTAGTTGTCTCATGTGTTTATGAGAACTTCTAGTGGTTTACTATAAAGCCCGGGCCTTAAAGTACTTACAGCATAGTAAGTCGTCATTAAGGTAGTGGTCTCATGTGTTTATGAGAACTCCTAGTGGTTTACTATAAAGCCCGGGCCTTAAAATACTTACAGCATAGTAAGTCGTCATTAAGGTAGTTGTCTCATGTGTTTATGAGAAATCCTAGTGGTTTACTGTAAAGCCCGGGTCTTAAAGTACTTACAGCATAGTAAGTCGTCATTAAGGTAGTTGTCTCATGTGTTTATGAGAACTCCTAGTGGTTTACTATAAAGCCCGGGTCTTAAAGTACTTACAGCATACTAAGTCGTCATTAAGGTAATTGTGTCATGTGTTTATGAGAACTCCTAGTGGTTTACTATAAAGGGCGGACCTTAAAGTGCTTACAGCATAGTAAGTCGTCATTAAGCTAGTTGTCTCATATGTTTATGAGAACGCCTAGTAGTTTACTCTAAAGCCCGGATCTTAAAGTACTTACAGCATAGTCAGTCGTCATGAAGGTAGCTGTCTCATGTGTTTATGAGAACTCCTAGTGGTTTACTATAAAGCCCGGACCTTAAAGTACTTACAGCATAGTAAGTCGTCATTAAGGTAGTTGTCTCATGTGTTTATGGGAACTCTTAGTGGTTTACTATAAAGCCCGGATCTTAAAGTACTTACAGCATAGTAAGTCGTCATTAAGGTAGTTGTCTCATGTGTTTATGAGAACTCTTAGTGGTTTACTATAAAGTCCGGAGCTTAAAGTACTTACAGCATAGTAAGTCGTCATTAAGGTAGTTGTCTCATGTGTTTATGAGAACTCTTAGTGGTTTACTATAAAGCCCGGATCTTAAAGTACTTACAGCATAGCAAGTCACCATTAAGGTAGTTGTCTCATGTGTTTATGAGAACTTCTAGTGGTTTAGTATAAAGCCCGGGCCTTAAAGTACTTACAGCATAGTAAGTCGTCATTAAGGTAGTGGTCTCATGTGTTTATGAGAACTCCTAGTGGTTTACTATAAAGCCCGGGCCTTAAAATACTTACAGCATAGTAAGTCGTCATTAAGGTAGTTGTCTCATGTGTTTATGAGAAATCCTAGTGGTTTACTGTAAAGCCCGGGTCTTAAAGTACTTACAGCATAGTAAGTCGTCATTAAGGTAGTTGTCTCAGGTGTTTATGAGAACTCCTAGTGGTTTACTATAAAGCCCGGGTCTTAAAGTATACACAGCATAGTAAGTCGTCATTAAGGTAATTCTCTCATGTGTTTATGAGAACTCCTAGTGGTTTACTATAAAGCGCGGGCCTTAAAGTACTTGCAGCATAGTAAGTCGTCATTAAGGTAGTGGTCTCATGTGTTTATGAGAACTCCTAGTGGTTTACTATAAAGCCCGGACCTTAAAGTACTTACAGTATAGTAAGTGGTCATTAAGGTAGTTGTCTCGTGTGTTTATGAGAACTCCTAGTGGTTTACTATAAAGCCCGGGCCTCAAAGTACTTACAGCATAGTAAGTCGTCATTAAGGTAGTAGTCTCATGTGTTTATGAGAACTCCTAGTGGTTTACTATAAAGCTCAAACCTTAAAGTACTTACAGCATAGTAAGTCGTCATTAAGGTAGTTGTCTCGTGTGTTTATGAGAACTCCTAGTGGTTTGCTGTAAAGCCCGGACCTTAAAGTACTTACAGAATAGTAAGTCGTCATTAAGGTAGTAGTGTCGTGTGTTTATGAGAACTCCTAGTGGTTTACTATAAAGCCCGGACCTTAAAGTACTTACAGCATAGTAAGTCGTCATTAAGGTAGTTGTCTCATGTGTTTATGAGAACTCCTAGTGGTTTACTATAAAGCCCGGACCTTAAAGTACTTACAGCATAGTAAGTCGCCATTAAGGTAGTTGTCTCATGTGTTTATGAGAACTCCTAGTAGTTTACTATAAAGCCCGGACCTTAAAGTACTTACAGCATAGTAAGTCGTCATTAAGGTAGTTATCTCATGTGTTTATGAGAACTCCTAGTGGTTTACTATAAAGTCTGAACCTTAAAGTACTTACAGCATAGTAAGTCGTCATTAAGGTAGTTGTCTCTTGTGTTTATGAGAACTCCTAGTGGTTTACTATAAAGTCCGGAGCTTAAAGTACTTACAGCATAGTAAGTCGTCATTAAGGTAGTTGTCTCATGTGTTTATGAGAACTCCTAGTGGTTTACTATAAAGCCCGGACCTTAAAGTACTTACAGCATAGTAAGTCGTCATTAAGGTAGTTGTCTCTTGTGTTTATGAGAACTCCTAGTGGTTTACTATAAAGTCCGGAGCTTAAAGTACTTACATCATAGTAAGTCGTCATTAAGGTAGTTGTCTCTTGTGTTTATGAGAACTCCTAGTGGTTTACTATAAAGCCCGGACCTTAAAGTACTTACAGCATAGTAAGTCGTCATTAAGGTAGTTGTCTCATGTGTTTATGAGAAGTACTAGTGGTTTACTATAAAGCCCGGGTCTTAAAGTACTTACAGCATAGTAAGTCGTCATTAAGGTAGTTGTCTCATGTGTTTATGAGAACTCCTAGTGGTTTACTATAAAGTCTGAACCTTAAAGTACTTACAGCATAGTAAGTCGCCATTAAGGTAGTTGTCTCATGTGTTTATGAGAACTCCTAGTGGTTTACCGGAAGAAACACGAGTCATTTGGAAAATTTAATGTCATGTTGGCCATAGTAGCTCAATGGTTTAGATCGGCTGTATCTAGATCGGATGAGATTTTCGTTTTCTATAGAAACACAGTATTACCTCATGTTGCTATTTTAAAACAATTTTAATAATGTCATTAACCTCAATAAGATGAATATTTTATTTTGCAGTAGATTAAAACAAACTTACTGGATTTAATTTACTTCTGTCCATTGTTTGGAAGCCCAGTATGTATTTTACAGCACACCCTAAGACGAGGTTTTGCAGTTTACGTTTATTTTTTAACCGTGCATTAGAACCGATTTTCTTCTTTAATTAAATGCTCTATTGTTTATTGTGTGCATGGGGAGTTTCATAAAACATGTATTCGTTTAGAATTCTATGTACACATGTAATGCATCCTTGGTCCTGGTAGTTATCAAACGAATGTTCAAGTATGTTTGTGATACTAATACGCGAGGAGTACCTACGTCAGTGTGGTAAACTTTCCTTGTAATTGTACGTACGTATTATCAGCGGCTTGTCTTAACAGCAGATAAGCAGAGGAGACAAGATAAGATGTGCACTGTATATCAAGGTTTCTGAGTTCTTAAGGAACACTGGGACCCTCTATAAACGATAAAAATATCCGGGTTTAATTATATTTTACAAATATTCTGTAGAATAATGTCTCACAAATATTTCCTATGATATGGCATACTTAAAATCCCAACGATACGTTCAAATTACCCGTGCGTTCTCTTTGAACAAAACTGGACCTTTCCATTATGACTTCTTTTTCTCAATTTTACATTTTTTCACATGATATTTATATAAAATTTATATATTACTTTGCTATTACACCTCCCTTAACATCAAGATTGGGGAGCGCTAAATCCAGCGACTTTCAATCGAGGCAACCCGACTTTGTCCGAGGAGTACCCAAGTTTCACGCAATTACAGTTGGTAAGCTTTCGTTGCATAGCCTCTTCTCAAACAGCTCAGCTGTGTGGAGGGTTAAAAAAAGCGAATGGCGGAAAAAAAAGACGGAAGTAATGTAATAGTTTACAGGAATCAAAGAGCGCAAGGAAATCTAAAGGAAGTGGGGAAAGAAGTTGTGATAAAGTGGAAAGAGATGATGAGTAGGGCTGGTGATTTTTCGCGGGATAAAGTGCGAAATTGACTCAAATGCGATATAAATGCGAAATCAAAGATTTTCCCAAGTAATTATTTTATCATATTGCTTTATCTTCTGAAAAATATGTAGAACCTTTGAATGTTTAGAAAGTTATGAAGTAAGTGACCACTCTTCTGGAATGTAGAAAGCAACCCTTCCCGCTAAATTAGCTTATTGTTCCACCATTGCCCATATGAGGTATGTTTGGTACTGAAGCGAGTTCAGTTGTTTTACAAAAGAGATCTCTCTTACCACGCCTAATGACTGTCATGCATCTATCTTCACAATCCAGTTAACGGAAAATGTCAATCCTTGTCTCTGAAAACCAATAGCAATCCTAATTTTAAGGAAGTGATAAACACGTGTTAATTCCAGTTGGAGTTGTCAGTTGTCAAAGTTCCAATTTTCATTGTTCTGTTCGGTTTGACGAGCAACTTTCATTCATTCTATGCGTAAGTCACGTCAGTAAGTGCGAGGATAATTTTGTGTATTTTCTTTTTATTGTGCTAGTTTGACCAGGGGGGACCCAAAAGAAACCAGACTCCGAGGGCGCTGCCACTCATAAATGCAATGCAGGGTTCTCACGCTAGAGGTGTTAGTAGAAATGAAATGTGTAGTGTTTAACGCCCGCTTTTACTACATAGGCACCGCAGGCGGTGACACTGATGATACATGAGATGAAGATGGAGCACCGGTGGAATGAGATGGCGGGGGAAACCGGAGGTCCCGGAGAAAACCCGCCCCAGCGCCGTGTTGTCCACCACAATTCTCACTTTGCGGTCGCCTGGGTGGTGTTAGTAGAGACCTTCATGAAACAGCTGTGCAGACGGCGTCAGTGTAGAGCTGAACGTGCAAGTGTGGTATTGTGTTTCTCTGACTGTTGGCGGGTTACCTCTGCGAAGTCGTTATGGCAACTTTAAAAGAACAAAGAGTGTGTGTGAAATTTTGTATCCTGCTTAAAAAGACTGCAACGGAAACACACCAAATGCTTCAGGAAGCTTTCCAGGAGGACGCTATGAGCCGCACACAGGTTTTCGAGTGGTTTGGGCGCTTTAAACGTGATGAGATGTGTGTTGAAGACCAAGCTCGTTCTGGACGCCCTTCAACATCGCGAAATGAGGAGAACATTGAAAAGGTCCGCCAAAAGATCAACGAGGATCGTCGCCAAACGATCGACCAAATTTCAGCAGCGACTGGAATCAGTTAGAGCACGTTCCAGTGGATTTTGAGGGAGGATTTGCACATGAGACGTGTTGCTGCGCCTTCTCGCATAGGAGCACAAAACCATCCGGATGAATGTGTGTCAGGGCTTGAAAACAGAGATTGCACGTGATCCAAACTTCTTGAACAAAGTCATTACAGGGGATGAGAGTTGGTGTTACGGGTATGACCCAGAAACCAAGCAAGGGTCAAGACAGTGGAGGACTCCCAACTCTCCCAGACCAAAGCAAGGCAAGACAAGTGAGGTCAAATGTGAAGACGATGATCATTGTCTTTTTTGATGGTCGTGGAATTGTGCATCGAGAATTCGTACCCACTGGCCAGACTGTTAACCAGCACTTTAAGGCGTCTGCGAGAGGATGTGAGGAGGAAACGCCCGGAACTTTGGCGATCAGGTGTCTGGTTTCTGCATCACGACAACGCTCCAACACACACGGCTTTACGAGTAACCCACCATTTGGCATCTCAGAGGTGGTTGGCCACGCCGTGGCTCAGTGGTTAGACCGCTTGGCTCTCACCAAGGCGGCCCGGGTTCGATCCCAGGCGACAGCAAAGTGAGATTTGTGATGGACAACACGGTGCTAGGGCGGGTTTTCTCCGGGATCTCCGGTTTCCCCTGCCATCTCATTCCACCGGTGCTCCATCTTCATCTCATGTAGCATCAGTGTCATCGCCTGCGGTGCCGTATGTAGTAAAAGCGGGCGTTAAACACTACACATTTCATTTCATTTTGCGGGACATCCATCATGCTCGAACCACATTTTTAAAACTAGAGAAAAAAACTGACGAAAGATAGACAAGTGTGAAGATAGACAGGGAAGGGAAGTTATAATGAAATAGCGGTAGAGAAGATTAAAGAAGTTACAAGGAAAACTGAATATTAACAGATAAGCTTACCACATAAACTGAGAAAGAGGGAATATAGAATAAAATGGAAGCTAAAGGAGAAAGATTAACGCAAAGATATGTAATAAAGTACCCAAATGTAAACTGGAGAATGTAAAGGGTCATAATACACAACATAACCATGGCGTTCGTCTCTATCAGACCCTAAGATACATTAAAATACTTTAAATCTAAAGAAAATCGTAGTATACAATTATAACCAAACGTAGTTAATAAAAATTCATACTTCAGTAACCGAAATTCAATTTGTAAGTGATAGGAAAATGCAAAAAATGCTTTATGATTTCACTAGGCATGATTTAAATTATCGTTGTGTATTGTCTTATTCCGCTTTCGCATCCGTACAGATAATTCTCATTTTCTATGTCGTGTTTTACCCTGTTTATCTTGTCCACTTGTCTCTGTCTTATTTTAATGTATTTTAATTCAAAACAGATGTAAAAATTGCTACACTAAGAACCATAAGGGCCTAAAGCATTTTGTTTGCCCTGCGATGTTCAATTTTTATCGAGTGTTGCCAACATAATTTACTCTTTACATCACGTTCGCAAGTAGTAACTTCGCAATGGAAGCTTTGGTTTTAACAAAACGTCTATTATTCTCAAAACTGTGTCTGTGCATTAGGCCCTTATAGTTCTTAGTATCTAATATCACTATCAAGGCTTTAAAATGTTATTTCATAAGTCATACCTTGTTTATCACAATTAACATAAATCATATGCTTAAAAAAGAAGCAAAATCATAAACACTACAAAGTGCTACAAATCATTACCTCTTAGTTAAACTGTTATCGATAGTCTCAGTAATTACACCGGTGTACTTCACGAAGACATTGCCCCAATGTCTCAGCAAGTCACGTATATACTTGATAAGTGATTTAGACTGTTAAAAAACAGCAGCATCTATCACGTTACATTTTGCACTCCAGGCCACACGTTCTTTTGTTTTGTCGCGTCGAGCAGCTGTTTTCAAGGACGTGCTAAATATCCATTACGTTCGTTACCTTCAAGATGACAGCAGACATTACCAGGAGACCCTGACATTACTATACATTGCTTCTTCTACCGTCCATTTCTGCACATATGGTTTTGTTGCATGTTTTATTTATTCAAACAAGGCTTATATGAAAGAGACGGTTCTATGTAATGATTTCAAATGCTGTTTTCTTTGCATGACCATGAGAAAAAAATGAATATCGATTTTCTTCTGAGAAGATAGTTATAAATTATTTGAGCATTCTAATCAATAACAAAAGAATATCTCGAAAACGACGAACTCAGAAAAAGTTGTATTTGTCACAAATCGCGTGCTTTAACAAGATCTACGTGCTTCTATGCAGTAAGATTTTCTACATCTCTTACAGTTTACGATTTTCACATACGTCATTCAGATTGAAGACTATAAGTTAAATATCTTGATGGTATTTTAGTTAAAATGGTTAGAGCTATATCAGAAAATAAAAAGTACCAAATTTTTCGAGCACAAAGGGTAGTTTGGTGTGGGCTGTTTTACTTTCAAAATCTTCGTAAGGCATATTTAATAGAAACACACCTATTTGACTTACACGTCTCATACAGTCGCAGGAACTTTTCTTTAAATATATGAGGACTGTTCAATAAAGAATGATCACAATTTCTTTTGACAAAGTACCTTTACTCATCCTCACAATTTTGATGGTTCTTTTCAAAACAGTCTACCCTGACTGCGATGCCCCTGTCCCAGCGTTTCTGCTAGTCTACAAAGACATGCTGGAACCATTTTTGAGAGATCCTTCAAAATCGCCCCCGCAGCCTTCACCATTGCTTCTGATGATTGATAATGTCTCCCACGAAGGCGTTTCTTCAAGTTAGGGAATAGAAAAATGTCACATGGGGCTAAATACGGACTATAGGGAGGGTGAGGGATGTACTTCACGTTGATTTTTGCAAGTTATTCAGCAACAACATTGGCATTATGCGGCCGCGCATTATCGTGGTGCAGCATCCAGCCTGCTTCATGGAAATGTGGTCTTTTGCGCCTGATATGGACTTGCAATGTTTTCAGGACATCCCTGTAGTATTGTCCAGTTACTGATGTGTGTGCAGGTACAACATGCTGATAAATCATTCCATGAATATCAAAGAATGAGACGACCATAACTTTCCCAGCAGAAGCAACCAGTTTTGCTTTTTTGGGGGTTGGTGATGAAGGAGATTTCCACACTGAGCTTTGCTGTTTGCTCTCAGGATCAAAATGATGTAGCCAAGTTTCATCAGCAGTGATTACGTTTGAAACAAACTCCGGATCTTCCTCTAACATCAACTTTAACTGCATGTTACCTCCATTACAGCGGTAGACGATACTGAACATGTCTGAACTTGCCTGGTTCTCACAGGCGGGAACCAGGAGTACCAACAATGAAACTACTACGGCGTGTTTGTTTCACATTAAGCTAACAGAATAAAATAAGTTTGAATTTTAGTGCGAAAAATTATGACCGTAAAAATAATTATGATCATCTTTCATTGAATAGCCGTCGTAATTTTTTGATTTAAGGCCGTGAAATCTGTAGATCGAATGTTTGCATAGAAGGACATTCCTCTTCTCTATTTGTCGAAAATGCAGTTCTGAAGTCCCTGAATAAGAAGCTGCATTTTAGCAAATTGCCTCTGTACGTGTATATGTGGACTGGCTAGTTTCTTATCAGTGGATTTATTGGCACATCAAACAACTCTTGCAGGACGAAATACTGACATATCGTTGGCAATTGATAGCGTCGTTAAACGTATGTATTTATTACGGTTAGGTCGATATCAGTCAGTCTCGATACTCGATTTCCGATTCTCGATCCTCAATACTTCGATACTAGATATCGTCTTTTCTACTTCTAGTTTCATCTAGGAGTACATTTTACAACAAATCTTAAGAGTCAATAGACAGATTGACTTAATCGTATTAAAATCACTAAAATGCCTTGCCTTTATTATTCGAAATTCCTATTCATTTAAAGAAAAAACATTAATTCAACTTTATAACTCATTTGTGAGACAAAATCTTGAATACGTGTCTATTATTTGGAATCCTAAGATGATAGTACATGTCACCGCAATAGAAAAGGTACAATCAAAATTTCCAAAGTACATACTATTTAAAAGAACTGGATATTAACCTATTAACACAAATTATGAAACCCTTTTGGAAATATTTAAATTTAAAACTTTGAATTTTAGAAGAGACATTGCGGGGTTAATATTTCTGTACAAAATATTACTTTCGATTATTGATGATATTAATATTACAACAAATATATTATTTTATGTAGCCAACAAAATAAGCAGATTCAGGAGGCTTTTTTTCACCCCGAAAGCAAATACAGAAATCAATAAAAATTCACCATTACACAGAATTATGTATGTATATAATAAACTTCATCGTTTTTATGTAGACACTTTCAACATGTCCAAAACTCAATTCAAAAATGCTATAACTACCAACTACTTATTCGCAGATCAGTAAATTACTAAAAATTGGCAATAGTAGTGTCGTTACTGTAATAAGGAATAGTAAAATAATGACTTACCATGCCACCTTCACTTTCTTTCTCTTTTTTTTCTTTTTATTCATTGTTTCTATTACCTATATTTCTCTTTCTGTGCTACTTTGTGTTCATTTATGTTTTCCTTGTGTTTTATTTGAGTATGTCTATTATATCTAAACACCTATGTATGATGAACATTGTAATTGGGGTTACAAGACTGTAATGTTCATAAGTATAAGTAAATACAAAATAGAATGTTGCTAGAACTGTGTAATGTCAATAAAATTAAATAGGTGTACATATTTAATAAGACAAAACTTAAAACCATCAGTGTTCTTATTTTTAAACTCTACATTAGACATTTAAAAACAAAACACTCCACTTTTATAAGTTTTTGTACAAAAATACTAGCATTTTTACTGTTTCGGGGTCAAGTCTACTTCTTTTTCTGTCACATATGAGTCCTGCTGTACTAAATAGTCTTTCAGAGAAAACTGTTGTACGTGGAATACACAAATATTGTTTTAGTTGTGTAAATGTTGAATTTGTTTTGCAGTAATGCAGTACACTAGAAAGAGGAGGTGAGATATGTAGTGAACTGTTAACTGACAGTTGACACACGATTATTTTCTTGTATAATGTTACTGTACAGATACCACATTCCTCACAATTTCTCGGACTTTGTAATGTTCTACTTGCGGCAGTAATATTTTGAGATTTTAAAATAAAATAAAAATTACAGAATCATACCGAAGTATCGAATAAGTATCGAACGAATTTTCAAGTATCGAGCACGCATCCCTAGTATTTATTTTAGTTAAGTAAGGATGAGATAAGAATATTTTCATTAACTTCTCCACTCTTTGAACACTTCTTGTTATATACACAGCAGCTATAAGCACTAATGTGCTAAGTGAGTGACTTCCTTTGTCATCATTACCGTTGTTTGTTGTAACAATTAACGGCAGAGTGCTGTTTACCTCACATCACTGCGTGGTTCTAACTACAGCCAACACTTCCATAATATCCACCTCCCAGCGGATGAGTTTTGTCCTATTTGCCCCGTCATTCATTCCTCCAAAGGATGGATAAACAATACACGTACAGTTCGGTTGTGTTTTGTTTTGACTAGTGTCTTAGGCTAAGCGCTTAAATGACAAATAACTGACTTTCTTTGTAAATTGCATCAATGTCTTAGTATTTTTGTATAATGACGTTATTATTATCACTCAAATTCACAATAAATTACAAAGAAAGGACAATAATTAGGAAGTTAAGCAAATCATTGACATGAAACGCGTGAAGAACATACAGAGAACAGATTTTTCGGTTTCTTTTGTATTTACTCTTTGGTAAAGCATACACACCACAATTATCCGAGGTAATCTTATCCCATAACATGGACGTCATGGCAAGATACTAATCAGAAATTTATAGAAGTAATTATTCTGTAAACTTAATGTACAACTTTCATATCTTCAAAGGCACAGCTGAGTCTTCTGCAGTGATCCAGGTAAATAGCCAAAGGTAATACAAAGTCAAGGATTGTGATCACTGTAAACAGAGTGAATATTATAGTGATCACGTAAAATAGAAGCAAGTTACAATGAAGCAACAAATACTATACAAATATAATACTTTGTCACATTAAACTTCACTCACACTGGGCAACAACAAAAATAATTTTTGAATGTTTCGAGCACTTTTGAGGCAATTGCTACTAATTTTGGGTTGAGAAAAACAGATATGACAATGAAAAATTGTTATTAGTTCTAGTTTCTATGATACACACAAGGGGGAAGTATTACATACGAGGGCTATCCAGAAAGTAGATTACGTTTTGGAATGAAAAGTAAACAAAGTATAGGAAACAAATTTTATTATAAACAGATGAAAGCCACACTCAAATACTACTTTTCGACATAGTCACCATTCAAATTAAGGCATTTATCGTAGCGATGTACGAGCTTGGAAATTCCTTCGTCGAAAAATTCGGCCGCCTGCGCCTTCAACCACTTCGTTACCTCTTCTTGCAGCTGTACGTCGTCATCAAAACGCTGCATAGCCAGCCACTTCTTCATTGCTGGGAATAGGTGGAAGTCGCTCGGTGCCAGGTCGGGCCTGTACGGCGGATGAGGAAACAACTCCCACTTAAAAGATTCAAGAACTTCACGAGTGAAATTTGCCGTGTGGGGCCGGGCGTTGTCGTGAATCAACAAGATCTTAGAGCTCAACATTCCTCTGCGCTTGTTATGAATGGCTCTTCTGAGTTTTTGGAGAGTTTGGCAATACCTTTGAGAGTTTATTGTAGTGCCTCTTTCCAGGAAGTCCACCAAAATCACACCTTTTCTGTCCCAAAAAACAGTCGCCATCTTCCTTGCCGACATGGTTTGCATGCATTTCTTGGGGTTTTGGGGAGAACTTGTGTGCCCCCACTGCATTGATTGCAATTTCGTTTCACAGTTCACGTGTTTCACCCATGTTTCGTCACCAGTAACGATGCGATCGAGTAAAGAGTCACCATCCTTATGGTAAACGTCCAAAAAGTTCAACGCTGCAGCCATTCGCTGATTTTTGTGGTCCTCTGTCAAGATTTTTGGAATCCATCTTGCACAAAACTTGTGGTAACCAAGCTTTTCGCTGATGATTTCGTGCAACAAACTTCGCGAAATTTGTGGAAAACTCAAAGAAAGTTCCGTTATTGTGAACCTTCGATTTTCACGGACTTTAGCATCGACTTTTTCGACAAGTTCGGCAGTCACTATGCTGGGTCTCCCACTTCGATCTTCGTCGTGAACATTGGTTCGGCCATTTTTAAATCTGATGACCCACTGACGCACTCCACCTTCAGTGATAATGTTGTCCCCATACACTTCACAAAGCTGCCGATAGATTTCTATCGGTTTACAGTTTTTTGCAGTCAGAAACCTTATTACTGCACGCACCTCGCAGCTCGCGGGAATTTCAATTAACGCAGACATTTCAAACCGTCACAGTATCTGAACGGAGCACAGCACGAACCTCTCACTAGCACGGCTAGATGCCGACTGAGCTGCTCAACGCTCTGACCCCAAGATGGCCGCGCTAGCCCCGCCCCTAGCGGAAACAGACGAAAACGTAATCTACTTTCTGGATAGCCCTCGTATTAACGAATTGACAGAAAAGAAAACATTTTAATTACATACATGCTAACAACAATGAAACTGCATTTGACTTTTTTAACTGGTAATTACATGCTAAGAGTTCTAAATTGCTGGAAAAATACTTCGCAGATAGTCGTGTCTGAAGAGAATCGTGACTTTGTCGTCTTTTAGCTTGCCTCTTGTGATGGAGTTCCGCAGAATCCCTATACAAAGACCAAGCATTACTTCATTCCAACGGCCCTGATATCTTTGTTCCATAACAGAAATGTCGTGATGGAATCTCTCCCCATGTTCGTCACTAACAGCTCCACAACTAGGAGGGAAAAAGTCTAGGTGGGAGTGGAGAAAATGGATCTTAAGGGACATGTTGCATCCTGCAGGAGCACTGTCATCAAATGCTTGTAGATGTCATCTCTTTTGTCGCCTACAAATCCACGAACAACACCCTTGAAGGCTTCCCAAGCTTCCTTTTCTTTCCCCTCTAAAATTGGTCAAATGCAGGATCCTTTACAAGTTCTCTTATTTGTGGTCCGACAAAAATGCCTTCCTTAACTTTTGCATCACTTGATTGCCAAAATTTCTCTCTGAAGTTATTTGAGAGGTGTGCCAACTCCCCAAAAACAGTTCCCCCAAATTTAAAATCTTCACTCTAAAAAATGAAATGTCACTTTATCTTCAAAACAAGAGCTAATCTATTATTTTTATGGTTTTGTTGAATTCAGCAGATGGGAATACATATAAATGATAAAAATTGTCTTATTAATTGATTACAATCGCGATTTCGTGAGAACTCATTCACATCATCAGCTCAAACACCTCGTTGTCAACGTTACAGTCACTAGAAGTCACTACGTCTTTGCCAGTACTACCAAAATTTGAAAATGAAATAAACCTAATAACATAATCGACTGCCGGTGTTTCGAAATTCATTACGCGATATTTATTTGTCTATTTTTTAAATAAATAACTTTTTCCAAACCATTAAATCTATTGGACCATTTATTTGTTTTAATAATTTAACTTCTGGATTTATTTCATGGTTAAATGACCAAAAATGATCTGCTATGGCCGATTTATCAGTTTGTTAATACTAAGTGTTACGAAAATGTTCATTGGTTCTAGTTTCCAAATTACGTTTAGTCTTTCCAATATAAACTTTATCACAATCAGCAGATCATTTTTGGTTAGATTTAATGGTTTGGGAAAAAGTGTTTATTTTATAAAATAAACATCGGGTAATGAATTTTGAAATACCGGCAGTCAATTCTATTTTTAAGCTTATTTCAGTTTCAGATTTTGGTAATACTGGCAAAAACGTAGTGACCTCTAGTGATAGTGACTTAACAACAAGGTTGTTTGAGCTGATGATGTTTTTTTATTTTTATTTTTTTTATTTTATTCAATTATCGATCAGCAGTACATGCTTTACAGATCCTTGTTGGCTAATTGAATCTCTATGAACTATATAATAACATGTAAGCAAAACCAATATGGCTCCTATTATCTTCTTAACACTGTGAAACAAGAGAAAAATAAGTTAATTAAAATAAACAAGTAATCAAAGAGATAAGAACAACAGTCATTGTGAAACAATATTCATAGTTTTTTTCAATCATAGTCACTAAGGAGGAGATCCTGTGGGAGTCGTCTCTTCAGGCGCGTGGGCTGGTGGGTTCGTACGCCGATGTCGTACATCACAGCTCCTGGAACATCTGGCAGGTTTGAGAAGAAGCGAGAGGCGATCTGACGTATGTACTGGTGAAGAGGAAGGAGACCAAGTTCTTTATGCAGTTGTTGATTTCTTACGTACCAAGGGGCATCCGTGGCGATGCGCAGAAATCGATTTTGCAGGACCTGTAGCCTTCGGAGATGAGTGTTGCTAGCCGAACCCCATACCTGGGAAGCATATGTGATAAGTGGCCGGACAAGAGATTTGTAGAGAAGCAGAGAGCATTCAATCCCAAGAGGAGTGTGTCTGTGAAGTAGCGGACCGAGTTTTGAAAGTCGTCCTGATGCCAACGAGATAAGTCGATCAATATGGGCTCGCCACGTAAGTTTAGTGTCCAGCATTACTCCAAGGTATTTGACGGAGGTGGTAGGAGGTAGACAGGGAATTGATTCATGCTTAATATGCAATTCGGGAGAGTTGGAGATGAGACGTAAGCTAAAAATCTTAGCTGCGGTCTTTTGAGTGTTAAGACGTATGCGCCAAGTATCGAACCATTCAACGAGGCAGTCAAGAGAGGTTTGTAGCGTGTGAATAGTGGTATGTGCCGGAATGATATAAAACAGTATCATCAGCGTATAAGGCTATGGAGGTAGGGGTCAAGTCAGGAAGGTCATAGGTACAGATACTAAATAAGATTGGGGCCAATATGAATCCCTGAGGAACTCCTGCTGTAATATGGCGCTGAGATGACTCCATGCCACCAATGCGAACAGTAAATGTGCGATCTGATAGAAAACTACAAATGGTAGTGAGCAGATACTGTGGAAGTCCAATGCTATACAGTTTGAAGATTAACACCTCATGCCAAACTTTATCAAAGGCCTGTGCTACGTCGAGGTACAGGGCGGTTGTGTGCTTTCGTTGCTCAAAACCATGAATGTGTTAAACGTAGTAGTTGGTGAGAGGTAGAATGTCTAGAACGAAATCCAAATTGGAAGGGTGGAATGACATGGTTTTCAGAGGTATATTTAAGGAGACGGCGAAGGAGAACCTATTCAAAGAGTTTGGACAAGGTAGGCAGCAAACTTATCGGACGATAGCTGTCGGGGAGATTTTTAGGTTTATTAGGTTTGTGAAACAATGATTTGAGCCAATTTCCAGGTGTGAGGAAAAAAGCCAAGTCGAAGACAAGCGTTCAGGATTGAAGACAAATGTGCCAGGGCCTTCTTTGTCAGGTTTTTCAACACAATATTGGGAATCAAGTCGTGTCCCGGTGATTTCTTAAGAGGAAGAGAGGAGCTGATGATGTGAATGAGTTTTCACGAAATCGCGATGCTCATCAATTAATAAGAAAATTTTCATCATTTTCTTTTAAGATAAGTGAAGTTCTATGTGAGAACTCATTTCATTTGTATATTATAGTGATTGTTACAAAATTAAAAAGCCTCCGATGTTAAAGTGTTGTGTTATTTTCCCGCATGTATCGAATCAAAAGCCATTTTCAGGTATTACACACTGTTTGCTCTAGTGTATTGTATACTTTCTGAAATCGGTGTACTTGAGCAACAATAGTGCAAATTTGAAAATGACCACATTGGGCGCTCCCTCAGGGAGGTGAGAGGGTACGAAGTGAATCTGAAATGACTAATATATTCACTGGCCAGCTGGTACTACCGCGGTAAGGTTTCACTTACTGGATTCAGTTCAAGGATTCGAAAGACAGTTATTGTGCCAAGGTCTAGGTCAGCCAATCACAGTTACACGGTGACATCAAAGACCATTGCAGTGTGACGATACCACAAATTTCAATTAATTCTCACAATTTCATTAATAAACAAGCTCGTAAATGTAACTATGCTAGAGTTGAATTTATGAATACTTATTTCAAAAAGAAAACTGACCTAACACTCCAATAATGATATTAAAGAATTAAAAAGGATTTACAAAGACCTTCTCTTGAATATAAACCTATTGAGGTTATAAAAGACTATGCTTGGGAAGAAAGTACACAGCACCGCATGGAGGTGTCGTTGAAGAGTCATCCTTCTCCGAGGACAAAGGAGCCTTCGACCTTTTGCCATTCTGGGACTCCCTTACTGACATTATTACGGATTTATAGTAATAGGCGGTGGGCAGATGGTGGTCTATTTTTTATGAAGTATCACGAGATATCTTTTCTTTCTTCTTTTTAATTTGTTCTTCCAACATTAAGTTATATTAATGAATGAAATAGGTGAAATGATGCTGAAATATGTCCAGGGCCCATAGAGCTTAGAGTTACTTTACATTCGTCTTTAAAGATACGGGAAAACTCCTGAAAAACGTAAGGGAAGAAGGTCTTGACTTTCAGTGAAGAATGCCATAGTAGTTGTTACTCCACAGAATATAAATAGTTGTTACACTCGCAGAGTATAAAAATTAATGCGATCACTTTTATTGTAAGGAATAAGTATATACATAGAGGGTCATGATGTTAACCACTTCAACACGATCTTCTAAAATACGGAAACACCTGACACTGGAATTTAAAATGGCGGTCGAAATTGGTAGGAAACGCTCATAAACAACTGTTGTTCACAAACCAAAATTTTGACGCAGTAAAATACAAATGTGCTGTAATAATATACTGTCGTGTGCATAAAGACACTTGTCTCAAAAGTAAAATAAGTACAGTTTAATATGAAATAGCGACTTATCAACAAGTAACTATATAACCTTAAACATTATTGCAGGTTATAGATATTCTTACACAAAACATAGTGAATAGTTGACACACAGCGACTGGCAAATGCATTTAGACGCTTTAGGTTAGAATTAACATTTACTTTCACTGAAAATTTTTAATTTCTCAGCAGCAATATCTTACTTAGAACCTTCTTGACTAGTGTTTGATAGAAAATACATGCTGTCAGATGAAATATCAAAAGTAAATAACCCTAAAGCAGCAGTCTAAGTGAAATACATAACCTTAAATCAGCACTGTAAACCACTACAACTGGAAAACTACAGCTATGTATTTAAATTACAAATAATATAGTTTATACAATACAAGCAGCACGTTATTTGCATGAAACAGAACTGTTGGTACTACTGCATTCACCGACTCAGTTCACTCAAACTTATGTCACCATTTACACTGGACACAAAGTTATATACACAACATATACAGGGTGCGACCGCAAATATCTCCGAAATGTAACACAATATGAAAATTTCAGTTGGCCAGGAATGTACACATGTCAGGGGCTCATACAATGAGAAGGTATGCACAATCCATAAAGGTAAACAAATAACACTTTCTACTCCATGTTGGTTTTTTTTTTTAATGCAACGTGTATGTTTATTCTAGCAAAATAGAAACTAGAACTACAATTCGTGTTAACACACTTGATTTCACGTTTCTAAACCTCGTACGTTCTGAAATATGCATCATTTCTGCAACAAACTCGACCTCTCCTCATGGAGGACGTGGGATTGAAAATGCGTCTATCAATGTGGTTCGAGAATGATGGATGTCCCGCAAAATGAAATGTGTAGTGTTTAACGCCCGCTTTTACTACATACGGCACCGCAGGCGGTGACACTGATGATGCATGAGATGAAGATGGAGCACCGGTGGAATGAGATGGCGGGGAAAACCGGAGGTCCCGGAGAAAACCCACCCCAACGCCGTGTTGTCCACCACAAATCTCACTTTGCGGTCGCCTGGGATCGAACCCGAGCCGCCTTGGTGAGAGCCAAGCGGTCTAACCACTGAGCCACGGCGTGGCCGGATGACCCGCACATTATGCAGAAGTTTCTAGAGACGTTTTCAAATAGATGGATAGGACGGGGAGGTCCTGTGCGGTGGCCAGCTCGGTCCCCCAGAATTGACGCCATTAGACTTCTTTCTCTGGGGCACACAGTGAAAGAGTGTACCAAGAACCGCCAACAACAGTAGAGGATATGTGTGCGGCAATATTGTAGAAACACTGCAATCCGTGCAGCACTCTCTTGTCACCACATTACGGAGGGACTTCGAACATCTGTTGAAGTGACAGACGCTACTGTTATTTATTTGTGTGTGCATTTTTCATGCCGTATCTAATGCACAACAGTGAAGTTAGTAAATGTGTTTAGAAGAGCGGAACCAAGTCTGTTATCAATAATTGTAGCTTCAGTTGTCATTTTGCTAGAATAAACATACATGTTCCATTAAAAAAAACGCAACTTGGTGTTGGAAGTGTTATTTGTTTACCTTTATGGATTGTGCATACCTTCACATTGTGTGAGACCCGGATATAGGTACATTCCTGGCCAATTGAAATGTTCATATTCTGCTTCATTTTGGAGATATTTGAGGTCGCAGAGTTAGGTGGGACACTCTGTATACACTGACAACTCATGAAACGTTGCAATTGACAGAAGTTTTAGACTGCACTGTTACTTTTGTTTCCTTCACGGTAATTAAATTTACACTCGGAAACACAACAATTACGGGATATAGTAATGTTTTAGGTTATGTAGTATATTTAAGCCAGTGACATTATCTGCCTCACTACAGAAATCGTGGCACAAATGATATGTTCAGGTAGACAGAATAATGCTACTTTATATTTGGTATAGCTATAATCTACATAGAATGTAAACAGAACGGCATGGAAAGGACGTGCGACATGGAATTATTCACGTTTCCTAGATTGTACGAATTCAATATGGAGACGAACCTGGTCTATCACACAACAAATGTTTGCAATGGCACTTAGCAACGGTTTGCTCACCCGCCTGAAGTCTGTAATAGCAACAGAGAGTCTCGTCCCGTGGGTTTGCGAACTTTAGTCCCGGCTAGAACATGACAGCTGTAGTTCCCGGCCACGGAGAGGCATATACCACTACCCTTAATTGCGTACATAGATATTCGCTATTCACATCACTGTTGTCACTTCCTCTTCCTTTGTTTATAACCTGCCCCTCAGTAGACTGGCAGTCTAGGTGAGTCAGTGTAAAGTCTACTGACTCAGGATTGTCCTTGGTAGCCGTGACTCACTTGTCACTAAAAATGGTATACTTCCTATATTATTACAAGCGTTAGCAAGTGCTTTAGCTGCGCATCTTCAGAACCATTTTTTACACCAATAACGAACATCTTACAATTAATTCATATCACAAAAAATGCATTTAACATAAATTATGTGTATAAATAAGACCTAAATGTTGTCTATCTGTTATCGTTTACCAGTTATACAAACGTTATTCAACACAGAACACTTCTAAGGATATTCATACAAAATTCAGGATTATATATATTTCCTTTGTAATTTAAGTCCGCCCCAACGTTAAGTTATATCGGGCGGTGAATAAATTGGGTGAAATGATGCTCAAATGAGCCCAGGGTCCATAGAGCTTAGGGTTACCCGACAACACTCTTTTAGGATAAGGGAAAACCGCGGAAAAAGCCCTATCCAGGTAACTCACCCGGACCGAGATTCGAACTCGGGACCTCTTGAACGTGAGGCAGACACGCTACCATCTACGCTACCAAGGCGGGATTTCATTATTATTATTATTATTATTATTATTATTATTATTATTATTATTATTATTATTATTATTATTATTATTATTATTATTATTATTATTATTATTATTGTTATTGTTATTGTTATTGTTATTGTTATTGTTATTGTTATTGTTATTGTTATTGTTATTGTTATTGTTATTGTTATTGTTATTATTATTATTATTATTATTATTATTATTATTATTATTATTATTATTATTATTATTATTATTATTATTATTATTATTATTATTATTATTATTATTATTATTATTATTATTATTATTATTATTATTATTATTATTATTATTATTATTATTATTATTATTATTATTATTATTATTATTATTATTATTATTATTATTATTATTATTATTATTATTATTATTTTAATCTTTGGTTGCATCCTTTAAATAGAAAATTGAAGGTTTTACTCTGATTTTTCGTCTGATTTGTGCTATTATTAAACAGATGTTTTCGCATTTTTAAAAGGAATTCTCAATACAAATATTTGCAGCGAGTATCGAATTTTTTGGTGGAATGTATGTTGCGTAGAAACCAGAACTGCGAATGTTCGTCACGTTATTTTGGCTGTTACAATTTGCGCTTCGTCAGTAGCAACCTTATCAGAGTATAAGAAACATTTGCCGCCCTTATCTTTACAACTTCCTTGATAATTCAGCTTCAGCGGTAAGTAGTATTTTATCTTGAGTATTTACTAAACTGCGTTTGTCATTCAGCAAGCAAAATGTCTCAAATTAAGGAAATACCGTTACCAATTACATTCACATAAGCATAGCTATACTTCTAATATATTTGAAGTTTGTTTCTCTCTCCTGCATATTAACCGAGATAGAAAATTGTCCACATTTTGCTGTAGATAGTAGCCTGTCTCCCTCACATTGAAGGGGTCCCGAGTTCGAATTTCTATCAGGGTGATTTATCTGGATAAGTTATCCCTTATGCTGAAAGAAAGCAAAATATTTTATAGATTATCTAACCTAACCTAACCTCAAAGTCGACAGATAGCATAGTAATATAAACAAGTTATGTCTACCTTCACATTTCAGTTCATTTGCTTCCAAATGTTTTCCTTCATAAATTATCTTTGTAGGATTTGTGCTTTTTGTCCTAAAGACAACGATAATTTTGAAATAAAATAATCCAATTCTCGTCAAATGACTCCATATCTCTTCTCTTTTGTTCCCATGCAGTGCGATAGTCTTTTTTTCCCTCTCTTTTGTTTAATCGCCAATCGCGAACATGAGATCTCGGAGTTTGTAAGGTTTGGCGTAGGCAACACCAACTCCAATACTCAGACCATAATACAGATTCCAAGATGGCGCCCGTCGAAGCCCAGCGACTCTGGTTACGCAGAATAGGAAACTATACACAATGGACATAATATAATCCATATTACGGAGCAGCGAGGTAACTCCTAAGCATTTATCACTTTATACTTTCAACTAAAACGTGTAATAACATAAATAAAGAGCATCATGACAAATTCTAAGAGCTTATAACATTATATAGTAGCACGACCAGTACTATGCATTTTCCACCTTATACTTCCAATCAAAATTTAATTTATAAGGCATGACAACTCATAAGCATTAAACACAGCAAACTTTATCTTATTGGACTGTATCATCCTATCGTCTGTAGCAAGTACTAAAGTTTCTTTTACATTGTTTACATGGTAACCTTTTCTGGTAAGGACATAGGTACTGCTTATACTATAAAATTTAAGAGAACTCACCAGATTGTCCAGTTTACTCCAATTGACACGTTTGAAGGTGTCAAGTTCCCTCACACGGCAAGATCCATTTAAAATTTTCCACTGGTAGGCTCATAATATTGCTTCTAGGTTATGAAATACTTTGAAACTTATTAAGTGAAGGAACATCATTGAAGCTGGGATCTTGAATGTTATTGAAAAGAACGTAACTAATCGTCTTTAATAATGACTATCAATGGGTTAAAATCTCCTCACCACTTCGGTTCAAAACTGTCAATAACATCTTGTGCACACCAAATATTAAAATTATCTTCACTCTCTGTAAAATGTCTTGGATGCATTCTTCAGGATTTCGTATTTTCTGGTTGAGCTTTAATGTGTAATAGGATGGCTGATTCTTAAAAATCGTGGGGTAGGCATCATCTATTAATTTTTGTACTTTTCGAAGGGCACGAATTGGTTCACCATCATTTACGGGAAATATTTCTTCCTTAACCTCAAAGCACTGTTCAAAATGATGAATACAAACTACAGTTTTGTCATTTACTTTAAAATCTTTACGATGTATGATCCTGATCCACTTATCCCATTACGATTTTTCCTTCGCAAATTTAAATGTCGTGTAAGGTGCACTACCATACTTAGATTGTAGTTGGGAACACAATAACGATGCATTTCGACAATACTTCACAGTATATATTTAGGTAAACGTTATCACTTTATGTTAAATACTTAACTATAAACTAACTCGTTAGTCACTAATTGCCACTGTAATATGAATTACATTAATTCTTCAAACACACAAAGTAAACAAACAGACACTTTACTCTGTAGATATAACCACAACATAACAAGCTGGGCTACGAGCGCCGCCATTTTTCCTACAATCGATTCTCGTATTATGGTCTGAGTATTGGAGTTGGTGTTGGCGTAGGCGTCTGCCGATAATGTTCATATTAACGAAAATAATTGTGAATGGACTTATTTATTAATCTGACAACAAGCTTTAGTGTTCCCGTTGTGCAGCGATAACTGTTTTATGTGAATGGGTTTACAAATTCATTCACAACAAAGAGAACCTTGGCTAAATTAAAACAGTGCATTGTTTTTTCACTAAAGTTTAGATTTTTGAAGGTGAGGATTTTCTTAAATCAAAGCTATCACATACTTTTCAAATATGTCATATCGGTTACGCAAAAATGAAGCTAGCTACCGTGAAGCAATAAATATTACACAAATATAATTATTTGTAACAAAAACTTCGCTTATCTTAAGAAAATGTTCTTTCGTTCTGGTTTCCAAATTACCATCCTTGGGTTAATAAACATTTTCAAATTTGTTTTAAAGAGTTTGGTGTAGCTTTAGTTCCTCAAAATAAATATAGTATTAAAAATTTACATTTCTCCAAAAAAGATAAAATTTCTAATACTAAAAAATCTGGTATTTATCAATTTAATTGTTTAGATTGTGATCAGGTTTATATTGGAAAGACGAAACGTCATTTGGAAACCAGAACGAAAGAACATTTTCGTAACATTAAGTATAAACAAACTGATAAATCGACCGGAGCAAATCAATTTTGGTCATGTAACCATGAAATAAATCCTGAAGTTAAATTATTAAAACAATTAAATGGTCCAATAGATTTATTGGTTTGGGAAAACCATTTAGGTTTGTTTCGTTTTCAGATTTTGGTAATACTGAAAAAAAACATAGTTTTTAGTAACCTGTATCCTTGAAGACGAAGTGTGTTGACTGAAAATGCGGGCAAATGTTCGTGAAATCGATCTCAATTAATAAGAAATATTAACATTTTCTTAAGACAAGCGAAGTTTTTGTTAGAAATAGTTATATTTGTGTAATATCATATCGGCTTAATCTACTGTGTTCTTATACTTACAGGTAAGGTTTATCTGTACTGATAAGTAGGAGAAGAGGCAAAGTGTAATGGTGATGGGTATGTGACCCAATTTCCTTAATGGACTTCGTGCTACAAGAGATTAAGGGTAACCCTGCATGGTCGGAGCGTGTATCAATATTTTATGTTAGCTCATTTAACTTCCTCAGACGAGCTTCACATCTTTCTTTATAGAGCAACCTTTCTCTCGTGTAAGCGATAGTCAAATGTTTATCACTAAATTACACTGGGACCTAATCTTCTTTAATGTAATCACACAAATAAACGGTGACAGAAGTTTAAAAAGCAATCTCCCTGGAACAATAATTAATTTCAGGAACAGAGATTGGTTATTTTGTCACTTTTATTCTTCCTGTCCATACTGCCATAAAGTCTCTGCATTTAAAGAAGCTAAACTTAGAAGTGAGTCCCAATGTGGTCGGAATGTGTGACGGTACCTACTCTAAGGGGATTTGGCAAGTTCTGTGATGTCATCCAAATCATCGTCTGCTTCGCTCGTGTAAGAAACAATAACAATATCACGTGTTTATGCCCCTTAACCACACAGAGCTTGGTCCCGTGCAGTACTTCACTTGTCTGTAACCAACGACACATTGACTTACGCGCATACAGATTTGCGCATGTGATTACTGGATGGCTCGCCTAGGGGCTTAATGGAAGTATGGCTCATCTAAAAACCTACGGAGGGGATTCAGCACCGAAAACTGCGGTCTATTGTACCTCTGCCCCCAAGCAGGGCATCCCCGGGAGAAGGGATGAGGTAAGAGGAGACAGAAAGCAGCCGTCCCAAGGAGAACCACAGTGCTGAGGGCAGGGTCCCCAGAAATCACCAGCTGCAAACTCCCTGGCAAGCCAGTACAACCAACATGCCATCCACTGTGGTACTGAAACGGCCCACCAAGACGGCCCTGAGATTACAGACCGTCCTAAGAAGGAGAAAGTGTTTACCAGGATCATATCATCCTGCCATGCAACGCGAGACACCCGCCGAGAACCCCGCTAGACAAATTATTCTTATGCCCGATTTCACCAGCAGATGTTAAGACTTAACACGAGTTTAGCAATAGCTAAAACAAAAATTGCATTTCACCAACAAATGTTAGTGTAACACTCGTGTTAAATCTCTTGTTAAACTAACAAGCCAAATTTCTGATGTTAAGTCCTTAAAAATTGTAAGTAGTCAAGATGGCGGGCATGAACGCAGCTGTTGATGTCGATTTGCGATATTTAAGACCGTCTAAATGGCATTCGTAATAGAATACGACCTATAAGGAGAAATTATTTTGAGGAGCTATCAGAAGAACATTTTCTACAGAGGTATAGACTGTCCAAACAAGTTGCTATGAAGGTTACTGCGGAAGTACAAGAGAGGTTAGAACATGCATCGAAAGGAATATGCCGATCTCGCCTTTGCTTCAAGTATTAATAACTTTGCTATTTTATAATTCACTGAATTATGTGGATAATACACTGTCCACCTCCCGTCTTGAAACGCTCAAGTCACTCGTCACTTGTCCTTCTTCGCACCTCGTTTTAAATTTACGTAATACTGAGTTAGAACATGCATCGAAAGGAACATGCAAATCTCGCCTTTTCTTTAAGTATTAATAACTTTATTATTTTATAATTCACTGAATTGTGTGGATAATACACTGTCCACCTCCCGTCTTGAAACGTTCAGTCACTCGTCACTTGTCTTTATTCACTCCTCGTTTTAAATTTACGTAATACTGAGTTAGAATATGCATCGAAAGGAATATGCAAATCTCGCCTTTTCTTTAAGTATTAATAACTTTACTATTTTATAATTCACTGAATTATGTGGATAATACACTGTCCACCTCCCGTCTTGAAACGTTCAGTCACTCGTCACTTGTCCTTATTCACTCCTCCTTTTAAATTTACGTAATACTGAGTTAGAATATGCATCGAAAGGAATATGCAAATCTCGCCTTTTCTTTAAGTATTAATAACTTTACTATTTTATAATTCACTGAATTATGTGGATAATACACTGTCCACCTCCCGTCTTGAAACGTTCAGTCACTCGTCACTTGTCCTTATTCACTCCTCGTTTTAAATTTACGTAATACTGAGATAGAACATGCATAGAAAGGAATATGCCCATCTCGCCTTTGCTTCAAGTATTAATAACTTTGCGATTTTATAATTCACTGAATTATGTGGATAATACACTGTCCACCTCCCGTCTTGAAACGTTCAAGTCACTCGTCACTTGTCCTTCGCACCTCGTTTTAAATTTACGTAATACTGAGTAATGCATCGAAAGGAATATGCCGATCTCGTCTTTGCTTCAAGTATTAATAACTTTGCAATTTTATAATTCACTGAATTATGTGGATAATACACTGTCCACCTCCCGTCTTGAAACGTTCAGTCACTCGTCACTTGTCCTTATTCACTCCTCGTTTTAAGTTTACGTAATACTGAGTTAGAACATGCATCGAAAGGAATATGCCGATCTCGCCTTTGCTTCAAGTATTAATAACTTTGCGATTTTATAATTTACTGAATTATGTGGATAATACACTGTCCACCTCCCGTCTTGAAACGTTCAAGTCACTCGTCACTTGTCCTTCGCTCCTCGTTTTAAATTTACGTAATACTGAGTAATGCATCGAAAGGAATATGCCGATCTCGCCTTTTCTTTAAGTATTAATAACTTTACTATTTTATAATTCACTGAATCATGTGGATAATACACGAAAGTGAAAACAAAGGCGCATCGCAATACGTTCAGAAAAGAATACGACTAATACTAACTAATACTAATAATAATAATAACTAATACGACTCAGCCATAGCCTTCTATAGCTGTGATATTAACAGGTGTTTGTTAACATTTTCAGAAAACAGGTTGGGTAAATGCAAGAAATTTAACATTAGTGTTAGCGCTGTGACAATTGTTACGTTACATCTGTTAGTGAAATCGGGCATTTAAGTGTTTAATTCACATGAATGTGCTACCTTTGTTAACTTTCTTGTAGGTACACAAGAATACAGAAGACTTTAAGCGATAGTCAAATGTTTTGGTCGTTATGTCATGTCTTTATATGTCCAAGAGATAAAAAATGCATAACGACTTTCCATTTGAGAAAATTGTATGTATTGGAAAATTAATTCGTATAACAAGCAATAACTTCAAAACAAAGTTATGCAAAAGTCACTCAGAGGAGATGCCCAGAAAATTCAAGATATACGCTTTACTTGTCAAGGGAATAAATGTACGATGTTTTAATCAAAATTGTTAGACCATTTTTGAGAAAATAAAACAACAATGACAATTTGTTCATGTTAAATTAGGAACATAGAGTAACGTGGACTTAAACATCTTCACAAGATCGTTTTTCTTTTATTCATAGCAATATCTATTCATCAAATATGAATCTAAACTATAAAACAGTTACCTTCAGACTATTTTGCTATGAAAGCGTTACAACTTTTGCCCAATTGCGCCAAGGAATGCGACTTTTCTACTCCTCTCTCACACGACTGGTCCATGTGTTTGATATTCATGTCAATGCCGTGAGAGTTATTCCTGCAAGGACAATGAACACAAGTTCTTATTAAACATCGTGTTATCCCATGTCCTAATAAGCATACAATGGCCCTTGGCAACTCAGCATGTGTTTTAATTTCGGCTACTTTATTTGAAGCCCAACTTCAACGGATGAGGTCGGGGCAGTCTGCGGGCCAGTCGAACTACCAGCAGCAACCCTCAGCATGGCAGGATTACAGCACACGTAGCGCCACACTCGCCCTTCGCCGACCACTGGCATTTCACTAGACCCCTACAGACCCCTAACCCCAAGAAAGGCGATTTAGAAAGGGTCCATGTCCACGGTGGCTGCATATGGACAGTATAATTAAAACTGTTAAAGTCAGCTACATACCAAAGCTTATATTAAAATTTAGCAGGATGCAACACGAAAATTTTCTATAAAATCTCCAACCCATACTACCCTTTACACAGATTTTAAATAAAATACAATTTAAGATACTGCCATGACAAATAAAACCTATATCCTGTATTTTCTGGGTAAGCTACATAAATAGTAATTGTTTTCGTTTAAGTTTGTACTTGGTATTGTGTGAAATGCAATACTTCCTGTGTGTAGATGCGAGTAGAGAGAGTAACACTTTCTGTATCTGGTTTCGATGTCTCCCGAAGCCCTATCAGAAGTATCGAATGAATGATCCGTGCGTGTGGAACCAGAGAATTGCTGCCAACGTGAGATCCACCACCGCAAGCAATTGTTTTGGAGAATCGGAAAGTTTGTTATGGATTCTCGGAAGTTTATGCAAGTTTACAAGCTCAATTTACGAGGGCTGTCCAATAAAGAATGATCATAATTTTTTACGGTCATAATTTTTCGCACTAAAATTCAATCTTATTATATTCTCTTAGCTTAATGTGAAACAAAAACGCCGTAGTAGTTTCATTGTTGGTACTCCTGGATCCCGCCTGTGAGAACCAGGCAAGTACAGACATGTTCAGTATCGCCTACCTCTGAAATCAGGGGCGGTTCCTCCATAAGGTCGCAGAATTGCGCTACACCCACTGATTTTGAATGTACAACAGGTGCATTTTGCACATTAAAGCTGTACTTGTTTGCATTGTTTTATATACAAACATGTTTCAATTACGCTTATCGTCTGTAGCTGCCAATGACCGCAGAAGTCGAAATAAACAGTGATCAGCTGTAGGAGCCTCAGGTTTGCAGCGAAGAGTTAACCTAAGATTTCGCCCATGTGGGCTCTCTGAGGGTTTTGCGGGAAGGTGAAGAGATGGGAGTGGCTTCTTATACATTGCTTAAATGGAGGTTTATAAACCTAGCTCCTCCTACTCTTAGCAACGGCTATAGCGTGACCTTCAGGCTTAGCTTCTGTGTGCTCTGCTTTTCGAACACAGGGAGAATTTAATTAAATGCATGGAGGTTATTCAGAAGAGAGCTCTGTTAAACAACAACGCCACACTTGTTCAGGCTTCTGGGTTTATGGCCACTTTGAAAGATTATAATTTTGTATTCTGGCTGTCTTTCTTCTACAAGATCATGCCACACGTGCACATTTTGTACAATCAGCTGCAGAAACGAGACTGCAATGCAACATTTGCCATCGCTCAGCTAAACGCATTTAAAAGGGAAGTGCAAAAGGTAAGAAATAGCGGGGATATGGAGGAAAACGAGAAACTGCAATTAAGAGGAGAAGAATAGAAGATCATGATGTGAAAAGAAGAGAAGCTCTTGAAGTATGTGACATTCTTAGAGAAGCAAAGGACAGATTTAGCTTCACGGGGCATCTGGTAGCCTCGACTTTGTTTCATCAAGAAAATTTCTAAGACATTTCCAGAGGATTCCCTTAGAGAAACAATAAGGTTCTATCCTTTTATCATTGGAACAAAAATTCGTAATTTACAGTCGAGAGGAATTTCGTAGAATGTCCGGCGCCTTGTGCTTGATGGACTTCATTAAGGAAAACAATTTATGTGCAACATTCAGCGAATATGTCAAACTCCTCCGAGTACTGTTAACTATGCCAATGTCTACCGCTGAAGCAGAATGCTGCTTCTCAACTTTAAGAAGAATAAAAACTTTCCTTAGGAACATAATGTCACAGGACCGACTGTCAGCATTAGCAATGCTTTCAATTGAGAGAGAGTTTGTTATGAAGATCAGCGACTTCAACGCAAAAGTTATCGATAGATTCGCCAGGTCTAAGGATAGTAGAGCAGAGAATGTGTATAAATAGGTGAGTCATTACTACTCTGTGCTTTATTTTTCATTTGTGCACCACCAATAATTTAACCCACCAGCCGCCACTGTCTGAAATGGAGGTAACACGCAGTTAAAGTTGATGTTAGAGGAAGATCCAGAGTTCCTTTCAAACGTAATCACTGCTGATGAAACTTGGCTACATCATTTTCATCCTGAGAGCAAACAGCAAAGCTCAGTGTGCAAATCTCCTTCATCACCAACCCCCAGAAAAGCAAAAGTGGTTGCTTCTACTGGGAAAGTTATTGGTCATCTCATTCTTTGATATTCATGGAATGGTTTATCAGCATGTTGTACCTGCACACACATCAGTAACTGGACAATACTACAGGGATGTCCTGAAAACATCGCAAGTCCAATCAGGCGCAAAAGACCACATTTCCGTGAAGCAGGCTGGATGCGCGGCCGCATATTGCCAATGTTGTTGCTGAATATCTTGCAAAAATCAACGTGAAGTGCATCCCTCACCCTCCCTATAGTCCGGATTTAGCCCCATGTGACTCTTTTCTATTCCCTAACTTGAAGAAACGCCTTCGTGGGAGACATTATCCATCATCAGAAGCAGTGGTGACGGCTGCGAAGGCGATTTTGAAGGATCTCTCAAAAATGGTAAAGGTACGTTGTCAAAAGAATTTGTGATCATGTGATTGAACAACCCCCGTACATTATCCCTAGAAATTGTACTCCAAGACACGAAGGTCGAAGCATATTCCCAGCGAGAAGGTCAAACGCACGTAGTTCGCAATGCACCAAGGGAAGTAGGTTGGCGCGGATGATACTCTTCTCGTTAAAGCGTTGCAAGTTTTTGTGGCCGTACGCTGACCCTGGCTGCACCCGAATAATCAATACACACCCTCCCTCCATTGTAGTATACTCTCCCTTGCACATGGCCCTCCCCACGTCTCAAATCTGTGAGCGCGCGAGCGTCTGTGAACAGCAAAAACCAAATGTTGGTCGAATACCAATTAGATGTGACACAAAGATTTTCAAGAAAATTCCCTCTAAACCAGACTATATAAACTGAACATTTATTTTCTAAAAAAAATAACTAATGTTTACGACTAAAATTCTATGTTTAACATATTTGCATGTCAAATAAAACGTTTATGTTACATTTTCTATGAATGTCCTCAAAAGTTGTCTTCATTCTGTTGACTTTTGTATAACTGTAAAGTGTAAGAGATAGACAAAGTATTACTATGTAAAAACTAGTCTAAATCTCGTTAGAACACACAATTTAAGCCACATGCAGTTTTGTTTGTGAAACCGTTTCCCAGAACTTCCTGGTTGTGTGTTGAGTTTTCCAATTTTCCCACTTTTCTCGAATGAGAAGTTATTCTTGTCCTGGGCATACAAAGAGAACAAAGTATCTAAGTCAGTACTAACGACTCAGTATTGCTTAAGCTCATTTTGCTCCTCCAATTCTACCTATAAGGATGGAAAGATAAGAACAGTTCATATAAGAGTAGAGAAAGTTATATGAATGCAGTTATTTCTCACTTCATCTGGTGTTTAATTACAATGAATTTGAACTACCTCTGCTAAGAAGCAGTTACTATTCACTTTATACACTTGCAGATTCTAGGGACGATAGGAAATCGAATCTGGGACCCCCGGACTCTATCGACTGAGTTCATATCACTCATGGGATGGATGACAGGACAGAGTGAAGAGGCCTGGACTGGACTACACTACGGAGGGGATTCGGCACGGAGGTCCAAACTTGGTCTATTGTACCTATGTCCCCAAGTGAGACATCCCCAGGAGTAAGGATGAGGTGAGAGGAGACAGAGGAACTAGACTGGACTACACTACGGAGGGGATTCGGCACGGAGGTCCAAACTTGGTCTATTGTACCTATGTCCCCAAGTGAGACATCCCCGAGAGTAAGGATGAGGTGAGAGGAGACAGAGGAACTAGACTGGACTACACTACGGAGGGGATTCGGCACGGAGGTCCAAACTTGGTCTATTGTACCTATGTCCCCAAGTGAGACATCCCCGGGAGTAAGGATGAGGTGAGAGGAGACAGAGGGACTAGACTGGACTACACTACGGAGGGGATTCGGCACGGAGGTCCAAACTTGGTCTATTGTACCTATATCCCCAAGTGAGACATCCCCGAGAGGAAGGATGAGGTGAGAGGAGACAGAGACACTGGACTACACTACGGAGGGGATTCGGTACGGAGGTCCAAACTTGGTCTATTGTACCTATGTCCCCAAGTGAGACATCCCCGGGAGGAAGGATGAGGTGAGAGGAGACAGAGACACTGGACTACACTACGGAGGGGATTCGGTACGGAGGTCCAAACTTGGTCTATTGTACCTATGTCCCAAGTGAGACATCCACGGGAGGAAGGATGAGGTGAGAGGAGACAGAGACACTGGACTACACTACGGAGGGGATTCGGCACGGAGGTCCAAACTTGGTCTATTGTACCTATGTCCCCAAGTGAGACATCCCCGGGAGGAAGGATGAGGTGAGAGGAGACAGAGACACTGGACTACACTACGGAGGGGATTCGGTACGGAGGTCCAAACTTGGTCTATTGTACCTATGTCCCAAGTGAGACATCCACGGGAGGAAGGATGAGGTGAGAGGAGACAGAGACACTGGACTACACTACGGAGGGGATTCGGTACGGAGGTCCAAACTTGGTCTATTGTACCTATGTCCCCAAGTGAGACATCCCCGGGAGGAAGGATGAGGTGAGAGGAGACAGAGACACTGGACTACACTACGGAGGGGATTCGGTACGGAGGTCCAAACTTGGTCTATTGTACCTATGTCCCAAGTGAGACATCCACGGGAGGAAGGATGAGGTGAGAGGAGACAGAGACACTGGACTACACTACGGAGGGGATTCGGCACGGAGGTCCAAACTTGGTCTATTGTACCTATGTCCCCAAGTGGGACATCCCCGGGAGGAAGGATGAGGTGAGAGGAGACAGAGGAACTAGACTGGACTACACTACGGAGGGGATTCGGCACGGAGGTCCAAACTTGGTCTATTGTACCTATGTCCCCAAGTGAGACATCCCCGGGAGGAAGGATGAGGTGAGAGGAGACAGAGGGACTAGACTGGACTACACTACGGAGGGGATTCGGTACGGAGGTCCAAACTTGGTCTATTGTACCTATGTCCCCAAGTGAGACATCCCCGGGAGGAAGGATGAGGTGAGAGGAGCCAGAGAGACTAGACTGGACTACAGTACGGAGGGGATTCGGCACGGAGGTCCAAACTTGGTCTATTGTACCTATGTCCCCAAGTGAGACATCCACGGGAGGAAGGATGAGGTGAGAGGAGACCGAGGGACTAGACTGGACTACACTACGGAGGGGATTCGGCACGGAGGTCCAAACTTGGTCTATTGTACCTATGTCCTCAAGTGGGGCATCCCCGGGAGGAAGGATGAGGTGAGAGGAGACCGAGGGACTAGACTGGACTACACTACGGAGGGGATTCGGTACGGAGGTCCAAACTTGGTCTATTGTACCTATGTTCCCAAGTGAGACATCCCCGGGAGGAAGGATGAGGTGAGAGGAGCCAGAGAGACTGGACTGAAGTACACTACAGAGAGGATTCGGCACGGAGTTCCAAACTTGGTCTATTGTACCTATGTCCCCAAGTGAGACATCCCCGGGAGTAAGGATGAGGTGAGAGGAGACAGAGGGACTGGACTAGACTACACTACAGAGAGGATTCGGCACGGAGTTCCAAACTTGGTCTATTGTACCTATGTTCCCAAGTGAGACATCCCCGGGAGTAAGGATGAGGTGAGAGGAGCCAGAGAGACTGGACTAGACTACACTACAGAGAGGATTCGGCACGGAGTTCCAAACTTGGTCTATTGTACCTATGTTCCCAAGTGAGACATCCCCGGGAGTAAGGATGAGGTGAGAGGAGACAGAGGGACTGGACTAGACTACACTACGGAGGGGATTCGGCACGGAGTTCCAAACTTGGTCTATTGTACCTATGTTCCCAAGTGAGACATCCCCGGGAGTAAGGATGAGGTGAGAGGAGACAGAGGGACTAGACTGGACTACACTACGGAGGGGATTCGGCACGGAGTTCCAAACTTGGTCTATTGTACCTATGTTCCCAAGTGAGACATCCCCGGGAGTAAGGATGAGGTGAGAGGAGACAGAGGGACTAGACTGGACTACACTACGGAGGGGATTCGGCACGGAGTTCCAAACTTGGTCTGTTGTACCTATGTCCCCAAGTGAGACATCCCCGGGAGTAAGGATGAGGTGAGAGGAGACAGAGGGACTAGACTGGACTACACTACGGAGGGGATTCGGTACGGAGATCCAAACTTGGTCTATTGTACGTATGTCCTCAAGTGAGACATCCCCGGGAGGAAGGATGAGGCGAGAGGAAACAGAGGGAGGGCGTCCCAAGTAGCCACGATAGTGTAGAGGGCAGGATCACTACAGTTTACCAGGTCGGAACAACCGACGTCCCGCCTTATCGTGGTCCAGAAACGGACCATCAGGGCACCCGGGAGACCGGAGAACGTACTACCGGAGTAGGAAGTGTTTTTAGGAGCATATAATCCTGTCATGCACCGCCGAGTCTCCCGCTGACAATTCTGCCCTGAAAGAGACCGTCAGATGAGAGATGATATGAAATGGTAATGGAGATCAAATGCACGATGTAATTAACCTATCCATCATTCGTCTAGCAACCCGAGAAAACCCACGAAGAAACACATGGGTGAGGTAGGTCGGCCAAGGGAATCGAACCTGGACCACAGATAGAACCGCCTGAGCCATCGCGATCGGTTAGTGTGAAGAGAACTTTCTCTGATTTGTCATGCATAACCGTCTTTCTTTTTTTTGGGGGGGGGGAAAGTTTAAAATTTTTCATTAATTTTGGTTGGAGCCAGTTTTCAGGAAGATGCTGATCTCTACCATTTCCCATTTAATGGAGTATGATCTTCGTGAATAGCCTCATTGTAACAAGTGATGACTAGGGGAAGCACGCTTCAAAGGAGGATTGAGATTGCGTAAGATTTTATTGTGGACCTTACAGATACTTTAGCCGCAAATCTAACCATCAAGTCAAACACACGGTGGTCAAAACAAAGACCAAGGACTCATTATTAGTTCTCGCACACGTTGAACTTCTTACAATTATCCTAAGTTTTGAGAATACAATAAATGAGAGTATGTGAATGTTGGACAAGAATTAACTTTGTACAAGTTGTGGGAGAGCAAGTATTTCTACTAGGCGTGCTTTACGAACTGCTGCCAGCGCAGACGAGGAGGGAACAGGAAGTATTCCAGAGCATTTCCGGCTCTCTCCGGGTAATAAATAGGACTGTTCCCGCTACTTTACCCTCCAACCAGACTGTTTTGACACTGTACCAGCCACAAGGGTTTACTTTCTCTGAGCCAAGACTTTACCACAAAAATCAGACAACTTACACTTTATAAAAATCTATCTGAAAAGCATAACTAAAACATCTTGTGTTTTCACATAACATTTTCTACTCACTTCTCTATAGTAGTCTCAAAGTCTATTATTGTTAATTAGATATAAATCCATTTATTACAATTGTTAAGTGAATACCGGCTGTGTTTGTCAAACAGTTGTAATGTCACTTCACGATGTGTTGATGTTAATTCCAGCTCAAGCTATGATAAAGCTATCTCAGGATATACGTTGCCCAAACTGCTGTATGAATGTACCAGGCGATAACAAGTGTCTTAGATTATGTCCAGGATGTGCTATTAAGCTTTGGTAAACGAAATTAAAAATATTTCGTGATATACATGTTTTTATGGCTTTTCCATCATTCTCTAGATAACCGGGATTTTCTTAACTAGGATCGGCCCTGGTCCCAAGATAAGTGTGAGGGAGGATGACTGTTGGAAGAGAGATTTTGCAGTAAATGCTTGCAGTGAATGAATACAAAGTGGGTCTCTCCGGAAGTTACCAGTGTGGGAACTTAGCTGTTAAGATCTGCTCAAACACTTAGTCCAATCTTTCTCAAGGACTTCACGACAAGAAAGGCCAACTTCCGCCGTCATTTCCAAACCATTATGTAACAATAACTTTCCGAGGTTCCTGGAATATTTGCACACTTGCATCATGACGACATCATGCTCACAAAACACTGGGTAATTTTTGCTTATATTATTCCATTTAGCTCCAGAGGTTTTAGTAAAATATCATACGTTTAAGATAGTTTTATGTAAAATAAAATGTATATCTTGAATTTTCTTACAATGTCCTCAAAAGTGCTCTTCATTGTGGATGACTTTTGTTTAATTGGTAAACTGTAGCTAACACCAAACCTTACGAATTGCAAGCTTTCATGTTGGCGTTTGGCGATAAAACAAAAGAGAGCGAGAGAGAGAAAAAAACACTATCACATTGCACAAAAACAAAAAAGAAGCGATATGGAGTCCTTTGACCAACACCAACTCCAATACTCAGACCATAATACGAGAATCGATTGTAGGAAAAATGGCGGCGCTCGTGGCTCAGCTTGTTATGTTGTGGTTATATCTACAGAGTACAGTGTGTGTTTGTTTACTTTGATTGTGTGTTTGAAGAATTAATGTAATTCATATTACAGTGGCAATTAGTGACTAACGAGTTAGTTTATAGTTGAGTATTTAACATAAAGTGATAACGTTTACCTAAATATATACTGTGAAGTATTGTCGAAATGCATCGACAATCTAATTATGGTAATGTACCTCACACGACATTTAAATTTGCGAAGGAAAACTCGTAATGGGATAAGTGGACCAGGAACATACATCTTAAAGATTTTAAAGTAAATGACAAAACTGTAGTTTGTATTCATCATTTTGAACAGTGCTTTGAGGTTAAGGAAGACATATTTCCCGTAAATGATGGTGCACCAATTCGTGCCCTTCGAAAAGTACAAAAATTAATAGATGATGCCTACCCCACGATTTTTAAGAATCAGCCATCCCATCACACATTAAAGCTCAACCAGAAAATACGAAATCCTGAAGAATTCATCCAAGGCATTTTACAGAGAGTGAAGATAATTTTAATATTTGGTGTGCACAAGATGTTATTGACAGTTTTGAACCGAAGTGGGGAGGAGATTTTAACCCATTGATAGTCATTATTAAAGACGATTAGTTACGTTCTTTTCTATAACATTCAAGATTGCAGCTTCACTGATGTTCCTTCACTTAATAGGTTTCAAAGTATTTCATAACCTAGAAGCAATATTATGAGCCTACCAGTGGGAAATTTTAAATGAATCTTGCAGTGTGAGGGAACTTGACACCTTCAAACGTGACAATTGGAGTAAACTGGACAATCTGGTGAGCTCTTAAATATTATAGTATAAGCAGTATGTCCTTGCCAGAAAAGGTTACTATGTAAACAATGTAAAAGAAACTTTAGTACTTGCTACAGACGATAGGATGATACAGTCCAATAAGATAAAGTTTGCTGTGTTTAATGCTTATGAGTTGTCATGCCTTATAAATTAAATTTTGATTGGAGGTATAAGGTGGAAAATGCATAGTACTGGTCGTGCTACTATATAATGTTATAAGCTCTTAGGATTTGTCATGATGCTCTTTATTTATGTTATTGCACATTTTAGTTGAAAGTATAAAGTGATAAATGCTTAGGAGTTACCTCGCTGCTCCGTAATATGGATTATATTACGTCCATTGTGTATAGTTTCCTATTCTGCGTAACCAGAGCCGCTGGGCTTCGACGGGCGCCATCTTGGAATCTGTATTATGGTCTGAGTATTGGAGTTGGTGTTGCCTTTGACGAGAAATTGGCTATTTTATTTCAAAATAATCGTTGTCTTTATGACTGAAAGCATAAATCCTACAAACATAGTTTACTGAAGGAGAATATTTGGAAGCAAATTACGAAGGAACTGAAATGTGAAGGTAGGCGTGAGTTGTTTGTATTATTTACTATGTTATTTGTCGACTTTGTGACAAAGTTTAGGTTAAGTACCCTATAAAATGTTTTGCTTTCTTTATATATGAAAAAAACACAATATAATAATTGTTCATTGTTATTATTACTTCATTATTTGCATAAATTATATTGCAGTTTGTAAAGTACTGTTCTATATGAATAATTTAAGTGCTAAATTATTCGGAACGTTTCCAAAAAGAGTAGTTGCGTGAAATGTTAATAGTGTAGTATGAGTTTAATTCAAAAACATTCCACTATTAGTATGTATTTTAACAATGTTTAATAAGATTGATAATGTGGTTATTATTTTATATAGATGTTGACGTTATAATATCATTGTGAATGACAAAGCGAATTTCATGCACAAGTCCTCGCGTTAACGTGAATGTTTCTGTGTGAATGGCTTAAGAGATAAACACTTACTGCATAACGACCAGCTGTTTAACTAACATTGAAACGTTTTAAAGTCTAGCGTATTCCCATATTCCCTTGTTTGTAACTACAATATATTTATTTACATTAATAAAGTGACTAGAGGAATATGGTTGCGCAGCACGTCATCAGTATTCAGTCGCCATTGTAAGCATATAGAATTTGAAACATTTGACTGCAGCCTGTGACCACGCTATGAATGAGAAGCCCTCCATTGATGTGGGCTGTGACTCATCGCTACACCATCTGCAACTTCACATAAACAAACGGGCCCTCTCAGTCTATTTACCCTGCGTATTTAAGACCCAGGTTCGATTCCTGTCTAGAGGATATTTTTCTTTAATGAGTCACTCCGTGCACGTATGTGATTCATGGCGTATAGTTCACATGGCTTTGACAAATTCTTTTCCTGGAATGTGTTCGACATTCATTGCACATTCAAGTGAAGGTAAAGCTAAAGTCAGATGTTAACACTCTCTATGACAATAAAACACCATATATTTGTACAGGGTTGGCCAGTCTAGTCTCATCTTATAGGATTTGGTAAGGCATTATTTACGTAAGGCACTGTTTTCTTTCTTGAAATGTAATTAGGTTTGGCTAAAGATACTATATTCCACGTCAAGGAAATCAACAAAAATTTAAACTTCCTTACTTAGAGAAAACTTAAAATTCGAAAAGTTAGAAACCTACAATACACGCAGGTGGTAGATTCAATTTGAAACCACTTCTAGGAAGATTTTCGTGACGTGGACAAATGTTGTTATGTGGGTTAGCAGACTCCACATCTGGAGCGACCTTCACCTCCATCTGTGACTGCCACGAGTTTGCTTCCTTTCTGCGACCGACCGACCGACCGACCGACATACTTCAGCATTCACATCACTGACATATCTACTACAAATCATTTAAGGTTCATTATCTGCCTATCACAAAAAGGCAAGCGGGGCCTGAAGACCGAGAGGGGCCTAACTGTTTATCTGCTCTAGTAGCGGTTCTGTCTACTACAGAATGAGTGTATGAGAGTCCATATGAGTCAACCATACTGTCAGATCTAATGCTCGTTTCAGTAACTGCAGTGATAGGTATTGTGTATGGGTGAGTTATGTGACAACACTTGTGTATTTTACATGAGCCTAACATCCTTATCATATGAGAGGAGGTAAGAGGAGGCAGAGAGACTGGACTGGACTACACTACGGAGGGGATTCGGCACGGAGGTCCAAACTTGGTCTATTGTACCTATGTCCCCAAGTGAGACATCCCCGGGAGGAAGAATGAGGTGAGAGGAGACAGAGGGACTGGACTGGACTACACTACGGAGGGGATTCGGTACGGAGCTCCAAACTTGGTCTATTGTACCTATGTCCCCAAGTGAGACATCACCGGGAGGAAGAATGCGGTGAGAGGAGACAGAGGGACTGGACTGGACTACGGAGGGGATTCGGCACGGAGGTCCAAACTTGGTCTATTGTACCTATGTCCCCAAGTGAGACATCCCCGGGAGGAAGAATGAGGTGAGAGGAGACAGAGGGACTGGACTGGACTACACTACGGAGGGGATTCGGTACGGAGCTCCAAACTTGGTCTATTGTACCTATGTCCCCAAGTGAGACATCACCGGGAGGAAGAATGCGGTGAGAGGAGACAGAGGGACTGGACTGGACTACGGAGGGGATTCGGTACGGAGCTCCAAACTTGGTCTATTGTACCTATGTCCCAAGTGAGACATCACCGGGAGGAAGGATGAGGTGAGAGGAGACAGAGAGACTGGACTAGACTACACTACGGAGGGGATTCGGTACGGAGGTCCAAACTTGGTCTATTGTACCTATGTCCCCAAGTGAGACATCCCCGGGAGGAAGGATGAGGTGAGAGGAGACAGAGAGACTGGACTAGACTACACTACGGAGGGGATTCGGCACGGAGGTCCAAACTTGGTCTATTGTACCTATGTCCCCAAATGAGATATCCCGGGAGGAGGGATGAGGTGAGAGGAGACAGAGAGACTGGACTAGACTACACTACGGAGGGGATTCGGTACGGAGGTCCAAACTTGGTCTATTGTACCTATGTCCCCAAATGAGATATCCCGGGAGGAAGAATGAGGTGAGAGGAGACAGAGGGACTGGACTAGACTACACTACGGAGGGGATTCGGTACGGAGGTCCAAACTTGGTCTATTGTACCTATGTCCCCAAGTGAGATATCCCGGGAGGAAGGATGAGGTGAGAGGAGACAGAGAGACTGGACTGGACTACACTACAGAGGGGATTCGGTACGGAGGTCCAAACTTGGTCTATTGTACCTATGTCCCCAAGTGGGGCATCCCCGGGAGTAAGGATGAGGTGAGAGGAGACAGAGAGACTGGACTAGACTACACTACGGAGGGGATTCGGTACGGAGGTCCAAACTTGGTCTATTGTACCTATGTCGCCAAGTGGGACATCCCCGAGAGGAAGGATGAGGTGAGAGGAGACATAGGGACTGAACTGGACTACACTATGGAGGGGATTCGGTACGGAGATCCAAACTTGGTCTATTGTACCTATGTCCCAAGTGAGACAAACCCGGGAGGAAGGATGAGGTGAGAGACTGGACTGGACTACACTACGGAGGGGATTCGGTACGGAGGTCCAAACTTGGTCTATTGTACCTATGTCCCCAAGTGAGACATCCCCGGGAGGAAGGATGAGGTGAGAGGAGACAGAGACTGGACTGGATTACACTACGTAGGGGATTCGGTACGGAGGTCAAAACTTGGTCTATTGTACCTATGTCCCCAAGTGAGACATCCTCGGGAGGAGGAAAGAGGCGAGAGGGGGAGAGAGAGAGAGGGCAGCCATCCCAAAGAGCTACGACAGTGTAAAGGGCAGGGTCCTCTGGAAACTCCCCGGCAGGTCCTACAACCGGCATCCCACCTTACTGTCGTCCTGAAACGGCCGGATTCGGATACCGGACAATGTCCTACAGTTGTAGGAAGTGTTTAACAAGAGGATATCATCCTGCCAAGCATCACCGAGACACCCGTCCTCACTTCTGCGCTGATAATGTGAAGTGATAATGGAGATGAAATAGTGGGACAGGAAATCGGGGGATTTGATTAACCTACCCAGCATTCCCCTGAGGACCCTGTAAAAACCCCCGAAAAGAGCTTTGGGTCAGGTAGTTCGGCCACGGGAATTGAACTCGGACTTCCCTAATGCACGCCAGAGACGAAACCGCCTGAGCCATCGCACTCGGTTACAATTAGAGTAATAGTATTCGTAATTAGAAATAACTGTACTAATGACACCTTCATATTTCTTCTTTTTCTTTATATAATTGTTTTATTCCTTATTTTGTTATTTCTAAATTATTTTGTATCCATTTGCATTTTCCTTGTTTGTTTCTATTGTGTAGCTATGTATCGACATTGCAATTGGGCTTGCACTAAATAAATAATGTTAGTGAGGAATCGATACGGGAAACAGGTTAGATCTGTTAGGGCTTAACACGTTTTCACTTAAACCCATTTACTGTTTTTGGTTAACGCGTGAGAGGCAACGCTGATTTCCTCGGGCGAGAAAGGAAATGAGGAAAGGAAAAAGAGAGCGGGGAAAAAACAAAAGGTCTAATTCCCTGTGATGAGTTTTTCAAATTAACTACAGAGACGAGACGAATTAAAACTGTCCTCTTTCCTTGGATCAGAGCAAGGCTTTTTCTGCACGTCGTCTGTTTGTTAGAGAGTAACTTTGTCCCGCCCATCTTCCTCTCCAAGAGGTCTCAAGTTCGAATCTCCACTACTTGGATAAGGCTTTTTCCTAAAAGTCGGACATAGTCCATTTAAATGTCACTTCATCGTCCGGTTAAATGACAAAAATGTTTGTTTACGGAAGTGTTGGTTGTACGTTGCAAGAGGTGAAGCAGATGTTTTGACAGTACCGAAAGCACAGCTGGGGACGAAGCGACAATTGTACAACGAGGTCTAACCGAAAGTCTGAAGATCCCAGCCTGCTTCAAACTGGGAGCGATGGAAAGCTCCGGGGATCTTTCCTTGGGGCAATACTTTGAGTCTAAAAGGTCCCCCATCGACAACAACGTCAACACGGGATGGAGGTGGATATGTCACTTACGTGCGTCAACCCCGAAGGGAAGGCTACCAAATAACCTCGATGGGGCCGCCTGGTGATCTAGCACACCTTCTACTAGCTCTACAGGACAGTACCCGGGACCTCTTAGGCAACCGTCTACCCCCTCCGGGTGGCAGAGGCCTAGCCGGAGGTACCAGATCTCCCGCGGGTGTCGGGAACACACTGCCCCTTCGAGTCCAACCCAATCCAAACAACTCCCATGCGGGAGGGGCTGGAATGTTCGTCCCGAGGTTCCTCTAGTGAAAGTCGGGTAACTCTAAGCTCTATGTACTCTGTACTCATTTGAACATCATTTCATTCATCGTCCGATATGACTTAACGTTGGAGGTTTTCTCTTATCCTGAAAGATGAATGTCTGTTAACTCTAAGCTCTATGTACCCTGTTCTTATTTTAACATCATTTCATTTATCGTCCGATACGACTTAACGTTGGATTGTGGGTTTTCGGGCCCGTCGACAACGAGGTCATTTGGGTTAACGTTGGAGGTTTTCTCTTATCCTGAAAGATGAATGTCTGATAACTCTAAGCTCTATGTACCCTGTACTTATTTGAACATCATTTCATTCATCGTCCGATATGACTTAACGTTGGAGGTTTTCCCTTATCCTGAAACATGAATGTCTGGTAACTCTAAGCTCTATGTACCCTGTTCTTATTTTAACATCATTTCATTCATCGTCCGATATGACTTAACGTTGGAGTTTTTCTCTTATCCTGAAAGATGAATGTCTGGTAACTCTAAGCTCTATGTACCCTGTACTCATTTAAACATCATTTCATTCATCGTCCGATGTGACTTAACGTTGGAGTTTTTCTCTTATCCTGAAAGATGAATGTCTGGTAACTCTAAGTTCTATGTACCCTGTACTCATTTGGACATCATTTCATTCATCGTCCGATATGACTTAACGTTGGAGGTTTTCTCTTATCCTGAAAGATGAATGTCTGGTAACGCTAAGCTCTATGTACCCTGTACTCATTTGAACATCATTTCATTCAGCGTCCTATATGACTTAACGTTGGAGGTTTTCTCTTATCCTGAAAGATGAATGTCTGGTAACGCTAAGCTCTATGTACCCTGTACTCATTTGGACATCATTTCATTCAGCGTCCTATATGACTTAACGTTGGAGGTTTTCTCTTATCCTGAAAGATGAATGTCTAGTAACTCTAAGCTCTATGTACCCTGTACTCATTTGGACATCATTTCATTCATCGTCCGATATGACTTAACGTTGGACGACGTTACAGATATTGATAGAGAAATGCCGTGACCATATATAGTCTCTCGTTTTGACATTTTCATCTTCTGAAATGACTATCAGTAACTGCACTTTCATTTCGCTTCAACAACTGAATTATTGATACGACCCTTCAGCTGAAAGCGAAACAAAACAATGTTTACTTCGGTGTGTCAGGGGAAATCAATTCAACCTTTACTCTGAGTGAAGTGCTCCGACATTTCACTAAAATAGAAAAACCAGACTTGGCGCTTTCGTACAAATTATGCGACAGGAAATTGTTTGCAAAATATCTCGTCCTCAATCATAAATCATCATATTTTTCTATGGATGTGTTGTGAAAATCAATTTATTCGGAAGGTATTTGTATAATTAGTTACAAATAAAAGATCGCGGGATCAGCAGACCGTGCATTAGACATCTCATTCGCCCGTCTGTTTATTCAAATTTCTGTTTTGAGTTTTTCAATTAAATGCAGTAAATTCTATTAAAATACGCATATGTATAAAGTACATTTTTATGGCAAATGAAATGCATATTTTGAGTTTTCAAGGAATATCGTTAGAAGTGTTCTTTATTGTGATACAATGAAGCACTCACCACCTAAATTTACATTCTATTTGGAAAGTTAGAGTATCCGTTCGGATGCTCTTAACCATTGAGCTACCATGAGGATAGCTCCTCAGGTTCTATGTGACATATATAATATATAAGCTCGAGGGTAACTACCAGGGCAATCCTCACAGAGTGAAGCTGACCCCCTCCCTCTGACGACCAGGGAGTTACCGAGCTGTCCCAAAAGGGCGTCCGGCCCCTCCGTGGGGCTTTTCATAGGGCAAGACCAAGAGCCTAACAAGCCCCATCCCCGCCCGCCTCGGCAGTGTAGATGGTAGCGTGTCTACCTCACGTTCAAGAGGTTCCGAGTTCTAATCTCGGTCAGGGCGAGTTAGCTGGATAAGGTTTTTTCCGGGATTTTCCCTTATCCTTCAAGACGAATGTTGGATAACTCTAAGCTCCATGGACCCTGGACTCATTTGAGCAGCATTTCACCCAATTCATTCACCGTCCGATATGACTTAACGTTGGAGGGCGTAAATTAAAAAAAAAGCTCCTCCACATGTGACGCAAGACGGGATGGAAGTGGATACGCCACTTACGCGCGCCAACCCCAAATGGGAAGGCTACCGATATGACCTCAGTAGGGCTGCCTGGTGATCTAGCACACCTTCTACTAGCTCTGCAGGCTAGTACGCGGGAATATATGGCTTCTCTCAACCCCGTCCGGAGACAGTCTGTCTAGTCAACGGGTGTGCAGTTCGGAGTCAAAGGAACCTGACATGACCGTCATAAATCTATCTCCACACTTCAGAAATGGAACACTGTCGTTGAGGACCAATAGCAACCCTGATTTTCTCAAAGTGGCAGTCGCATGTCTACTCCACGTGGAGTCTCAGTTGCCGAAGTTCCAACTTCCAGTTCATCTGTTTCATTACGTGCAGAAATTCGTTGTGTGTCACGATGTGCAGACCGTGGGAGGGAAATGCAGTGGTAAATGCAAATGAAGTAGTAGATAACTTTCAGTCAAGCGAACATAATCAAAGTGATGACAATAGTGTGAATAACTGGGCCAAGTTATATTACTGGAGAAGCCTCAAAAAACAAAGTTATAACGGGAACTGTTTCTAAGCAAATTCAAGCGCTTGTTTTGAACACATATAAATATGTGCTGACAAATAATCTTGGTAAGGGGTCGTGCAATGAACCTGATAAATTCTGGATATTCACAGTAATACAGTAAGAAATATTCTGACGAAAGAAATACCAAAGACGCCGATGAATTTCGAAAAAAAAAGGAAACGTTTCTCTAAAGTAGATAATTTCACATGCGATTTAATTCGTCGAGAAATTTATAGATTCTATTCAAAAGGGAGAGCGCCCACCTTAGACGAATTGGTTGCACATTTGCAAGAAATTTGTGATTTCCCCTATGGGCGCTTCACTCTGCGCGGTCTCCTAAAGGAGCTGGGTTTCAAATACCGCACTTTGAATAAGATAAGGGTTATTATGGAAATCAGCAGAATTGTAGCTTGGCTATATATATGTCAAAACTAAGGAAGTTTCGCAGTAATGGACATAAGATAATTTATTTAGACGAAACCTAGCACGATACCCATGACGTATCGAGAAAGGTGGCAACCTTGCAGAAAGGACTGCGAGAAGGAGGGTCTGTCTTGTAAAACGATTATAAGGGTTCGTCAAAGGAAGCGGCCGACGTGCACACGCATTAACTAAACAGACTTTACCCGATCTCCTACGGGTATCGGGAACACACTGCCCCCTAGAGTCTAAACCAATCCGAACAACTCTCAATCAGGAAGGGGCCCGAATGTTGCGCCCGGGGTTCCTCTAGTAACGTCAGAGGTACCACGAGTGCTACGGGTCCGTAGCGCCCGCACTACGGCAGCTGAAGGGGACGGATCCCCTCCCATATGGGAGACACATACAGATAGTTAAAATGCTCCAGAATGAATGTGGATTGTTTAGTGACAACAACAAAGACGCGTGCCTCACGCTGTCGGAGTTCGCAGGTATAGGTCACACGCCGTGTCGCATGCTGTAGCTGTTTGTAAACATACCTGTATACTCCGCAGTAGCTTGCTACTATTAAGAATTTCTTTGATTTATGAAACTGCAATAAAGGAGCTATTGCTTAATTATTGCTTATGAGTGTTTAACGTATTCCAAAATTCCGTTATAGCAGTCTATGATGGCAAATAAGCTAGTGGACATATGCAACTTAAACCTTTTAGAGGGGAGTTAATGTTAGTGAGGTTGACGATGGAAGCATTAAATGATAAACAGAACAGAGAACAATATCAAAGAATTGTAGATAAAGTTAACCAGAACTAAATGCCCTATGCAATGAGACAAGCATTTTATTTCACTTTATTTTCATTTCATTTTATTTGTTACTAAACAAAGCATTTGCAACTTAAAAGAAAGCTGTTGATTTTACAGTAACTGGTTAAAGCATTGTACAGACGCGTGCAAATATATCCCGATGCGTACAAGACTGACCTACGTGAGGGAGGCGGGTTTCTTATCAGTTACTTGCGCCAGGACAGTTCAGTTTCCGTATACCTGACCAGCGAGTTCGGCGCACAGGTGTTTAAGCCTCAATGGAAAATAAAAACAATTTTGCCACATGAAACGTAGGTGGTTTTATATAACTCTCTAGTATCAACTTCGATCTTTTTTTTTATGATGCTATTTCTTCTCTTTCCCTCTCTCTCTCGCACACATCTCAACAATTTTAATCTCCCTTTCTTCTTTTTAAATGCATTTCCGATAATCAAAGTAGTGGTTTTATCTGGAAATAAATACTTCTACCTATCACTGGTTAGCGATAGTTCATATAATATTAAATTTCGTGGTATTTAAAATTAAGTGTATCTTGTTCCGAAAATAAATACATTAAATATTCCGTTTGTTACAGTTCTCGGGAACAGCTTATATTCCTAAAATTAATATAGCCACCAAATTAAAAAACAATATTATATTATTATTATTATTATTATTATTATTATTATTATTATTATTATTATTATTATTATTATTATTATTATTATTATTATTATTATTATTATTATTATTATTATTATTATTATTATTATTATTATTATTATTATTATTATTATTATTATTATTATTATTATTATTATTATTATTATTATTATTATTATTATTATTATTATAATTTGCTGTGTAAATTACCTAAAGGCAGGATTATACGTTATAACATTCATCGTCTCCCGCCTCATGTGGTCGCGGGACGAGAACGTTGTCAATGTTGATTAGCAGGTTAACCTGACCTTACCTCTCACCAGGCTAGCCTAACCGATCATAGACATTTGCCTCTCCAACCCCTCGTCCATCGGAATACTTTTGCACGTCTGTGTACAAGTAAGATCACAGTAAAATGAGCAATCTTGGAACTGTCCGAGTCATTTTTTACCTTTTTTCACAAATAACTGCCCTTTACTCCATTACTTGAAAGCGAGGCTAGGGTCACTGAGCAATGCTTTTGTTTTCCTGGCCGGTGCGTCCCAATGACAACTTCTGAAGTTCGCACACCAGTGGTTCCTGCTCTGCCTAATCACAAAATTTATTACTGCATAAAATTATACCTAAGAGAATTTCGAAGCTGCGACACTAAAATTCGGACTAGTTAAGTTATAAACTACGAAACGGCAATAACCGTTCGGTGCCATTTCGAAACAAGCTGTATACATTAGACAGCTATAAAGTCCGGGACTTAGCACTTACGCTTTGTCATTAAGGTATGACACTGAATATTTCAGTCTGACTCCACCTTTCCGAACTTTGGCCTACAGAACAATTAAGTTCCATTACATTCGACATTGGCTGCTGCACGTCCTTGTCGATGATGACCACAGAGGACCTTGTGAAGGGTCATGCATCAGTAAGCAGGTCAGTGAACACTGCTGCATCCTTATAGAAACGCAACTTATTTTGCACTTACATGCGCCCCGAGGGCTGAGATGGTCTGGGCCCAAACCGTTGGTTTTTAAGAAGACGAATTATACTGTTTAATTAAATTCAGCAAGTTCCAAAGATTTGATACAAATATTTCCAACTGTTCTTCATATCATACTTCTAATTTTCTACAGTATAAATTGCATTTTCTCTTGTAAACATATAAAACCTTCGGTACTTAAATAAAAATCATATCTTGAAGTTTCGGGAAGAGTCTGTGATGTGCTCGTCATTAGCAACAATTTTTGTACTATTTTGTGTAACTGGTAAATGATAAGATAAAAAAAAAAAAAAAAAAAAACACGCACGATACAATTCAGACCGTGCTGTTGGTGGTGTCAGCTATTTCGAGGCATTTGTTTAAAACAATGTCCGCTGTGCAATTGTTTCACTAAATTCTCTTCGTGCGTACAACGAAATGTGGGCTTCAATTATTTCTGCAGAAGATTTATATTCATTAATCATTGTGACGATATCCTATTAGAACAGAGTAAACATAAAGGGTAGGCGGTTTCGTCTGGTTTCATGTGGCCCCCATTCGGGAGGTCCAGGTTCGATTTCTGTGGATGTTTTCCCGGCTCTGCCACGAGAATCCTGAGTAGTTAGTTACATTCCCCGAATTTCCTGTTCCTCCATTTCATGTCCATTATCATTTCACATCATCTCTCATCTGGTAGTCTTAGGGTAGAAGTGTCGGCAGGAATTTCGGCGCTGTATGGCAGGATGATAATTAATGCTCTGGTAAACATATCCTCCGCTCTGACCTGGTGGGCGTTTCAGGTCCACGGTACTAACCTGCGAGGAACTTCCTACTGCTCAATTGCAGAAACCCTGTCCTCACGTCCATCCTGTCTCCGCTCGTCTTTACTACTTTCTCCCAGTCTCTTATGTTTATGCAAAAGGCCATTCCCAGAAAATTAAAGATATACATTTCATTTGTAATGAAAACATATTGTATTTTCATAAAACTCGTTAAACCCATTTTTTCAGAAAATCAAAATTGTTGAAAATTCTTTCTCATGAAAAGGGTCATTTGGATTGGAGCACCCTTGTTATAGGAACACACTAGACTTTAGACTACGCTACTTACACACACAAACCCATGTCTAGTTCTAAAAGTGCTTAAGAATGTCTCTTAATATATATTTCCGATAAAACTCGGCATCGAAAGTTTGTACAGAACAATGCTTCCTCTTATACTGCAACTATGTGGCACAGAAACTTGAAAAATGCTGCAAAATATTTAAAAATGTAAACCAATAACAACTCGGAAATGGTCAACGAAAAAAATAAAGCAAATAAATTACGTACGTAAACATTTTCTGGTGTATCTCTTACAGTTTACAAAAGTCACTCAGAATAAAGACAGATTCAGTGACATGTCACTCCTAAGTACAGTCTCAAAAAGGAAATGTAGGAGTCACGAAAAACTTCAATGCCATAGCCGGGATTTGAACCACAGATCTCTCAGTATCAGTCCGATTGCTGTTAACTATTGAGCTACCATGGCTAACTCTACCTATCCAAACCCTAACCGACACATGACTAGTGTGGAAAAACAATTTTGTTAATTTCTATCAATTAACGAAATGTATTGTTCAATATCAACTGTTACATATCTTGAAATATCAAAATATTTCTTTTAAATAAGCTTATTTTTATCTCCGTATTTTACGGTGTTTACAACTTTTATTGGTAGCTTTACCTCAAAATAAAATACTTTAAAACTTTCCATTATATATTTTCTAGTTTATCTCGTTTTTGCTTTAAAAACGAATTACTCAAAAACCTGCAAGAACATTCAGAATTGGATTAATCCTCCCTCCATTGTAAGAGGCATTTTTAATTAGCCAATACTGAGAAAAAAATGAAAACTCATGTTAGATCTCGTTTATTACCTTCCATCTAAGTGTAAGTAAAGACAATCACATAAACATCGTACACACATTTTGAAATTATAAATGTTCAATATTTTTTGAAAACGCAATCCTAAAGTTAATTTTCCCGAATTTCCAATGGTGAATTTACTTAAAAGTAATCGTGAAAATGCTCAAAGCGGGAACAATTGGCGAACGTTCCGCAGCTCAGCTGTTTTATAACGCTATACCTGTAAAAGTCACACTTCATGCACAATTGACAGCACAGGTCTATCTCCCGGGTTTTCGCAACATATCTCTCTGTCATTTTCTTAATGCCATTTAAGACTTTCAAAAGTATATAATTAATTATTCATCTCTCATCTCCGCACTATGTTAACTCATCAAAATTACGACAACTGCTTAAATTGTTTTGTTTAACAGGCTAATATAGCATGTCAATTCGCGATACGCGTTTGTTAACAGAACACTGTCAGCATTTATCCTTGTCGCTTGCACTTACGTGTTATAGACACACTTATGACACGAAATAATAATCATCCGATATCTGCGGTCTGGAATGTGAAGGTCGAAGTTTGCATGAATTTTTGTGCTTATGTTACGACTTTCAAAGTTTCTTCTTCGTTAAATACGTAAACATAAAGCTTTTATTCTTTCTGACAAGTCTGTAAGTTAAACGGTAATACTTCGGTATCATTGACAGCTTGTGTATAATCAAAACAAAGCTAACGGCCGATAACAACAAATACAACAGTCTGACAGTAACAAAATCACATGTCATGTGTCAACGTCATTTAAAACGCGCCTTTCTCCAGTGCACCCACAATCGGCCACTTACAGCTGCAAGCAGAAAGCAAGAGACTCATTAATAACTTACCTACGCCGTACTTCTTGTTTTTGGTAGGCGTCCACATGCTTAGGTCACTTACACTAACGTAATTCTTGTCAATCACCCATTGTATTTCTTGTGAAAATCAATACCAGTCAACATTTCACAAGTACAAATGCACTAGCACCATTCACAACTTCTCACAACTTACATTCACGACGATAAACTGAAATCTAACCGGTTTCGTTTACTGCCTGCAGATGTCAGCAGGGTATCACGTGAACAACTGCAGCAATAAGAACGGGAAACTGCAGATGGCGTGCATACCACCGCGCTATATTTTAAATTTATTTTCCAGTTTTCCCTACTTGAGGACGTGCAGTGCAATCGGTGTTGTGCGATGGATCCTAGAAAAACTTACTTTCTTTTAAACCAACAGGTTTCTCCTCATATACCTCACAGATGTGAATATGAAGTGACAAAATATTCGTTCTTTTGTTTTCTCATCTAAAGTGGGCCCCAATAACAATCTATTGGAAGTATTTTCACAAATTGTCAACAAATGAGTTAAGCTAGGTTCATTTTTTTCCCAACAGAGTGGGCTATGTGCAGAATACTATCATATCTGGAGGGGGACTATTTCTATAATCCTTTTTAACTCGTAGATCATTAGGGGACTTCGAATTTGATGCTCTTTTTCAGTGGCGGCCGGTAGATTAAATTGTTGGTGGTGCACAAATGAAAAATAAAATACAGAGTAGTAGTGACTCACCTATTTATACAGAAACTCTGCTCTCCTCTTCTTAAACCTGGCGAATCTATCGATAACTTTTGTGTTGAAGTCGCTGATATTCATAACAAACTCCCTCTCAATTGAAGGCATTGCTAATGCTGACAATCTGTTCTGTGACATTGTGTTCCTAAGGAAAGTTTTTACTCTTTTTAAAGTTGAGAAACAGTGTTCTGCTTCAGCGGTAGACATTGGCATAGTTAACAACACTCACAGAAGTTTGACACATTCGCTGAATGAAGTTCATCAAGCACAAAGCGCCGGACATTCCACGAAATTCTTCTCAATTGTAAATTACAGTCAGTTCTGTACGGATTTTTGTTCCAATGATAAAAGGATAGAACCTTATTGTTTCTCTAAGGGAATCCTTTGGAAATGTCTTATCATAGTCAGAGAAATTTTCTTGATGAAATAAAGTCGAGGCTACCAGATGCCCCATGAAGCTAAATCTGTCCTTTGCTTCTCTAAGAATAATGTCACACACTTCAAGAGCTTCTCTTCTTTTCACATCATGATCTTCTATTCTTTTCCTCTTAATTGCAGTTTCTTCGTGTTCCTCAAATCCACGCTATTTCTTACTTTTTGCACTTCCCTTTCAAATGCTTTTAGCTGGGCGAGGGCAAATATTGCATTGCAGTCTCGTTTCTGCAGCTGATTGTATAAAATGTCCACATGGGGCATGATCTTGTGGAAGAAAGACAGCCAGAATACAAAATTATCATCTTTCAAAGTGGCCATAAACCAGGAGGCCGGAACAAGTGTGGTGTTGTTGTTTAACAGAGCTCTTTTCTGAATGACCTCCATGCATTTAATTAAATTCTCCCTGTGTTCGAAAATGGTACTGATGGTCTGTGAATGAAAATTCCATCATGTCAGAACAGAACGTGGCAATCGTTTCTGCACAACTTCATTAAGTACAGCTGTTCTTTGAGGAGAATTTGAAAAAAATGTGCATATTCCTTGTAAATTGGCAAAAAATATCCTCACACTGGTGTTTATTGAGGCTGCATTCAGCATTATTAAATTAAGTTTATGTGCATGGCAGTGTAATAAGAGGCACAAGGATACTTCTCTTTCACAATTGCCTGAACACCATGTTTCCTACCTCCCATGTCGGATGCACCATCATAGGTCTGTGCTATAAGTTTATTCGGGCACCCTGACAGTTGCAGATCAAGTTCAGATTTAATGACTGTGGCAAGAGAGTCTGCATCATGACCAGCAGGTTGAAAAAACTCAAAAATCGTTCTACAGGCTTGTCATTCACAAGATATCTGTAGATAATAACCATTTGATACACCGAGGAAACATCAGTGGTTTCATCTGCTATGACATTAAGGAATTCTGCATCCTTAATCTCCTTCATTATTTCCTCTTGG